>JAVIAB010000050.1:74661615-75264115 GCA_032433765.1 Megaustenia siamemsis
CATATTCCAATTATGTGTACCAAATTGCACAGCATTCTGATAAATATTACGCAATCTATGAACCGTTAAAATGGAGCTTGTCAACTATGTCCGTTACAAACAGCGAATTGTCATAGAATTTCTGGTTGCGGAAAAAGAAACTGTGGCAAACATTCATAAACGACTGTGTGCAGTGTACAAATGTTCTGCAGTCGATAGGAGCACAGTTAGTCGCTTGGTTCAGAGAATTAAAGCTGCAGAAAGTGTACGAGTGGAGCTGCATGATTTACCGCGTTCTGGACGTGTTGCCTCGGCTACCAGCACAGACATGTTAAACCGGGCTGATGCCATTATTCGTAAGGATAGGCGTATCACTAGTCAGCAATTGGCATTGCAGCTTACAGTCAGCAAGGGAAGTGCAATCGCAATTTTTAAAACTCTCGGATATTCAAAGATTTGCGCTCGATGGGTTCCTCGGTGCCTAACAAATGATCACTGAGTTCAAAGGAAAAAAATATGTTCTGAATTGTTGGAGTGTTTCGGTGTTGGAGGAGAAATGTTTTTGTCAAAAATTGTTACCGGTGACGAAACGTGGGCACATCATTATGAGCCTGAAACAAAAATGCAGTCAATGGAATGGCATCATCCGGAGTCACCAAAAAGAAAAAAATTCAAAACATCTCCATCAGCCGGAAATGTGATGGTCACTGTCTTCTGGGACATTGATGGTGTGATTCTTGTTGATGTAATGACAAGAGGTGAGACAATCAACTCGACAGCTTACATCAATACACTGACAAAACTAAAAAATCGGTTCCACAGAGTTCGGCCTAATAAGCCATCTGCAGATTTGTTGCTTCAACATGACAATGCACGCCCTCACACAAGTCTGGTAACACGGGAAGCAATCAACAAATTTGGTTGGACTATACTGCCCCATCCTCCTTACAGCCCTGATCTGGCTCCCTCAGATTTCCATCTGTTTGGACCACTCAAAAAATGCCTGCGTGGGACACACTTTGACAATGATGAGGATGTGATCCGTGCAGTTAAAAAATGGCTACGCGAGCAGGACAAAACTTGGTACAAACGAGGCATTCATAACCTAGTTTCGCGTTGGCGTAAGGCAATACGCTTGGACGGAGATTATGTTGACAAATAGGTAGTGTAAAGGGGATGTTCAGCTACAATCTGTGAAAATTTCACACATTTTGCCCGAATAGTTTCCGAGAAAAAAATTGGTGTGCATTACTTTTTGACCTCCCTACGTATATATATATATATATATATATATATATATATATATATATATATATATATATATATATATATATATATGTATATATATATATATAATTTACTTTATGGTGAAATAATACACGGAATAAGACAAATTGGGAGACCTAAATTACGATATAGAGATATCTGTAAATCATCTCTGAATGACTTCTCCATCTGAGAAAATGACTGGCAACATCTGGTAGGTGATCGCACATCATGGAGATCATGTATAAGAAATGGCATAACATATATTGAGACTGTGCTAAGATAACATATAGAAGAGAAAACACTCATGAAAAGCGATGGAAAACCCTGTGGATCAGTGGTCCTGACTTGTTCATTCTGTGGTTGTGTGTGTTTGTCAAACATTGGTAGAATTAGCCACCAGAGAAGCTGTTCGACAAAAACACTATCTCAAAAACAAAAACAAAAAAATACGCAATAGCCTACATTAGACCGTCTGACAAGACGAAAAGGACCATACAATATATATATATATATATATATATATGTATATATATATGTATATATGTATATATATATATATATATATATATATAAATGGTTATAGCTTGATATTTATTTTTGTAAAAAGGACAGCACAATGTCAAAACGACGTTGTGGCATGGTAAGGCCGTATGCTGAAGAAAAAAAAATCAAATTAGACACAGAAACAAAAAGAAGATAAAGTATAAAACTACATTTCAAAATATTTATAACATATTGGTGGAAAAAAAATTGGGATCCCTGTATGGAATGCTGGTTAATGCAGGACTAATTTGAAAATAATGAAAGAAGCGTCGGGTCATGGAGCAGAACAAAAGGTCTATAGGTCTCTTTTATGTGTGGGTGATTGTTTAATCGGCTATCTGGTTTGTTGCTTAGTTAGTTAGTTGTTTTGGTGTATTGTTTATTTAGCTGTTTGGTTTATTGTTTGGTTTGTTTATTTAGCTGTTCGGTTTATTGTTTGGTTTGTTTATTTAGCTGTTTGGTTTATTGTTTGGGTTGTTTATTTAGCTGTTTGGTTTATGGTTTGGGTTGTTTATTTAGCTGTTTGGTTTATTGTTTGGGTTGATTATTTCGCTGTTTAGTTTATTGTTTGGGTTGTTTATTTAGCTGTTTGGTTTATTGTTTGGATTGTTGTTTATTGCGCTGTTTGCGTTGTTGTTTGTGTGATTGTTTAGATGGCTGTTTGGTTTGTTGCTTGGGTGGTTGTTTAGTTGGTATATTTTCGGTTTGTTCTTTGGCTGGGTGGCTAGTTAGCTGAGTGGTTGTTTGGTTAATTAGTTAGTTGGGTGTTTGGTTTGTTGTTGGTTGGTTAGTTTCTTTGTTTGGTTTATTGACTAGTTGGCATTTTTGTTTGTTGGCTAGTTGGCATTTTGGTTTGTTGGCACTTTTTAATTTTTTAGCTTGGTGGCTAAATGGTTGTTTGGTTTGTTGGCTGTTTAGTTTGTTGGCTGTTTACTTTGTTGCCTAAGGTTTGATGACACGATATTTTAGTGTACATACATGTGACACAGGTCACGATATTTACTGTCATATGTGGTAGTGTCTGGCAAGAATCACGTAGAGAACAAGTTACAAGACTATCTGACGTATTGTTGCCCCGTTGGACATGTGTTCAAGCAGTCAATAAAACGTGCACTAATGTATGCACTTGCGATAACTCTTCGTATACTACTTGACATGATAACCCAAACACAACTTTAAGTCATAAAAAAATTAGTCTTTACTTCCAGGTGGTTCAAACATCATCACGTGGTTTACAACAACCGCGTCCAGCATGACTCTAACATAACTTGTTATAGAAGTTTACAACAAACACGTCTAGCTTGATGGCTCTAACATCACGTGTTATAGTTGTTTACAACAACCACATCCAGCATGACTCGAACATAACTTGTTAAAGTGGTTTACAACAACCACGTACAACATGACTCGAACATAACTTGTTACAGTGGTCTACAACAACTACGTCTAGCTTGACACGAACATAACTTGTTATAGTGGTTTACAACAACCACGTCTAGAATGATGACTCGAACATAACTTGTTATAGTTGTTTACAACAACCACGTTCAGCATGACTCGAACATAACTTGTTAAAGTGGTTTACAACAACCACGTCCAGCATGACTCGAACATAACTTGTTATAGTGGTTTACAACAACCACGTCTAGTATGACTCGAACATAACTTGTTATATTGGTCTACAACAACCACGTCCAGCATGACTCGAATATAACTTGTTATAGTGGTATACAACAACAGCGTCCAGCATGACTTGAAAATAACTTGTTATAGTGGTTTACAACAACCACGTCCAGCATGACTCGAACATAACTAGTTATAGTGGCCTACAATAATCACGTCCAACATGATGACTCGAACATAACTTGTTATAGTGGCCTACAACAACCACGTCCAGCATGACTCGAACATAACTTGTTATAGTTGTTTACAACAACCACGTCTAGCATGACTCGAACATAACTTGTTATAATTGTTTACAACAACCACGTCTAGCATGACTCGAACATAACTTGTTACAGTGGTTTACAACAACCACGTCTAGCATGACTCGAACATAACTTGTTATAGTTGTTTACAAGGCTGCGTGCTCTCCCCCTTACTTTTCATCACATATATGGACAATATATGCAAATTAGCATGCCCAACCAAAGGAAATAAACCAATACGGATGACAACAAACGATAACACAGAAGAAAACGAAATATACGTACCAGAAAACAACAGAAAATATGAAGAAATAAATGAAATACTATTTGCAGACGACCAAGTTCTGATACATGAAACAACTAAGAACATACAAGAACATATCAACAGGCTAAACAACACTTGTAAACAATACAACATGAAGATCAACATAAGCAAAACCGAACTAATGGCAATAGCGAGAAAGAAAGAAAAACTAAACATCATAATAGGTAATACATCTTTGAAGCAAGTTGACAATTTTAAATATCTGGGTAGCACGCTAACACAAGACAATAACCAAGAGACCGAGATAGATATAAGGTGTAACAAAGCAAGCCAAGTTATAGGCCAAGTATCAACACTATTGAAAAACAAAGCAATAACTACGGAAGCAAAAAGGGCAATATACAAATCAATTTTTCTACCAACTCTGTGCTATCAGTGCCAGAATTGGACGCTGGACTCTAGAACAATAAGAAAGATAACGACCACAGAAATGAAATGTGTCAGAAGAATAACAGGATACAGCTTAAGGGACAGAGTAAGAAACACAGACCTGAGGAAGAAACTCGAAATTGAACCAGCCATCGAATACATAAAGAAACAACAGATAAATTGGTTCGGCCACATAACAAGACAGAAAGAACTAACAATGAATCAAAGAGCCATAAACAAACGCTACGAAAACGCCAGATTAAGAGGAAGACCGAGAAAGAGATGGATAAAGGGAATACTAGAGTCACTAGGAGGAATAACATCAGAAGAGGCCAACATAAGAGCAATGAATCTCAGATTGTTTCTCCCCTCGACGCCAACGGCAACAGAGGAAGGATAGAAGAAGAAAGAAGAAGTTGTTTACAAAAACCACGTCCAGCATGACTCGAACAAAACTTGTTATAGTGGCCTACAACAACGACATCTAACATGACTCGAACATAACTTGTTACAGTGTCCTACAAAAACCACGTCTAGCATGACTCGAACATAACTTGTTATAGTGATTTACAACAATCACGTCTAGCATGACTACAACATAACTTGTTTTAGTGGTTTACAACAACCACGTCCAGCATGACTCGAACATAACTTGTTATAGTGGATTAAAACAACGACGTCTATCATGACTCGAAAATAACTTGTTATAGTGGTCTACAACAACCACGTTTAGCATGACTCGAACATAACTTGCTATAGTAGTTTACAACAACCGCGTCTAGCATTACTCGAACATATCTTATTATAGTGGTCTACAACAACCACGTCTAGCATGACTGGAACATAACTTGTTATTGTAGTTTACAAACACCGCGTCTAGCATTACTCGAACATAACTTGTTATAGTGGTTTACAACAACCACGTCCAGCATGTCTCGAAAAAAACTTGTTATAGTGGCCTACAACAAAGACGTCTAACATGACTCGAACATAACTTGTTATAGTGTCCTACAACAACCACGTCTAGCATGACTCGAACATAACTTGTTTTAGTGGTTTACAACAACCACGTCCAGCATGACTCGAACATAACTTGTTATAGTGGATTAAAACAACGACGTCTATCATGACTCGAAAATAACTTGTTATAGTGGTCTACAACAACCACGTTTAGCATGACTCGAACATAACTTGCTATAGTAGTTTACAACAACCGCGTCTAGCATTACTCGAACATATCTTGTTATAGTGGTCTACAACAACCACGTCTAGCATGACTCGAACATAACTTGTTATTGTAGTTTACAAAAACCGCGTCTAGCATTACTCGAACATAACTTGTTATAGTGGTTTACAACAACCACGTCTAGCATGACTCGAACATAACTTGTTAAAGTGGTTTACAACAACCACGGCTAGCATGACTCGAACATAACTTGTTATAGTGGTTTATAACAACCACGTCTAGAATGACTCGAACATAACTTGTTATAGTTGTTTACAACAACCACGTCCAGCATGAATCAAACATAACTTGTTATAGTGGCCTAAAACAACCACGTCTAGCATGACGCGAACATAACTTGTTATAGTGTCCTACAACAACAACGTCTAGCATGACTCGAACATAACTTGTTATAGTGGTCTACAACAACCACGTCCAGCATGACTCGAACATAACTTATTATAGTGGCCTAAAACAACCACGTCCAGCATGACTCGAACATACCTTGTTATAGTTGTTTACAACAACCACGTCTAGCATGACTCGAACATAACTTGATAAAGTGGTTTAAAACAACCATGTCTAGCATGCCTCGGACATAACTTGTTATAGTTGTTTACAACAACCACGTCCAGCATGACTCGAACATAACTTGTTATAGTGGTTTACAACAGCCACGTCTAGGATGACTCTAAAATAACATGTTATAGTGGTCTACAAAAACCACGTCTAGCATGACTGGAACATAACTTGTTATAGTGGTTTACAACAACCGCGTCTAGCTTGACTCGAACATAACTTGTTATAGTGGTTTAATACAAAACGTTTAGCATGATTCGAACATAACTTGTTTTAGTGGTTTACAACAACAACGTCTAGTATGATTCGAACATATCTTGTTATAGTGGTTTACAACAACCACGTCTAGCATGACTCGAAAATAACTTGTTATAGTGGTTTACAACAACCACTCCTAGCATGATTCGAACATATCTTGTTATAGTGGTTTACAACAACCACGTCTAGCATGACTCGAAAATAACTTGATATAGTGGTCTATAACAACCACGCCTAGCATGATTCGAACACATCTTGTTATAGTGGTTTACAACAACCAAGTCTAGCATGACTCGAAAATAACTTGTTATAGTGGTCTACAACAACCACGTCTAGCATGATTCAAACATAACTTGTTATAGTGGTTTACAACAACCACGTCTAGCATGACTCGAACATAACTTGTTTTAGTGGTTTATAACAACCACGTATAGCATGACTCGAACATAATTTGTTAGAGTTGTTTACAACAACCACGTCCAGAATGACTCAAACATCACTTGCTATAGTGATTTACAACAACCACGTCTAGCATGATTCGAACATAGCTTGTTATAGTTGTTTACAACAACCACGTCTAGCATGACTCGAACATATCTTGTTACAGTTGTTTACAACAACCACGTCCAGTATGACTGGGACATAACTTGTTATAGTGGATTAAAACAACGGCGTCTAGCATGAATCGAACATAACTTGTTATAGTGGTCTACAACAACCACGTCTAGCATGACTCGAACATAACTTGTTATAGTGGTTTACAACAACCACGTCTAGCATGACTCGAACATAACTTGTTATAGTGGATTAAAACAACGACGTCTATCATGACTCGAAAATAACTTGTTATAGTGGTCTACAACAACCACGTCTAGCATGACTCGAACATAACTTGTTATTGAAGTTTACGAAAACCGCGTCTAGCATTACTCGAACATACCATGTAATAGTGGTTTACAACAACCACGTCTAGCATGACTCGAACATAACTTGTTATAGTGGTTTACAACAACCACGCCTAGCATGACTCGAACATAACTTGTTATAGTGGTTTATAACAACCACGTCTAGCATGATTCGAACACAATTTGTTATAGTTGTTTACAACAACCACGTCCAGCATGACTCAAACATAACTTGTTATAGTGGTTTACAACAATCACGTCTAGCATGACTCGAACATAGCTTGTTATATTTGTTTACAACAACCACGTCTAGCATGACTCGAACATAACTTGTTATAGTTGTTTACAAGGCTGCGTGCTCTCCCCCTTACTTTTCATCACATATATGGACAATATATGCAAATTAGCATGCCCAACCAAAGGAAATAAACCAATACGGATGACAACAAACGATAACACAGAAGAAAACGAAATATACGTACCAGAAAACAACAGAAAATATGAAGAAATAAATGAAATACTATTTGCAGACGACCAAGTTCTGATACATGAAACAACTAAGAACATACAAGAACATATCAACAGGCTAAACAACACTTGTAAACAATACAACATGAAGATCAACATAAGCAAAACCGAACTAATGGCAATAGCGAGAAAGAAAGAAAAACTAAACATCATAATAGGTAATACATCTTTGAAGCAAGTTGACAATTTTAAATATCTGGGTAGCACGCTAACACAAGACAATAACCAAGAGACCGAGATAGATATAAGGTGTAACAAAGCAAGCCAAGTTATAGGCCAAGTATCAACACTATTGAAAAACAAAGCAATAACTACGGAAGCAAAAAGGGCAATATACAAATCAATTTTTCTACCAACTCTGTGCTATCAGTGCCAGAATTGGACGCTGGACTCTAGAACAATAAGAAAGATAACGACCACAGAAATGAAATGTGTCAGAAGAATAACAGGATACAGCTTAAGGGACAGAGTAAGAAACACAGACCTGAGGAAGAAACTCGAAATTGAACCAGCCATCGAATACATAAAGAAACAACAGATAAATTGGTTCGGCCACATAACAAGACAGAAAGAACTAACAATGAATCAAAGAGCCATAAACAAACGCTACGAAAACGCCAGATTAAGAGGAAGACCGAGAAAGAGATGGATAAAAGGAATACTAGAGTCACTAGGAGGAATAACATCAGAAGAGGCCAACATAAGAGCAATGAATCTCAGATTGTTTCTCCCCTCGACGCCAACGGCAACAGAGGAAGGATAGAAGAAGAAAGAAGAAGTTGTTTACAAAAACCACGTCCAGCATGACTCGAACAAAACTTGTTATAGTGGCCTACAACAACGACATCTAACATGACTCGAACATAACTTGTTACAGTGTCCTACAAAAACCACGTCTAGCATGACTCGAACATAACTTGTTATAGTGATTTACAACAATCACGTCTAGCATGACTACAACATAACTTGTTTTAGTGGTTTACAACAACCACGTCCAGCATGACTCGAACATAACTTGTTATAGTGGATTAAAACAACGACGTCTATCATGACTCGAAAATAACTTGTTATAGTGGTCTACAACAACCACGTTTAGCATGACTCGAACATAACTTGCTATAGTAGTTTACAACAACCGCGTCTAGCATTACTCGAACATATCTTGTTATAGTGGTCTACAACAACCACGTCTAGCATGACTGGAACATAATTTGTTATTGTAGTTTACAAACACCGCGTCTAGCATTACTCGAACATAACTTGTTATAGTGGTTTACAACAACCACGTCCAGCATGTCTCGAAAAAAACTTGTTATAGTGGCCTACAACAAAGACGTCTAACATGACTCGAACATAACTTGTTATAGTGTCCTACAACAACCACGTCTAGCATGACTCGAACATAACTTGTTTTAGTGGTTTACAACAACCACGTCCAGCATGACTCGAACATAACTTGTTATAGTGGATTAAAACAACGACGTCTATCATGACTCGAAAATAACTTGTTATAGTGGTCTACAACAACCACGTTTAGCATGACTCGAACATAACTTGCTATAGTAGTTTACAACAACCGCGTCTAGCATTACTCGAACATATCTTGTTATAGTGGTCTACAACAACCACGTCTAGCATGACTCGAACATAACTTGTTATTGTAGTTTACAAAAACCGCGTCTAGCATTACTCGAACATAACTTGTTATAGTGGTTTACAACAACCACGTCTAGCATGACTCGAACATAACTTGTTAAAGTGGTTTACAACAACCACGGCTAGCATGACTCGAACATAACTTGTTATAGTGGTTTATAACAACCACGTCTAGAATGACTCGAACATAACTTGTTATAGTTGTTTACAACAACCACGTCCAGCATGAATCAAACATAACTTGTTATAGTGGCCTAAAACAACCACGTCTAGCATGACGCGAACATAACTTGTTATAGTGTCCTACAACAACAACGTCTAGCATGACTCGAACATAACTTGTTATAGTGGTCTACAACAACCACGTCCAGCATGACTCGAACATAACTTATTATAGTGGCCTAAAACAACCACGTCCAGCATGACTCGAACATACCTTGTTATAGTTGTTTACAACAACCACGTCTAGCATGACTCGAACATAACTTGATAAAGTGGTTTAAAACAACCATGTCTAGCATGCCTCGGACATAACTTGTTATAGTTGTTTACAACAACCACGTCCAGCATGACTCGAACATAACTTGTTATAGTGGTTTACAACAGCCACGTCTAGGATGACTCTAAAATAACATGTTATAGTGGTCTACAAAAACCACGTCTAGCATGACTGGAACATAACTTGTTATAGTGGTTTACAACAACCGCGTCTAGCTTGACTCGAACATAACTTGTTATAGTGGTTTAATACAAAACGTTTAGCATGATTCGAACATAACTTGTTTTAGTGGTTTACAACAACAACGTCTAGTATGATTCGAACATATCTTGTTATAGTGGTTTACAACAACCACTCCTAGCATGATTCGAACATATCTTGTTATAGTGGTTTACAACAACCACGTCTAGCATGACTCGAAAATAACTTGATATAGTGGTCTATAACAACCACGCCTAGCATGATTCGAACACATCTTGTTATAGTGGTTTACAACAACCAAGTCTAGCATGACTCGAAAATAACTTGTTATAGTGGTCTACAACAACCACGTCTAGCATGACTCAAACATAACTTGTTATAGTGGTTTACAACAACCACGTCTAGCATGACTCGAACATAACTTGTTTTAGTGGTTTATAACAACCACGTATAGCATGACTCGAACATAATTTGTTAGAGTTGTTTACAACAACCACGTCCAGAATGACTCAAACATCACTTGCTATAGTGATTTACAACAACCACGTCTAGCATGATTCGAACATAGCTTGTTATAGTTGTTTACAACAACCACGTCTAGCATGACTCGAACATATCTTGTTACAGTTGTTTACAACAACCACGTCCAGTATGACTGGGACATAACTTGTTATAGTGGATTAAAACAACGGCGTCTAGCATGAATCGAACATAACTTGTTATAGTGGTCTACAACAACCACGTCTAGCATGACTCGAACATAACTTGTTATAGTGGTTTACAACAACCACGTCTAGCATGACTCGAACATAACTTGTTATAGTGGATTAAAACAACGACGTCTATCATGACTCGAAAATAACTTGTTATAGTGGTCTACAACAACCACGTCTAGCATGACTCGAACATAACTTGTTATTGAAGTTTACGAAAACCGCGTCTAGCATTACTCGAACATACCATGTAATAGTGGTTTACAACAACCACGTCTAGCATGACTCGAACATAACTTGTTATAGTGGTTTACAACAACCACGCCTAGATGACTCGAACATAACTTGTTATAGTGGTTTATAACAACCACGTCTAGCATGATTCGAACACAATTTGTTATAGTTGTTTACAACAACCACGTCCAGCATGACTCAAACATAACTTGTTATAGTGGTTTACAACAATCACGTCTAGCATGACTCGAACATAGCTTGTTATATTTGTTTACAACAACCACGTCTAGCATGACTCGAACATAACTTGTTACAGTTGTTTACAACAACCACGTCCAGCATGACTCGGACATAACTTGTTATAGTTGTTTACAACAACCACGTTTAGCATGACTCGAACATAACTTGTTTTAGTGATTTCCAACAACCACTTCTAGCATGACTTGAACATAGTTTGTTATAGTCATTTACAACAACCACGTCTAGAATGATGAAGCGAACATAACTTGTTATAGTTGTTTACAACAACCATGTCTAGCATGACTCGAACATATCTTGTTTTAGTGGTTTACAACAACCGCGTTCAGCATGACTCGAACATAACTTGTTATAGTGGTTTACAACAACCACGTCTAGCATGACTCGAACATAACTTGTAATAGTGGTTTACAACAGCCACGTCTAGCATGACTCGAAAATAACTTGTTATAGTGGTCTACAACAACCATGTCCAGCATAACTCGAATATAACTTGTTATAGTGGTATACAACAACAGCGTCCAGCATGACACGAACATTATTTGTTATAGTGGTTTACAACAACCACGTCTAGCATGACTCGAACATAACATGTTTTAGTGGTTTACAACAATCACGTCTAGCATGATTCGAACATAACTGGTTATAGTGGATTAAAACAACGACGTCTATCATGACTCGAAAATAACTTGTTATAGTGGTCTACAACAACCACGTCTAGCATGACTCGAATATAACTTGTTATTGTAGTTTACAAAAACCGCGTCTAGCATTACTCGAACATAACTTGTTATAGTGGTTAACAAGAACCACGTCTAGCATGGCTCGAACATAACTTGTTTTAGAGATTTACAACAACCACGTCTAGCATGACTCGAACATAGTTTGTTATAGTGGTTTACAACAACCACGTCTAGTATGATGAGGCGAACATTACATGTTATAGTTGTTTACAACAACCATGTCTAGCATGACTCGAACATAACTTATAATAGTGGTTTACAACAACCACGTCTAGCATGACTCGAAAATAACTTATTATAGTGGTCTACAAAACAATGTCCAGCAAAACTCGAATATAACTTGTTATAGTGGTATACAACAACAGCGTCCAACATGACTCGAACATAACTTGTTATAGTGGTTTACAACAACCACGTCTAGCATGACTCGAACATACTTGTTAAAGTGGTTTACAACAACCACGCCTAGCATGACTCGAACATAACTTGTTATAGTTGTTTACAACATCCACGTCCAGCATGAATCAAACATAACTTGTTATAGTGGTCTACAACAACCACGTTTAGCATGACTCGAACATAACTTGCTATAGTAGTTTACAACAACCGCGTCTAGCATTACTCGAACATATCTTGTTATAGTGGTCTACAACAACCACGTCTAGCATGACTGGAACATAACTTGTTATTGTAGTTTACAAACACCGCGTCTAGCATTACTCGAACATAACTTGTTATAGTGGTTTACAACAACCACGTCCAGCATGTCTCGAAAAAAACTTGTTATAGTGGCCTACAACAAAGACGTCTAACATGACTCGAACATAACTTGTTATAGTGTCCTACAACAACCACGTCTAGCATGACTCGAACATAACTTGTTTTAGTGGTTTACAACAACCACGTCCAGCATGACTCGAACATAACTTGTTATAGTGGATTAAAACAACGACGTCTATCATGACTCGAAAATAACTTGTTATAGTGGTCTACAACAACCACGTTTAGCATGACTCGAACATAACTTGCTATAGTAGTTTACAACAACCGCGTCTAGCATTACTCGAACATATCTTGTTATAGTGGTCTACAACAACCACGTCTAGCATGACTCGAACATAACTTGTTATTGTAGTTTACAAAAACCGCGTCTAGCATTACTCGAACATAACTTGTTATAGTGGTTTACAACAACCACGTCTAGCATGACTCGAACATAACTTGTTAAAGTGGTTTACAACAACCACGGCTAGCATGACTCGAACATAACTTGTTATAGTGGTTTATAACAACCACGTCTAGAATGACTCGAACATAACTTGTTATAGTTGTTTACAACAACCACGTCCAGCATGAATCAAACATAACTTGTTATAGTGGCCTAAAACAACCACGTCTAGCATGACGCGAACATAACTTGTTATAGTGTCCTACAACAACAACGTCTAGCATGACTCGAACATAACTTGTTATAGTGGTCTACAACAACCACGTCCAGCATGACTCGAACATAACTTATTATAGTGGCCTAAAACAACCACGTCCAGCATGACTCGAACATACCTTGTTATAGTTGTTTACAACAACCACGTCTAGCATGACTCGAACATAACTTGATAAAGTGGTTTAAAACAACCATGTCTAGCATGCCTCGGACATAACTTGTTATAGTTGTTTACAACAACCACGTCCAGCATGACTCGAACATAACTTGTTATAGTGGTTTACAACAGCCACGTCTAGGATGACTCTAAAATAACATGTTATAGTGGTCTACAAAAACCACGTCTAGCATGACTGGAACATAACTTGTTATAGTGGTTTACAACAACCGCGTCTAGCTTGACTCGAACATAACTTGTTATAGTGGTTTAATACAAAACGTTTAGCATGATTCGAACATAACTTGTTTTAGTGGTTTACAACAACAACGTCTAGTATGATTCGAACATATCTTGTTATAGTGGTTTACAACAACCACGTCTAGCATGACTCGAAAATAACTTGTTATAGTGGTTTACAACAACCACTCCTAGCATGATTCGAACATATCTTGTTATAGTGGTTTACAACAACCACGTCTAGCATGACTCGAAAATAACTTGATATAGTGGTCTATAACAACCACGCCTAGCATGATTCGAACACATCTTGTTATAGTGGTTTACAACAACCAAGTCTAGCATGACTCGAAAATAACTTGTTATAGTGGTCTACAACAACCACGTCTAGCATGACTCAAACATAACTTGTTATAGTGGTTTACAACAACCACGTCTAGCATGACTCGAACATAACTTGTTTTAGTGGTTTATAACAACCACGTATAGCATGACTCGAACATAATTTGTTAGAGTTGTTTACAACAACCACGTCCAGTATGACTGGGACATAACTTGTTATAGTGGATTAAAACAACGGCGTCTAGCATGAATCGAACATAACTTGTTATAGTGGTCTACAACAACCACGTCTAGCATGACTCGAACATAACTTGTTATAGTGGTTTACAACAACCACGTCTAGCATGACTCGAACATAACTTGTTATAGTGGATTAAAACAACGACGTCTATCATGACTCGAAAATAACTTGTTATAGTGGTCTACAACAACCACGTCTAGCATGACTCGAACATAACTTGTTATTGAAGTTTACGAAAACCGCGTCTAGCATTACTCGAACATACCATGTAATAGTGGTTTACAACAACCACGTCTAGCATGACTCGAACATAACTTGTTATAGTGGTTTACAACAACCACGCCTAGCATGACTCGAACATAACTTGTTATAGTGGTTTATAACAACCACGTCTAGCATGATTCGAACACAATTTGTTATAGTTGTTTACAACAACCACGTCCAGCATGACTCAAACATAACTTGTTATAGTGGTTTACAACAATCACGTCTAGCATGACTCGAACATAGCTTGTTATATTTGTTTACAACAACCACGTCTAGCATGACTCGAACATAACTTGTTATAGTTGTTTACAAGGCTGCGTGCTCTCCCCCTTACTTTTCATCACATATATGGACAATATATGCAAATTAGCATGCCCAACCAAAGGAAATAAACCAATACGGATGACAACAAACGATAACACAGAAGAAAACGAAATATACGTACCAGAAAACAACAGAAAATATGAAGAAATAAATGAAATACTATTTGCAGACGACCAAGTTCTGATACATGAAACAACTAAGAACATACAAGAACATATCAACAGGCTAAACAACACTTGTAAACAATACAACATGAAGATCAACATAAGCAAAACCGAACTAATGGCAATAGCGAGAAAGAAAGAAAAACTAAACATCATAATAGGTAATACATCTTTGAAGCAAGTTGACAATTTTAAATATCTGGGTAGCACGCTAACACAAGACAATAACCAAGAGACCGAGATAGATATAAGGTGTAACAAAGCAAGCCAAGTTATAGGCCAAGTATCAACACTATTGAAAAACAAAGCAATAACTACGGAAGCAAAAAGGGCAATATACAAATCAATTTTTCTACCAACTCTGTGCTATCAGTGCCAGAATTGGACGCTGGACTCTAGAACAATAAGAAAGATAACGACCACAGAAATGAAATGTGTCAGAAGAATAACAGGATACAGCTTAAGGGACAGAGTAAGAAACACAGACCTGAGGAAGAAACTCGAAATTGAACCAGCCATCGAATACATAAAGAAACAACAGATAAATTGGTTCGGCCACATAACAAGACAGAAAGAACTAACAATGAATCAAAGAGCCATAAACAAACGCTACGAAAACGCCAGATTAAGAGGAAGACCGAGAAAGAGATGGATAAAGGGAATACTAGAGTCACTAGGAGGAATAACATCAGAAGAGGCCAACATAAGAGCAATGAATCTCAGATTGTTTCTCCCCTCGACGCCAACGGCAACAGAGGAAGGATAGAAGAAGAAAGAAGAAGTTGTTTACAAAAACCACGTCCAGCATGACTCGAACAAAACTTGTTATAGTGGCCTACAACAACGACATCTAACATGACTCGAACATAACTTGTTACAGTGTCCTACAAAAACCACGTCTAGCATGACTCGAACATAACTTGTTATAGTGATTTACAACAATCACGTCTAGCATGACTACAACATAACTTGTTTTAGTGGTTTACAACAACCACGTCCAGCATGACTCGAACATAACTTGTTATAGTGGATTAAAACAACGACGTCTATCATGACTCGAAAATAACTTGTTATAGTGGTCTACAACAACCACGTTTAGCATGACTCGAACATAACTTGCTATAGTAGTTTACAACAACCGCGTCTAGCATTACTCGAACATATCTTGTTATAGTGGTCTACAACAACCACGTCTAGCATGACTGGAACATAACTTGTTATTGTAGTTTACAAACACCGCGTCTAGCATTACTCGAACATAACTTGTTATAGTGGTTTACAACAACCACGTCCAGCATGTCTCGAAAAAAACTTGTTATAGTGGCCTACAACAAAGACGTCTAACATGACTCGAACATAACTTGTTATAGTGTCCTACAACAACCACGTCTAGCATGACTCGAACATAACTTGTTTTAGTGGTTTACAACAACCACGTCCAGCATGACTCGAACATAACTTGTTATAGTGGATTAAAACAACGACGTCTATCATGACTCGAAAATAACTTGTTATAGTGGTCTACAACAACCACGTTTAGCATGACTCGAACATAACTTGCTATAGTAGTTTACAACAACCGCGTCTAGCATTACTCGAACATATCTTGTTATAGTGGTCTACAACAACCACGTCTAGCATGACTCGAACATAACTTGTTATTGTAGTTTACAAAAACCGCGTCTAGCATTACTCGAACATAACTTGTTATAGTGGTTTACAACAACCACGTCTAGCATGACTCGAACATAACTTGTTAAAGTGGTTTACAACAACCACGGCTAGCATGACTCGAACATAACTTGTTATAGTGGTTTATAACAACCACGTCTAGAATGACTCGAACATAACTTGTTATAGTTGTTTACAACAACCACGTCCAGCATGAATCAAACATAACTTGTTATAGTGGCCTAAAACAACCACGTCTAGCATGACGCGAACATAACTTGTTATAGTGTCCTACAACAACAACGTCTAGCATGACTCGAACATAACTTGTTATAGTGGTCTACAACAACCACGTCCAGCATGACTCGAACATAACTTATTATAGTGGCCTAAAACAACCACGTCCAGCATGACTCGAACATACCTTGTTATAGTTGTTTACAACAACCACGTCTAGCATGACTCGAACATAACTTGATAAAGTGGTTTAAAACAACCATGTCTAGCATGCCTCGGACATAACTTGTTATAGTTGTTTACAACAACCACGTCCAGCATGACTCGAACATAACTTGTTATAGTGGTTTACAACAGCCACGTCTAGGATGACTCTAAAATAACATGTTATAGTGGTCTACAAAAACCACGTCTAGCATGACTGGAACATAACTTGTTATAGTGGTTTACAACAACCGCGTCTAGCTTGACTCGAACATAACTTGTTATAGTGGTTTAATACAAAACGTTTAGCATGATTCGAACATAACTTGTTTTAGTGGTTTACAACAACAACGTCTAGTATGATTCGAACATATCTTGTTATAGTGGTTTACAACAACCACGTCTAGCATGACTCGAAAATAACTTGTTATAGTGGTTTACAACAACCACTCCTAGCATGATTCGAACATATCTTGTTATAGTGGTTTACAACAACCACGTCTAGCATGACTCGAAAATAACTTGATATAGTGGTCTATAACAACCACGCCTAGCATGATTCGAACACATCTTGTTATAGTGGTTTACAACAACCAAGTCTAGCATGACTCGAAAATAACTTGTTATAGTGGTCTACAACAACCACGTCTAGCATGACTCAAACATAACTTGTTATAGTGGTTTACAACAACCACGTCTAGCATGACTCGAACATAACTTGTTTTAGTGGTTTATAACAACCACGTATAGCATGACTCGAACATAATTTGTTAGAGTTGTTTACAACAACCACGTCCAGAATGACTCAAACATCACTTGCTATAGTGATTTACAACAACCACGTCTAGCATGATTCGAACATAGCTTGTTATAGTTGTTTACAACAACCACGTCTAGCATGACTCGAACATATCTTGTTACAGTTGTTTACAACAACCACGTCCAGTATGACTGGGACATAACTTGTTATAGTGGATTAAAACAACGGCGTCTAGCATGAATCGAACATAACTTGTTATAGTGGTCTACAACAACCACGTCTAGCATGACTCGAACATAACTTGTTATAGTGGTTTACAACAACCACGTCTAGCATGACTCGAACATAACTTGTTATAGTGGATTAAAACAACGACGTCTATCATGACTCGAAAATAACTTGTTATAGTGGTCTACAACAACCACGTCTAGCATGACTCGAACATAACTTGTTATTGAAGTTTACGAAAACCGCGTCTAGCATTACTCGAACATACCATGTAATAGTGGTTTACAACAACCACGTCTAGCATGACTCGAACATAACTTGTTATAGTGGTTTACAACAACCACGCCTAGCATGACTCGAACATAACTTGTTATAGTGGTTTATAACAACCACGTCTAGCATGATTCGAACACAATTTGTTATAGTTGTTTACAACAACCACGTCCAGCATGACTCAAACATAACTTGTTATAGTGGTTTACAACAATCACGTCTAGCATGACTCGAACATAGCTTGTTATATTTGTTTACAACAACCACGTCTAGCATGACTCGAACATAACTTGTTACAGTTGTTTACAACAACCACGTCCAGCATGACTCGGACATAACTTGTTATAGTTGTTTACAACAACCACGTTTAGCATGACTCGAACATAACTTGTTTTAGTGATTTCCAACAACCACTTCTAGCATGACTTGAACATAGTTTGTTATAGTCATTTACAACAACCACGTCTAGAATGATGAAGCGAACATAACTTGTTATAGTTGTTTACAACAACCATGTCTAGCATGACTCGAACATATCTTGTTTTAGTGGTTTACAACAACCGCGTTCAGCATGACTCGAACATAACTTGTTATAGTGGTTTACAACAACCACGTCTAGCATGACTCGAACATAACTTGTAATAGTGGTTTACAACAGCCACGTCTAGCATGACTCGAAAATAACTTGTTATAGTGGTCTACAACAACCATGTCCAGCATAACTCGAATATAACTTGTTATAGTGGTATACAACAACAGCGTCCAGCATGACACGAACATTATTTGTTATAGTGGTTTACAACAACCACGTCTAGCATGACTCGAACATAACATGTTTTAGTGGTTTACAACAATCACGTCTAGCATGATTCGAACATAACTGGTTATAGTGGATTAAAACAACGACGTCTATCATGACTCGAAAATAACTTGTTATAGTGGTCTACAACAACCACGTCTAGCATGACTCGAATATAACTTGTTATTGTAGTTTACAAAAACCGCGTCTAGCATTACTCGAACATAACTTGTTATAGTGGTTAACAACAACCACGTCTAGCATGGCTCGAACATAACTTGTTTTAGAGATTTACAACAACCACGTCTAGCATGACTCGAACATAGTTTGTTATAGTGGTTTACAACAACCACGTCTAGTATGATGAGGCGAACATAACATGTTATAGTTGTTTACAACAACCATGTCTAGCATGACTCGAACATAACTTATAATAGTGGTTTACAACAACCACGTCTAGCATGACTCGAAAATAACTTATTATAGTGGTCTACAAAACAATGTCCAGCAAAACTCGAATATAACTTGTTATAGTGGTATACAACAACAGCGTCCAACATGACTCGAACATAACTTGTTATAGTGGTTTACAACAACCACGTCTAGCATGACTCGAACATACTTGTTAAAGTGGTTTACAACAACCACGCCTAGCATGACTCGAACATAACTTGTTATAGTTGTTTACAACAACCACGTCCAGCATGAATCAAACATAACTTGTTATAGTGGTTTACAACAACCAAGTCTAACATGTCTCGAACATAACTTGTTATAATGGTTTACAACAACCGCGTCTAGCATGACTCGAACATAACTTGTTATTGTGGCTTACAACAACCGGGTCTAGCATGACTCGAACATAACATGTTATAGTGGTTTAAAACAACCACGTTTAGCATGACTCGAACATAACTTGTTATAGTGGTTTACAACAATCACGTCCAGCATGACTCGAACATAACTTGTTATAGTGGTCTACAATAACCACGTCTAGCATGACTCGAACATAACTTGTTATAGTGGTTTATAACAACCACGTCTAGTATGACTCGAACATAACTTGTTTTAGTTGTTTACAAAAACCACGTCTAGCATGACTCGAACATAACTTGTTATAGTTGTTTACAATAATCACATCCAGCATGACTCGAACATAACTTTTTATAATGGTTTACAACAACCGCGTCTAGTTTGACTCGAACATAACTTGTTATAGTGGTTTACAACAACCACGTTAGCATGACTCGAAAATAACTTTTCATAGTGACCTACAACAACCACTTCCATCATGATGACTCGAACATAACTTGTTATAGTGGCCTACAACGAACACGTCCAGCATGATGACTTGAACATAACTTGTTATAGTTCCCTACAACAACCACGTCCAGCATGACTCGAACATAACTTGTTATAGTTGTTTACAACAACCATGTCTAGCAAGACTCGAACATAACATGTTATAGTTGTTTACAATAACCACGTCCTGCATGACTCGAACTTAACTTGTTATAGTTGTTTACAACAACCACGTCTAGCATGACTCGAACATAACTTGTTATAGTGTCCTACAAAAACCACGTCTAGCATGACTCGAACATAACTTGTTATAGTGGTCTACATCAACCACGTCTAGCATGACTCGAATATAACTTGTTATAGTGGTTTACAACAACCACGTCCAGCATGACTCGAACATAATTGTTATAGTGTCCTAAAACAACTGCGTCTAGCATGACTCGAACATAACTTGTTATAGTGGTCTACAACAACCACGTCCAGCATGACTCGAACATAAATTGTTATAGTGGTCTACAACAACCACGTCTAGCATGATTCGAACATCACTTGTTTTAGTGGTCTACAACAACCACGTCTAGCATGAATCGAACATAACTTGTTATATTGGTTTACAACAAGAACGTCTAGCTTGACTCGAATAGAAATTGTTATAGTGGTTTACAACAACCATATCCAGCATGACTCGAACATAACTTGTTATAGTGGTTTACAACAACAACGTCTAGCATGACTCGAACATAACTTGTTATAGTGGTTTGCAACAACAACGTCTAGCATGACTCGAACATAACTTGTTATAGTGGTCTAAATCAACCACGTCTAGCATGACTCGAACATAACTTGTTATATTGGTTTACAACAACCACGTCCAGCATGACTCGAACATAAATTGTTATAGTGTCCTACAACAACCACGTCTAGCATGACTCGAACATAACTTTTTATAGTGTTCTACAACAATCACGTCTTGCAATACTCCAACATAAATTGTTATAGTGGTTTACAACAACAATATCCAGCATGACTCGAACATAACTTGTTATAGTGGTTTACAACAACCAAGTCTAGCATGACTCGAACATAACTTGTTATAGTGGTTTACAACAACCACGTCTAGCATGACTCGAACATAACTTGTTAGTGGTTTACAACAACCACGTCTAGCATGACTCGAACATAACTTGTTATAATGGTTTACAACAACCGCGCCTAGCATGACTCGAACATAACTTGTTATTGTGGCTTACAACAACCACGTCTAGCATGACTCGAACATAACTTGTTATAGTGGTTTACAACAACATCGTCTAGCATGACTCGAACATAACTTGTTATAGTGTCCTACAACAATCACGTCTAGCATGACTCGAACATAACTTTTTATAAGGGTCTACAATAACCACGTCTAGCATGACTCGAACATAACTTGTTATAGTGGTTTACAACAACCACGTCTAGCATGACTCGAACATAACTTGTTTTAGTAGTTTCCAAAAACCACGTCTAGCATGACTCAAACATAACTTGTTATATTTGTTTACAATAGCCACGTCCAGCATGACTCGAACATAACTTGTTATAGTGGTTTAAAACAACGACGTCTATCATGACTCGAAAATAACTTGTTACAGTGGTCTACAACAACCACGTCTAGCATGACTCGAACATAACTTGTTTTAGTAGTTTACAACAACCGCGTCTAGCATGACTCGAACATAAATTGTTATAGTGGTTTACAACAACATCGTCTAGCATGACTCGAACATAACTTGTAATAGTGGTTAACAACAACCACGTCTAGCATGACTCGAACATAACTTATTATAGTGGCCTACAACGAACACGTCCAGCATGATGACTTGAACATAACTTGTTATAGTTGTTTACAACAACCATGTCTAGCATGACTCGAACATAACATGTTACAGTTGTTTACAACAACCACGTCTTGCATGACTCGAACTTAACTTGTTATAGTGGTTTACAACAACCACGTCTAGCATGACTCGAACATAACTTGTTATAGTTGTTTAAAACAACCACGTCAAGCATGACTCGAACATAACTTGTTATAGTGTCCTACAGCAGCCACGTCTAGCATGACTTGAACATCACTTGTTTTAGTGGTCTAGAACAACCACGTCTAGCATGAATCGAACATAACTTGTTATAGTGGTTTACAACAACCACGTCTAGCATGACTCGAACATAACTTGTTATATTGGTTTACAACAACAACGTCTAGCATGACTCGAACATAACTTGTTATACTGATCTACATCAACCACGACTAGCATGACAGGAACATAACTTGTTATAGTGATTTACAACAACCACGTCTAGCATGACTCGAACATAACTTGTTATAGTGTCCTACAACAATCACGTCTAGCAAGTCTCGAACATAAATTGTTATAGTGGTTTACAACAACCTTATCCAGCATGACTCGAACATAACTTGTTATAGTGGTTTACAACAACCACGTCCAGCATGACTCGAACATAACTTGTTATAGTGGTTTGCAACAACAACGTCTAGCATTACTCGAACATAACTTGTTATAGTGGTCTACATCAACCACGTCTAGCATGACTCGAACATAACTTGTTATAGTGGTTTACACCAACCACGTCCAGCATGACTCGAACATAACTTGTTATAGCGTCCTACAACAACTACGTCTAGCATGACTCGATCATAACTTTTTATAGTGTTCTACAACAATCACGTGTCGCAAGACTCAAACATAAATTGTTATAGTGGTTTACAACAACAATATCCAGCATGACTCGAACATAACTTGTTATAGTGGTTTACAAAAACCAAGTCTAACATGTCTCGAACATAACTTGTTATAATGGTTTACAACAACCGCGTCTAGCATGACTCGAACATAACTTGTTATTGTGGCTTACAACAACCGCGTCTAGCATGACTCGAACATAACTTGTTATAGTGGTTTACAACAATCACGTCCAGCATGACTCGAACATAACTTGTTATAGTGGTCTACAATAACCACGTCTAGCATGACTCGAACATAACTTGTTATAGTGGTTTATAACAACCACGTCTAGTATGACTCGAACATAACTTGTTTTAGTTGTTTACAAAAACCACGTCTAGCATGACTCGAACATAACTTGTTATAGTTGTTTACAATAACCACGTCCTGCATGACTCGAACATAACTTGTTATAATGGTTTACAACAACCGCGTCTAGCTTGACTCGAACATAACTTGTTATAGTGGTTTAGAACAACCACGTCCAGCATGACTCGAAAATAACTTGTCATAGTGACCTACAACAACCACGTCCATCATGATGACTCGAACATAACTTGTTATAGTGGCCTACAACGAACACGTCCAGCATGATGACTTGAACATAACTTGTTATAGTTCCCTACAACAACCACGTCCAGCATGATGTGAACATAACTTTTTATAGTTATTTACAACAACAATGTCTAGCAAGACTCGAACATAACATGTTATAGTTGTTTACAACAACCACGTCCTGCATGACTCGAACTTAACTTGTTATAGTGGTTTACAACAACCACGTCTAGCATGACTCGAACATAACTTGTTATAGTTGTTTACAACAACCACGTCTAGCATGACTCGAACATAACTTGTTATAGTGGTCTACATCAACCACGTGTAGCATGACTCGAATATAACTTGTTATAGTGGTTTACAACAACCACGTACAGCATGACTCGAACATAACTTGTTATAGTGGTCTACATCAACCACGTGTAGCATGACTCGAATATAACTTGTTATAGTGGTTTACAACAACCACGTCCAGCATGACTCGAACATAACTTGTTATAGTGTCCTAAAACAACTACGTCTAGCATGACTCGAACATAACTTGTTATAGTGGTCTACAACAACCACGTCCAGCATGACTCGAACATAACTTGTTATAGTGTCCTACAACAATCACGTCTAGCAAGTCTCGAACATAAATTGTTATAGTGGTTTACAACAACCTTATCCAGCATGACTCGAACATAACTTGTTATAGTGGTTTACAACAACCACGTCCAGCATGACTCGAACATAACTTGTTATAGTGGTTTACAACAACCACGTCCAGCATGACTCGAACATAACTTGTTATAGTGTCCTAAAACAACTACGTCTAGCATGACTCGAACATAACTTGTTATAGTGGTCTACAACAACCACGTCCAGCATGACTCGAACATAAATTGTTATAGTGGTCTACATCAACCACGTGTAGCATGACTCGAATATAACTTGTTATAGTGGTTTACAACAACCACGTCCAGCATGACTCGAACATAACTTGTTATAGTGTCCTAAAACAACTACGTCTAGCATGACTCGAACATAACTTGTTATAGTGGTCTACAACAACCACGTCCAGCATGATGACTGAACATAACTTGTTATAGTTCCCTACAACAACCACGTCCAGCTTGACTCGAACATAACTTGTTATAGTTGTTTACAACAACCATGTCTAGCATGACTCGAACATAACTTGTTATAGTTGTTTACAACAACCACGTCTTGCATGACTCGAACTTAACTTGTTATAGTGGTTTACAACAACCACGTCTAGCATGACTCGAACATAACTTGTTATAGTTGTTTAAAACAACCACGTCAAGCATGACTCGAACATAACTTGTTATAGTGTCCTACAGCAGCCACGTCTAGCATGACTTGAACATCACTTGTTTTAGTGGTCTAGAACAACCACGTCTAGCATGAATCGAACATAACTTGTTATAGTGGTTTACAACAACCACGTCTAGCATGACTCGAACATAACTTGTTATATTGGTTTACAACAACAACGTCTAGCATGACTCGAACATAACTTGTTATACTGATCTACAACAACCACGACTAGCATGACAGGAACATAACTTGTTATAGTGATTTACAACAACCACGTCTAGCATGACTCGAACATAACTTGTTATAGTGTCCTACAACAATCACGTCTAGCAAGTCTCGAACATAAATTGTTATAGTGGTTTACAACAACCTTATCCAGCATGACTCGAACATAACTTGTTATAGTGGTTTACAACAACCACGTCCAGCATGACTCGAACATAACTTGTTATAGTGGTTTGCAACAACAACGTCTAGCATTAATCGAACATAACTTGTTATAGTGGTCTACAACAACCACGTCTAGCATGACTCGAACATAACTTGTTATAGTGGTTTACACCAACCACGTCTAGCATGACTCGAACATAACTTGTTATAGCGTCCTACAACAACTACGTCTAGCATGACTCGATCATAACTTTTTATAGTGTTCTACAACAATCACGTGTCGCAAGACTCAAACATAAATTGTTATAGTGGTTTACAACAACAATATCCAGCATGACTCGAACATAACTTGTTATAGTGGTTTACAAAAACCAAGTCTAACATGTCTCGAACATAACTTGTTATAATGGTTTACAACAACCGCGTCTAGCATGACTCGAACATAACTTGTTATAGTGGCTTACAACAACCGCGTCTAGCATGACTCGAACATAACTTGTTATAGTGGTTTACAACAATCACGTCCAGCATGACTCGAACATAACTTGTTATAGTGGTCTACAATAACCACGTCTAGCATGACTCGAACATAACTTGTTATAGTGGTTTATAACAACCACGTCTAGTATGACTCGAACATAACTTGTTTTAGTTGTTTACAAAAACCACGTCTAGCATGACTCGAACATAACTTGTTATAGTTGTTTACAATAACCACGTCCTGCATGACTCGAACATAACTTGTTATAATGGTTTACAACAACCGCGTCTAGCTTGACTCGAACATAACTTGTTATAGTGGTTTAGAACAACCACGTCCAGCATGACTCGAAAATAACTTGTCATAGTGACCTACAACAACCACGTCCATCATGATGACTCGAACATAACTTGTTATAGTGGCCTACAACGAACACGTCCAGCATGATGACTTGAACATAACTTGTTATAGTTCCCTACAACAACCACGTCCAGCATGATGTGAACATAACTTTTATAGTTATTTACAACAACAATGTCTAGCAAGACTGGAACATAACATGTTATAGTTGTTTACAACAACCACGTCCTGCATGACTCGAACTTAACTTGTTATAGTGGTTTACAACAACCACGTCTAGCATGACTCGAACATAACTTGTTATAGTTGTTTACAACAACCACGTCTAGCATGACTCGAACATAACTTGTTATAGTGGTCTACATCAACCACGTGTAGCATGACTCGAATATAACTTGTTATAGTGGTTTACAACAACCACGTACAGCATGACTCGAACATAACTTGTTATAGTGGTCTACATCAACCACGTGTAGCATGACTCGAATATAACTTGTTATAGTGGTTTACAACAACCACGTCCAGCATGACTCGAACATAACTTGTTATAGTGTCCTAAAACAACTACGTCTAGCATGACTCGAACATAACTTGTTATAGTGGTCTACAACAACCACGTCCAGCATGACTCGAACATAACTTGTTATAGTGTCCTACAACAATCACGTCTAGCAAGTCTCGAACATAAATTGTTATAGTGGTTTACAACAACCTTATCCAGCATGACTCGAACATAACTTGTTATAGTGGTTTACAACAACCACGTCCAGCATGACTCGAACATAACTTGTTATAGTGGTTTACAACAACCACGTCTAGCATGACTCGAACATAACTTGTTATAGTGTCCTAAAACAACTACGTCTAGCATGACTCGAACATAACTTGTTATAGTGGTCTACAACAACCACGTCCAGCATGACTCGAACATAAATTGTTATAGTGGTCTACATCAACCACGTGTAGCATGACTCGAATATAACTTGTTATAGTGGTTTACAACAACCACGTCCAGCATGACTCGAACATAACTTGTTATAGTGTCCTAAAACAACTACGTCTAGCATGACTCGAACATAACTTGTTATAGTGGTCTACAACAACCACGTCCAGCATGACTCGAACATAACTTGTTATAGTGTCCTACAACAATCACGTCTAGCAAGTCTCGAACATAAATTGTTATAGTGGTTTACAACAACCTTATCCAGCATGACTCGAACATAACTTGTTATAGTGGTTTACAACAACCACGTCCAGCATGACTCGAACATAACTTGTTATAGTGGTTTGCAACAACAACGTCTAGCATGAATCGAACATAACTTGTTATAGTGGTCTACATCAACCACGTCTAGCATGACTCGAACATAACTTGTTATAGTGGTTTACACCAACCACGTCCAGCATGACTCGAACATAACTTGTTATAGCGTCCTACAACAACTACGTCTAGCATGACTCGATCATAACTTTTTATAGTGTTCTACAACAATCACGTGTCGCAAGACTCAAACATAAATTGTTATAGTGGTTTACAACAACAATATCCAGCATGACTCGAACATAACTTGTTATAGTGGTTTACAAAAACCAAGTCTAACATGACTCGAACATAACTTGTTATAATGGTTTACAACAACCGCGTCTAGCATGACTCGAACATAACTTGTTATTGTGGCTTACAACAACCGCGTCTAGCATGACTCGAACATAACTTGTTATAGTGGTTTACAACAATCACGTCCAGCATGACTCGAACATAACTTGTTATAGTGGTCTACAATAACCACGTCTAGCATGACTCGAACATAACTTGTTATAGTGGTTTATAACAACCACGTCTAGTATGACTCGAACATAACTTGTTTTAGTTGTTTACAAAAACCACGTCTAGCATGACTCGAACATAACTTGTTATAGTTGTTTACAATAACCACGTCCTGCATGACTCGAACATAACTTGTTATAATGGTTTACAACAACCGCGTCTAGCTTGACTCGAACATAACTTGTTATAGTGGTTTAGAACAACCACGTCCAGCATGACTCGAAAATAACTTGTCATAGTGACCTACAACAACCACGTCCATCATGATGACTCGAACATAACTTGTTATAGTGGCCTACAACGAACACGTCCAGCATGATGACTTGAACATAACTTGTTATAGTTCCTACAACAACCACGTCCAGCATGATGTGAACATAACTTTTTATAGTTATTTACAACAACAATGTCTAGCAAGACTCGAACATAACATGTTATAGTTGTTTACAACAACCACGTCCTGCATGACTCGAACTTAACTTGTTATAGTGGTTTACAACAACCACGTCTAGCATGACTCGAACATAACTTGTTATAGTTGTTTACAACAACCACGTCTAGCATGACTCGAACATAACTTGTTATAGTGGTCTACATCAACCACGTGTAGCATGACTCGAATATAACTTGTTATAGTGGTTTACAACAACCACGTACAGCATGACTCGAACATAACTTGTTATAGTGGTCTACATCAACCACGTGTAGCATGACTCGAATATAACTTGTTATAGTGGTTTACAACAACCACGTCCAGCATGACTCGAACATAACTTGTTATAGTGTCCTAAAACAACTACGTCTAGCATGACTCGAACATAACTTGTTATAGTGGTCTACAACAACCACGTCCAGCATGACTCGAACATAACTTGTTATAGTGTCCTACAACAATCACGTCTAGCATGACTCGAACATAAATTGTTATAGTGGTTTACAACAACCTTATCCAGCATGACTCGAACATAACTTGTTATAGTGGTTTACAACAACCACGTCCAGCATGACTCGAACATAACTTGTTATAGTGGTTTACAACAACCACGTCCAGCATGACTCGAACATAACTTGTTATAGTGTTTAAAACAACTACGTCTAGCATGACTCGAACATAACTTGTTATAGTGGTCTACAACAACCACGTCCAGCATGACTCGAACATAATTGTTATAGTGGTTACAGTGACTCGAACATAACTATAGTGGTTTACAACAACCACGTCTAGCATGACTCGAACATAACTTGTTATAGTGGTTTACAACAACCACGTCTAGCATGACTCGAACATAACTTGTTATAGTGGTCTACAACAACCACGTCTAGCATGACTCGAACATAACTTGTTATAGTGGTTTACAACAACCACGTCTAGCATGACTCGAACATAACTTGTTATAGTGTTTACAACAACACGTCTAGCATGACTCGAACATAACTTGTTATAGTGGTTTACAACAACCACGTCCAGCATGACTCGAACATAACTTGTTATAGTGGTTTACAACAACAACGTCTAGCATGACTCGAACATAACTTGTTATAGTGGTTTACAACAACCACGTCTAGCATGACTCGAACATAACTTGTTATAGTGGTTTACAACAACCACGTCCAGCATGACTCGAACATAACTTGTTATAGTGTTTACAACAACCACGTCTAGCATGACTCGAACATAACTTTTTATAGTGTTCTACAACAACACGTCTCGCCATGACTCGAACATAACTTGTTATAGTGGTTTACAACAACAACGTCCAGCATGACTCGAACATAACTTGTTATAGTGGTTTACAACAACCACGTCTAGCATGACTCGAACATAACTTGTTATAGTTGTTTACAACAACCACGTCCAGCATGACTCGAACATAACTTGTTATAGTGGTTTACAACAACACGTCTAGCATGACTCGAACATAACTTGTTATAGTGGTTTACAACAACCACGTCTAGCATGACTCGAACATAACTTGTTATAGTGGTTTACAACAACCACGTCCAGCATGACTCGAACATAACTTGTTATAGTGGTTTACAACAACCACGTCTAGCATGACTCGAACATAACTTGTTATAGTGTTTACAACAACCACGTCTAGCATGACTCGAACATAACTTGTTATAGTGGTTTACAACAACCACGTCTAGCATGACTCGAACATAACTTGTTATAGTTGTTTACAACAACCACGTCTAGCATGACTCGAACATAACTTGTTATAGTGGTTTACAACAACCACGTCAGCATGACTCGAACATAACTTGTTATAGTGGTTTACAACAACCACGTCTAGCATGACTCGAACATAACTTGTTATAGTGGTTTACAACAACCACGTCTAGCATGACTCGAACATAACTTGTTATAGTGGTTACAACAACCACGTCCAGCATGACTCGAACATAACTTGTTATAGTGGTTTACAACAACCACGTCCAGCATGACTCGAACATAACTTGTTATAGTGGTTTACAACAACCACGTCTAGCATGACTCGAACATAACTTGTTTTAGTGGTTTACAACAACACCACGTCTAGCATGACTCGAACATAACTTGTTATAGTGGTTTACAACAACCACGTCTAGCATGACTCGAACATAACTTGTTATAGTGGTTTACAACAACCACGTCTAGCATGACTCGAACATAACTTGTTATAGTGGTTTACAAAAACCACGTCTAGCATGACTCGAACATAACTTGTTATAGTGGTTTACAACAACCACGTCTAGCATGACTCGAACATAACTTGTTATAGTGGTTTACAACAACCACGTCTAGCATGACTCGAACATAACTTGTTATAGTGGTTTACAACAACCACGTCTAGCATGACTCGAACATAACTTGTTATAGTGGTTTACAACAACCACGTCTAGCATGACTCGAACATAACTTGTTATAGTGGTTTACAACAACCACGTCTAGCATGACTCGAACATAACTTGTTATAGTGGTTTACAAAAACACGTCCAGCATGACTCGAACATAACTTGTTATAGTGGTTTACAACAACACGTCCAGCATGACTCGAACATAACTTGTTATAGTGGTTACAACAACCACGTCTAGCATGACTCGAACATAACTTGTTATAGTGGTTACAACAACCACGCCTAGCATGACTCGAACATAACTTGTTATAGTGGTTTACAACAACCACGTCTAGCATGACTCGAACATAACTTGTTATAGTGGTTTACAACAACCACGTCTAGCATGACTCGAACATAACTTGTTATAGTGGTTTACAACAACCACGTCTAGCATGACTCGAACATAACTTGTTATAGTGGTTTACAACAAACACGTCTAGCATGACTCGAACATAACTTGTTATAGTGTTTACAACAACCACGTCTAGCATGACTCGAACATAACTTGTTATAGTGGTTTACAACAACCACGTCCAGCATGACTCGAACATAACTTGTTATAGTGGTCTACAACAACCACGTCTAGCATGACTCGAACATAACTTGTTATAGTGGTTTACAACAACCACGTCTAGCATGACTCGAACATAACTTGTTATAGTTGTTTACAAAACCACGTCTAGCATGACTCGAACATAACTTGTTATAGTTGTTTACAACAACCACGTCCAGCATGACTCGAACATAACTTGTTATAGTGGTTTACAACAACCGCGTCTAGCATGACTCGAACATAACTTGTTATAGTGGTTTACAACAACCACGTTAGCATGACTCGAACATAACTTGTTATAGTGACCTACAACAACCACGTCCAGCATGATGACTCGAACATAACTTGTTATAGTGGTTTACAACAACACGTCCAGCATGATGACTCGAACATAACTTGTTATAGTTCTACAACAACCACGTCCAGCATGACTCGAACATAACTTGTTATAGTTGGTTTACAACAACCACGTCTAGCATGACTCGAACATAACTTGTTATAGTTGTTTACAACAACCACGTCCAGCATGACTCGAACATAACTTGTTATAGTGGTTTACAACAACCACGTCTAGCATGACTCGAACATAACTTGTTATAGTGTTTACAACAACCACGTCTAGCATGACTCGAACATAACTTGTTATAGTGGTCTACAACAACCACGTCTAGCATGACTCGAACATAACTTGTTATAGTGGTTTACAACAACCACGTCCAGCATGACTCGAACATAACTTGTTATAGTGTCTACAACAACCACGTCTAGCATGACTCGAACATAACTTGTTATAGTGGTTTACAACAACCACGTCCAGCATGACTCGAACATAACTTGTTATAGTGGTTTACAACAACCACGTCTAGCATGACTCGAACATAACTTGTTATAGTGGTTTACAACAACCACGTCTAGCATGACTCGAACATAACTTGTTATAGTGGTTTACAACAACCACGTCTAGCATGACTCGAACATAAATTGTTATAGTGGTTTACAACAACCACGTCCAGCATGACTCGAACATAACTTGTTATAGTGGTTTACAACAACACGTCCAGCATGACTCGAACATAACTTGTTATAGTGGTTTACAACAACAACGTCTAGCATGACTCGAACATAACTTGTTATAGTGGTTTACAACAACCACGTCTAGCATGACTCGAACATAACTTGTTATAGTGGTTTACAACAACCACGTCCAGCATGACTCGAACATAACTTGTTATAGTGTTTACAACAACCACGTCTAGCATGACTCGAACATAACTTTTTATAGTGTTTACAACAACCACGTCTAGCAATGACTCGAACATAACTTGTTATAGTGGTTTACAACAACCACGTCCAGCATGACTCGAACATAACTTGTTATAGTGGTTTACAACAACCACGTCTAGCATGACTCGAACATAACTTGTTATAGTGGTTTACAACAACCACGTCTAGCATGACTCGAACATAACTTGTTATAGTGGTTTACAACAACCACGTCTAGCATGACTCGAACATAACTTGTTATAGTGGTTTACAACAACCGCGTCTAGCATGACTCGAACATAACTTGTTATAGTGGTTTACAACAACCACGTCTAGCATGACTCGAACATAACTTGTTATAGTGGTTTACAACAACCACGTCTAGCATGACTCGAACATAACTTGTTATAGTGTTTACAACAACCACGTCTAGCATGACTCGAACATAACTTGTTATAGGTTTACAACAACCACGTCTAGCATGACTCGAACATAACTTGTTATAGTGGTTTACAACAACCACGTCTAGCATGACTCGAACATAACTTGTTATAGTGGTTTACAACAACCACGTCTAGCATGACTCGAACATAACTTGTTATAGTGGTTTACAACAACCACGTCCAGCATGACTCGAACATAACTTGTTATAGTGGTTTACAACAACCACGTCTAGCATGACTCGAACATAACTTGTTATAGTGGTCTACAACAACCACGTCTAGCATGACTCGAACATAACTTGTTATAGTGGTTACAACAACCACGTCTAGCATGACTCGAACATAACTTGTTATAGTGGTTTACAACAACACGTCTAGCATGACTCGAACATAACTTGTTATAGTGGTTACAACAACCACGTCTAGCATGACTCGAACATAACTTGTTATAGTGGTTTACAACAACACGTCCAGCATGACTCGAACATAACTTGTTATAGTGGTTTACAACAACCACGTCCAGCATGACTCGAACATAACTTGTTATAGTGGTTTACAACAACCACGTCTAGCATGACTCGAACATAACTTGTTATAGTGGTTTACAACAACCACGTCCAGCATGACTCGAACATAACTTGTTATAGTGGTTTACAACAACCACGTCTAGCATGACTCGAACATAACTTGTTATAGTGGTTTACAACAACCACGTCCAGCATGACTCGAACATAACTTGTTATAGTGTCTACAACAACCACGTCTAGCATGACTCGAACATAACTTGTTATAGTGGTCTACAACAACCACGTCAGCATGACTCGAACATAACTTGTTATAGTGGTTTACAACAACCACGTCTAGCATGACTCGAACATAACTTGTTATAGTGGTTTACAACAACCACGTCTAGCATGACTCGAACATAACTTGTTATAGTGGTTTACAACAACCACGTCTAGCATGACTCGAACATAACTTGTTATAGTGGTTTACAACAACCACGTCTAGCATGACTCGAACATAACTTGTTATAGTGGTTTACAACAACCACGTCTAGCATGACTCGAACATAACTTGTTATAGTGGTTTACAACAACCTTATCCAGCATGACTCGAACATAACTTGTTATAGTGGTTTACAACAACCACGTCCAGCATGACTCGAACATAACTTGTTATAGTGGTTTACAACAACAACGTCTAGCATGACTCGAACATAACTTGTTATAGTGGTCTACAACAACCACGTCTAGCATGACTCGAACATAACTTGTTATAGTGGTTTACAACAACCACGTCCAGCATGACTCGAACATAACTTGTTATAGGGTTTACAACAACCACGTCTAGCATGACTCGAACATAACTTTTTATAGTGTTCTACAACACCACGTCTAGCATGACTCGAACATAACTTGTTATAGGGTTTACAACAACCACGTCCTAGCATGACTCGAACATAACTTGTTATAGTGTATCCAGCATGACTCGAACATAACTTGTTATAGTGGTTTACAAAAACCAAGTCTAACATGTCTCGAACATAACTTGTTATAATGGTTTACAACAACCGCGTCTAGCATGACTCGAACATAACTTGTTATTGTGGCTTACAACAACCGCGTCTAGCATGACTCGAACATAACTTGTTATAGTGGTTTACAACAATCACGTCCAGCATGACTCGAACATAACTTGTTATAGTGGTCTACAATAACCACGTCTAGCATGACTCGAACATAACTTGTTATAGTGGTTTATAACAACCACGTCTAGTATGACTCGAACATAACTTGTTTTAGTTGTTTACAAAAACCACGTCTAGCATGACTCGAACATAACTTGTTATAGTTGTTTACAATAACCACGTCCTGCATGACTCGAACATAACTTGTTATAATGGTTTACAACAACCGCGTCTAGCTTGACTCGAACATAACTTGTTATAGTGGTTTAGAACAACCACGTCCAGCATGACTCGAAAATAACTTGTCATAGTGACCTACAACAACCACGTCCATCATGATGACTCGAACATAACTTGTTATAGTGGCCTACAACGAACACGTCCAGCATGATGACTTGAACATAACTTGTTATAGTTCCCTAAACAACCACGTCCAGCATGATGTGAACATAACTTTTTATAGTTATTTACAACAACGTCTAGCAAGACTCGAACATAACATGTTATAGTTGTTTACAACAACCACGTCCTGCATGACTCGAACTTAACTTGTTATAGTGGTTTACAACAACCACGTCTAGCATGACTCGAACATAACTTGTTATAGTTGTTTACAACAACCACGTCTAGCATGACTCGAACATAACTTGTTATAGTGGTCTACATCAACCACGTGTAGCATGACTCGAATATAACTTGTTATAGTGGTTTACAACAACCACGTACAGCATGACTCGAACATAACTTGTTATAGTGGTCTACATCAACCACGTGTAGCATGACTCGAATATAACTTGTTATAGTGGTTTACAACAACCACGTCCAGCATGACTCGAACATAACTTGTTATAGTGTCCTAAAACAACTACGTCTAGCATGACTCGAACATAACTTGTTATAGTGGTCTACAACAACCACGTCCAGCATGACTCGAACATAACTTGTTATAGTGTCCTACAACAATCACGTCTAGCAAGTCTCGAACATAAATTGTTATAGTGGTTTACAACAACCTTATCCAGCATGACTCGAACATAACTTGTTATAGTGGTTTACAACAACCACGTCCAGCATGACTCGAACATAACTTGTTATAGTGGTTTACAACAACCACGTCCAGCATGACTCGAACATAACTTGTTATAGTGTCCTAAAACAACTACGTCTAGCATGACTCGAACATAACTTGTTATAGTGGTCTACAACAACCACGTCCAGCATGACTCGAACATAAATTGTTATAGTGGTCTACATCAACCACGTGTAGCATGACTCGAATATAACTTGTTATAGTGGTTTACAACAACCACGTCCAGCATGACTCGAACATAACTTGTTATAGTGTCCTAAAACAACTACGTCTAGCATGACTCGAACATAACTTGTTATAGTGGTCTACAACAACCACGTCCAGCATGATGACTTGAACATAACTTGTTATAGTTCCCTACAACAACCACGTCCAGCTTGACTCGAACATAACTTGTTATAGTTGTTTACAACAACCATGTCTAGCATGACTCGAACATAACTTGTTACAGTGTTTACAACAACCACGTCTTGCATGACTCGAACATAACTTGTTATAGTGGTTTACAACAACCACGTCTAGCATGACTCGAACATAACTTGTTATAGTTGTTTAAACAACCACGTCAAGCATGACTCGAACATAACTTGTTATAGTGTCCTACAGCAGCCACGTCTAGCATGACTTGAACATCACTTGTTTTAGTGGTCTACAACAACCACGTCTAGCATGACTCGAACATAACTTGTTATAGTGGTTTACAACAACCACGTCTAGCATGACTCGAACATAACTTGTTATATTGGTTTACAACAACAACGTCTAGCATGACTCGAACATAACTTGTTATACTGATCTACAACAACCACGACTAGCATGACAGGAACATAACTTGTTATAGTGATTTACAACAACCACGTCTAGCATGACTCGAACATAACTTGTTATAGTGTCTACAACAATCACGTCTAGCAAGTCTCGAACATAAATTGTTATAGTGGTTTACAACAACCTTATCCAGCATGACTCGAACATAACTTGTTATAGTGGTTTACAACAACCACGTCCAGCATGACTCGAACATAACTTGTTATAGTGGTTTGCAACAACAACGTCTAGCATTACTCGAACATAACTTGTTATAGTGGTCTACATCAACCACGTCTAGCATGACTCGAACATAACTTGTTATAGTGGTTTACACCAACCACGTCCAGCATGACTCGAACATAACTTGTTATAGCGTCCTACAACAACTACGTCTAGCATGACTCGATCATAACTTTTTATAGTGTTCTACAACAATCACGTGTCGCAAGACTCAAACATAAATTGTTATAGTGGTTTACAACAACAATATCCAGCATGACTCGAACATAACTTGTTATAGTGGTTTACAAAAACCAAGTCTAACATGTCTCGAACATAACTTGTTATAATGGTTTACAACAACCGCGTCTAGCATGACTCGAACATAACTTGTTATTGTGGCTTACAACAACCGCGTCTAGCATGACTCGAACATAACTTGTTATAGTGGTTTACAACAATCACGTCCAGCATGACTCGAACATAACTTGTTATAGTGGTCTACAATAACCACGTCTAGCATGACTCGAACATAACTTGTTATAGTGGTTTATAACAACCACGTCTAGTATGACTCGAACATAACTTGTTTTAGTTGTTTACAAAAACCACGTCTAGCATGACTCGAACATAACTTGTTATAGTTGTTTACAATAACCACGTCCTGCATGACTCGAACATAACTTGTTATAATGGTTTACAACAACCGCGTCTAGCTTGACTCGAACATAACTTGTTATAGTGGTTTAGAACAACCACGTCCAGCATGACTCGAAAATAACTTGTCATAGTGAATTACAACAACCACGTCCATCATGATGACTCGAACATAACTTGTTATAGTGGCCTACAACGAACACGTCCAGCATGATGACTTGAACATAACTTGTTATAGTTCCCTACAACAACCACGTCCAGCATGATGTGAACATAACTTTTTATAGTTATTTACAACAACAATGTCTAGCAAGACTGGAACATAACATGTTATAGTTGTTTACAACAACCACGTCCTGCATGACTCGAACTTAACTTGTTATAGTGGTTTACAACAACCACGTCTAGCATGACTCGAACATAACTTGTTATAGTTGTTTACAACAACCACGTCTAGCATGACTCGAACATAACTTGTTATAGTGGTCTACATCAACCACGTGTAGCATGACTCGAATATAACTTGTTATAGTGGTTTACAACAACCACGTACAGCATGACTCGAACATAACTTGTTATAGTGGTCTACATCAACCACGTGTAGCATGACTCGAATATAACTTGTTATAGTGGTTTACAACAACCACGTCCAGCATGACTCGAACATAACTTGTTATAGTGTCCTAAAACAACTACGTCTAGCATGACTCGAACATAACTTGTTATAGTGGTCTACAACAACCACGTCCAGCATGACTCGAACATAACTTGTTATAGTGTCCTACAACAATCACGTCTAGCAAGTCTCGAACATAAATTGTTATAGTGGTTTACAACAACCTTATCCAGCATGACTCGAACATAACTTGTTATAGTGGTTTACAACAACCACGTCCAGCATGACTCGAACATAACTTGTTATAGTGGTTTACAACAACCACGTCCAGCATGACTCGAACATAACTTGTTATAGTGTCCTAAAACAACTACGTCTAGCATGACTCGAACATAACTTGTTATAGTGGTCTACAACAACCACGTCCAGCATGACTCGAACATAAATTGTTATAGTGGTCTACATCAACCACGTGTAGCATGACTCGAATATAACTTGTTATAGTGGTTTACAACAACCACGTCCAGCATGACTCGAACATAACTTGTTATAGTGTCCTAAAACAACTACGTCTAGCATGACTCGAACATAACTTGTTATAGTGGTCTACAACAACCACGTCCAGCATGACTCGAACATAACTTGTTATAGTGTCCTACAACAATCACGTCTAGCAAGTCTCGAACATAAATTGTTATAGTGGTTTACAACAACCTTATCCAGCATGACTCGAACATAACTTGTTATAGTGGTTTACAACAACCACGTCCAGCATGACTCGAACATAACTTGTTATAGTGGTTTGCAACAACAACGTCTAGCATTAATCGAACATAACTTGTTATAGTGGTCTACATCAACCACGTCTAGCATGACTCGAACATAACTTGTTATAGTGGTTTACACCAACCACGTCCAGCATGACTCGAACATAACTTGTTATAGCGTCCTACAACAACTACGTCTAGCATGACTCGATCATAACTTTTTATAGTGTTCTACAACAATCACGTGTCGCAAGACTCAAACATAAATTGTTATAGTGGTTTACAACAACAATATCCAGCATGACTCGAACATAACTTGTTATAGTGGTTTACAAAAACCAAGTCTAACATGTCTCGAACATAACTTGTTATAATGGTTTACAACAACCGCGTCTAGCATGACTCGAACATAACTTGTTATTGTGGCTTACAACAACCGCGTCTAGCATGACTCGAACATAACTTGTTATAGTGGTTTACAACAATCACGTCCAGCATGACTCGAACATAACTTGTTATAGTGGTCTACAATAACCACGTCTAGCATGACTCGAACATAACTTGTTATAGTGGTTTATAACAACCACGTCTAGTATGACTCGAACATAACTTGTTTAGTTGTTTACAAAAACCACGTCTAGCATGACTCGAACATAACTTGTTATAGTGTTTACAATAACCACGTCCTGCATGACTCGAACATAACTTGTTATAATGGTTTACAACAACCGCGTCTAGCTTGACTCGAACATAACTTGTTATAGTGGTTTAGAACAACCACGTCCAGCATGACTCGAAAATAACTTGTCATAGTGACCTACAACAACCACGTCCATCATGATGACTCGAACATAACTTGTTATAGTGGCCTACAACGAACACGTCCAGCATGATGACTTGAACATAACTTGTTATAGTTCCCTACAACAACCACGTCCAGCATGATGTGAACATAACTTTTTATAGTTATTTACAACAACAATGTCTAGCAAGACTCGAACATAACATGTTATAGTTGTTTACAACAACCACGTCCTGCATGACTCGAACTTAACTTGTTATAGTGGTTTACAACAACCACGTCTAGCATGACTCGAACATAACTTGTTATAGTTGTTTACAACAACCACGTCTAGCATGACTCGAACATAACTTGTTATAGTGGTCTACATCAACCACGTGTAGCATGACTCGAATATAACTTGTTATAGTGGTTTACAACAACCACGTACAGCATGACTCGAACATAACTTGTTATAGTGGTCTACATCAACCACGTGTAGCATGACTCGAATATAACTTGTTATAGTGGTTTACAACAACCACGTCCAGCATGACTCGAACATAACTTGTTATAGTGTCCTAAAACAACTACGTCTAGCATGACTCGAACATAACTTGTTATAGTGGTCTACAACAACCACGTCCAGCATGACTCGAACATAACTTGTTATAGTGTCCTACAACAATCACGTCTAGCAAGTCTCGAACATAAATTGTTATAGTGGTTTACAACAACCTTATCCAGCATGACTCGAACATAACTTGTTATAGTGGTTTACAACAACCACGTCCAGCATGACTCGAACATAACTTGTTATAGTGGTTTACAACAACCACGTCCAGCATGACTCGAACATAACTTGTTATAGTGTCCTAAAACAACTACGTCTAGCATGACTCGAACATAACTTGTTATAGTTCCCTACAACAACCACGTCCAGCATGACTCGAACATAAATTGTTATAGTGGTCTACATCAACCACGTGTAGCATGACTCGAATATAACTTGTTATAGTGGTTTACAACAACCACGTCCAGCATGACTCGAACATAACTTGTTATAGTGTCCTAAAACAACTACGTCTAGCATGACTCGAACATAACTTGTTATAGTGGTCTACAACAACCACGTCCAGCATGACTCGAACATAACTTGTTATAGTGTCCTACAACAATCACGTCTAGCAAGTCTCGAACATAAATTGTTATAGTGGTTTACAACAACCTTATCCAGCATGACTCGAACATAACTTGTTATAGTGGTTTACAACAACCACGTCCAGCATGACTCGAACATAACTTGTTATAGTGGTTTGCAACAACAACGTCTAGCATGAATCGAACATAACTTGTTATAGTGGTCTACATCAACCACGTCTAGCATGACTCGAACATAACTTGTTATAGTGGTTTACACCAACCACGTCCAGCATGACTCGAACATAACTTGTTATAGTGTCCTACAACAACTACGTCTAGCATGACTCGATCATAACTTTTTATAGTGTTCTACAACAATCACGTGTCGCATGACTCAACATAAATTGTTATAGTGGTTTACAACAACAATATCCAGCATGACTCGAACATAACTTGTTATAGTGGTTTACAAAAACCAAGTCTAGCATGACTCGAACAAAACTTGTTATAGTGGTTTACAACAACCACGTCCAGCATGACTCGAACATAACTTGTTATAATGGTTTACAACAACCGCGTCTAGCATGACTCGAACATAACTTGTTATTGTGGCTTACAACAACCGCGTCTAGCATGACTCGAACATAACTTGTTATAGTGGTTTACAACAATCACGTCCAGCATGACTCGAACATAACTTGTTATAGTGGTCTACAATAACCACGTCTAGCATGACTCGAACATAACTTGTTATAGTGGTTTATAACAACAACGTCTAGTATGACTCGAACATAACTTGTTTTAGTTGTTTACAAAAACCACGTCTAGCATGACTCGAACATAACTTGTTATAGTTGTTTACAATAACCACGTCCTGCATGACTCGAACATAACTTGTTATAATGGTTTACAACAACCGCGTCTAGCTTGACTCGAACATAACTTGTTATAGTGGTTTACAACAACCACGTCCAGCATGACTCGAAAATAACTTGTCATAGTGACCTACAACAACCACGTCCATCATGATGACTCGAACATAACTTGTTATAGTGGCCTACAACAACACGTCCAGCATGATGACTTGAACATAACTTGTTATAGTTCCCTACAACAACCACGTCCAGCATGATGTGAACAAACTTTTTATAGTTATTTACAACAACAACGTCTAGCAAGACTCGAACATAACATGTTATAGTTGTTTACAACAACCACGTCCTGCATGACTCGAACATAACTTGTTATAGTGGTTTACAACAACCACGTCTAGAATGACTCGAACATAACTTGTTATAGTTGTTTACAACAACCACGTCTAGCATGACTCGAACATAACTTGTTATAGTGGTCTACAACAACCACGTGTAGCATGACTCGAATATAACTTGTTATAGTGGTTTACAACAACCACGTCCAGCATGACTCGAACATAACTTGTTATAGTGGTCTACATCAACCACGTGTAGCATGACTCGAATATAACTTGTTATAGTGGTTTACAACAACCACGTCCAGCATGACTCGAACATAACTTGTTATAGTGTCCTAAAACAACTACGTCTAGCATGACTCGAACATAACTTGTTATAGTGGTCTACAACAACCACGTCCAGCATGACTCGAACATAAATTGTTATAGTGGTCTACAACAACCACGTCTAGCATGACTCGAACATAACTTGTTTAGTGGTCTACAACAACCACGTCTAGCATGACTCGAACATAACTTGTTATAGTGGTTTACAACAAGAACGTCTAGCATGACTCGAACATAATTGTTATAGTGGTTTACAACAACCATATCCAGCATGACTCGAACATAACTTGTTATAGTGGTTTACAACAACAACGTCTAGAATGACTCGAACATAACTTGTTATAGTGGTCTACAACAACCACGTCTAGCATGACTCGAACATAAATTGTTATAGTGGTTTACAACAACCACGTCTAGCATGATGACTTGAACATAACTTGTTATAGTTCCCTACAACAACCACGTCCAGCATGATGTGAACAAAACTTTTTATAGTTATTTACAACAACAATGTCTAGCAAGACTCGAACATAACTTGTTATAGTTGTTTACAACAACCACGTCCTGCATGAGTCGAACTTAACTTGTTATAGTGGTTTACAACAACCACGTCTAGAATGACTCGAACATAACTTGTTATAGTTGTTTACAACAACCACGTCTAGCATGACTCGAACATAACTTGTTATAGTGGTCTACATCAACCACGTGTAGCATGACTCGAATATAACTTGTTATAGTGGTTTACAACAACCACGTCCAGCATGACTCGAACATAACTTGTTATAGTGGTCTACATCAACCACGTGTAGCATGACTCGAATATAACTTGTTATAGTGGTTTACAACAACCACGTCCAGCATGACTCGAACATAACTTGTTATAGTGTCCTAAAACAACTACGTCTAGCATGACTCGAACATAACTTGTTATAGTGGTCTACAACAACCACGTCCAGCATGACTCGAACATAAATTGTTATAGTGGTCTACAACAACCACGTCTAGCATGACTCGAACATCACTTGTTTTAGTGGTCTACAACAACCACGTCTAGCATGAATCGAACATAACTTGTTATAGTGGTTTACAACAAGAACGTCTAGCTTGACTCGAATAGAAATTGTTATAGTGGTTTACAACAACCATATCCAGCATGACTCGAACATAACTTGTTATAGTGGTTTACAACAACAACGTCTAGAATGACTCGAACATAACTTATTATACTGATCTACATCAACCACGACTAGCATGACAGGAACATAAATTGTTATAGTGATTTACAACAACCACGTCTAGCATGACTCGAACATAACTTGTTATAGTGGTTTACAACAATCACGTCCAGCATGACTCGAACATAACTTGTTATAGTGGTCTACAATAACCACGTCTAGCATGACTCGAACATAACTTGTTATAGTGGTTTATAACAACCACGTCTAGTATGACTCGAACATAACTTGTTTTAGTTGTTTACAAAAACCACGTCTAGCATGACTCGAACATAACTTGTTATAGTTGTTTACAATAACCACGTCCTGCATGACTCGAACATAACTTGTTATAATGGTTTACAACAACCGCGTCTAGCTTGACTCGAACATAACTTGTTATAGTGGTTTAGAACAACCACGTCCAGCATGACTCGAAAATAACTTGTCATAGTGACCTACAACAACCACGTCCATCATGATGACTCGAACATAACTTGTTATAGTGGCCTACAACGAACACGTCCAGCATGATGACTTGAACATAACTTGTTATAGTTCCCTACAACAACCACGTCCAGCATGATGTGAACATAACTTTTTATAGTTATTTACAACAACAATGTCTAGCAAGACTCGAACATAACATGTTATAGTTGTTTACAACAACCACGTCCTGCATGACTCGAACTTAACTTGTTATAGTGGTTTACAACAACCACGTCTAGCATGACTCGAACATAACTTGTTATAGTTGTTTACAACAACCACGTCTAGCATGACTCGAACATAACTTGTTATAGTGGTCTACATCAACCACGTGTAGCATGACTCGAATATAACTTGTTATAGTGGTTTACAACAACCACGTCCAGCATGACTCGAACATAACTTGTTATAGTGGTCTACATCAACCACGTGTAGCATGACTCGAATATAACTTGTTATAGTGGTTTACAACAACCACGTCCAGCATGACTCGAACATAACTTGTTATAGTGTCCTAAAACAACTACGTCTAGCATGACTCGAACATAACTTGTTATAGTGGTCTACAACAACCACGTCCAGCATGACTCGAACATAACTTGTTATAGTGTCCTACAACAATCACGTCTAGCAAGTCTCGAACATAAATTGTTATAGTGGTTTACAACAACCTTATCCAGCATGACTCGAACATAACTTGTTATAGTGGTTTACAACAACCACGTCCAGCATGACTCGAACATAACTTGTTATAGTGGTTTGCAACAACAACGTCTAGCATTAATCGAACATAACTTGTTATAGTGGTCTACATCAACCACGTCTAGCATGACTCGAACATAACTTGTTATAGTGGTTTACACCAACCACGTCCAGCATGACTCGAACATAACTTGTTATAGTGTCCTACAACAACTACGTCTAGCATGACTCGATCATAACTTTTTATAGTGTTCTACAACAATCACGTGTCGCAAGACTCAAACATAAATTGTTATAGTGGTTTACAACAACAATATCCAGCATGACTCGAACATAACTTGTTATAGTGGTTTACAAAAACCAAGTCTAACATGTCTCGAACAAACTTGTTATAGTGGTTTACAACAACCACGTCCAGCATGACTCGAACATAACTTGTTATAATGGTTTACAACAACCGCGTCTAGCATGACTCGAACATAACTTGTTATAGTGGCTTACAACAACCGCGTCTAGCATGACTCGAACATAACTTGTTATAGTGGTTTACAACAATCACGTCCAGCATGACTCGAACATAACTTGTTATAGTGGTCTACAATAACCACGTCTAGCATGACTCGAACATAACTTGTTATAGTGGTTTATAACAACCACGTCTAGTATGACTCGAACATAACTTGTTTTAGTTGTTTACAAAAACCACGTCTAGCATGACTCGAACATAACTTGTTATAGTTGTTTACAATAACCACGTCCTGCATGACTCGAACATAACTTGTTATAATGGTTTACAACAACCGCGTCTAGCTTGACTCGAACATAACTTGTTATAGTGGTTTAGAACAACCACGTCCAGCATGGCTCGAAAATAACTTGTCATAGTGACCTACAACAACCACGTCCATCATGATGACTCGAACATAACTTGTTATAGTGGCCTACAACGAACACGTCCAGCATGATGACTTGAACACAACTTGTTATAGTTCCCTACAACAACCACGTCCAGCATGATGTGAACAAAACTTTTTATAGTTATTTACAACAACAATGTCTAGCAAGACTCGAACATAACATGTTATAGTTGTTTACAACAACCACGTCCTGCATGAGTCGAACTTAACTTGTTATAGTGGTTTACAACAACCACGTCTAGAATGACTCGAACATAACTTGTTATAGTTGTTTACAACAACCACGTCTAGCATGACTCGAACATAACTTGTTATAGTGGTCTACATCAACCACGTGTAGCATGACTCGAATATAACTTGTTATAGTGGTTACAACAACCACGTCCAGCATGACTCGAACATAACTTGTTATAGTGGTCTACATCAACCACGTGTAGCATGACTCGAATATAACTTGTTATAGTGGTTTACAACAACCACGTCCAGCATGACTCGAACATAACTTGTTATAGTGTCCTAAAACAACTACGTCTAGCATGACTCGAACATAACTTGTTATAGTGGTTTACAACAATCACGTCCAGCATGACTCGAACATAACTTGTTATAGTGGTCTACAATAACCACGTCTAGCATGACTCGAACATAACTTGTTATAGTGGTTTATAACAACCACGTCTAGTATGACTCGAACATAACTTGTTTTAGTTGTTTACAAAAACCACGTCTAGCATGACTCGAACATAACTTGTTATAGTTGTTTACAATAACCACGTCCTGCATGACTCGAACATAACTTGTTATAATGGTTTACAACAACCGCGTCTAGCTTGACTCGAACATAACTTGTTATAGTGGTTTAGAACAACCACGTCCAGCATGACTCGAAAATAACTTGTCATAGTGACCTACAACAACCACGTCCATCATGATGACTCGAACATAACTTGTTATAGTGGCCTACAACGAACACGTCCAGCATGATGACTTGAACATAACTTGTTATAGTTCCCTACAACAACCACGTCCAGCATGATGTGAACATAACTTTTTATAGTTATTTACAACAACAATGTCTAGCAAGACTCGAACATAACATGTTATAGTTGTTTACAACAACCACGTCCTGCATGACTCGAACTTAACTTGTTATAGTGGTTTACAACAACCACGTCTAGCATGACTCGAACATAACTTGTTATAGTTGTTTACAACAACCACGTCTAGCATGACTCGAACATAACTTGTTATAGTGGTCTACATCAACCACGTGTAGCATGACTCGAATATAACTTGTTATAGTGGTTTACAACAACCACGTACAGCATGACTCGAACATAACTTGTTATAGTGGTCTACATCAACCACGTGTAGCATGACTCGAATATAACTTGTTATAGTGGTTTACAACAACCACGTCCAGCATGACTCGAACATAACTTGTTATAGTGTCCTAAAACAACTACGTCTAGCATGACTCGAACATAACTTGTTATAGTGGTCTACAACAACCACGTCCAGCATGACTCGAACATAACTTGTTATAGTGTCCTACAACAATCACGTCTAGCAAGTCTCGAACATAAATTGTTATAGTGGTTTACAACAACCTTATCCAGCATGACTCGAACATAACTTGTTATAGTGGTTTACAACAACCACGTCCAGCATGACTCGAACATAACTTGTTATAGTGGTTTACAACAACCACGTCCAGCATGACTCGAACATAACTTGTTATAGTGTCCTAAAACAACTACGTCTAGCATGACTCGAACATAACTTGTTATAGTGGTCTACAACAACCACGTCCAGCATGACTCGAACATAAATTGTTATAGTGGTCTACATCAACCACGTGTAGCATGACTCGAATATAACTTGTTATAGTGGTTTACAACAACCACGTCCAGCATGACTCGAACATAACTTGTTATAGTGTCCTAAAACAACTACGTCTAGCATGACTCGAACATAACTTGTTATAGTGGTCTACAACAACCACGTCCAGCATGACTCGAACATAACTTGTTATAGTGTCCTACAACAATCACGTCTAGCAAGTCTCGAACATAAATTGTTATAGTGGTTTACAACAACCTTATCCAGCATGACTCGAACATAACTTGTTATAGTGGTTTACAACAACCACGTCCAGCATGACTCGAACATAACTTGTTATAGTGGTTTGCAACAACAACGTCTAGCATTAATCGAACATAACTTGTTATAGTGGTCTACATCAACCACGTCTAGCATGACTCGAACATAACTTGTTATAGTGGTTTACACCAACCACGTCCAGCATGACTCGAACATAACTTGTTATAGTGTCCTACAACAACTACGTCTAGCATGACTCGATCATAACTTTTTATAGTGTTCTACAACAATCACGTGTCGCAAGACTCAAACATAAATTGTTATAGTGGTTTACAACAACAATATCCAGCATGACTCGAACATAACTTGTTATAGTGGTTTACAAAAACCAAGTCTAACATGTCTCGAACAAAACTTGTTATAGTGGTTTACAACAACCACGTCCAGCATGACTCGAACATAACTTGTTATAATGGTTTACAACAACCGCGTCTAGCATGACTCGAACATAACTTGTTATTGTGGCTTACAACAACCGCGTCTAGCACGACTCGAACATAACTTGTTATAGTGGTTTACAACAATCACGTCCAGCATGACTCGAACATAACTTGTTATAGTGGTCTACAATAACCACGTCTAGCATGACTCGAACATAACTTGTTATAGTGGTTTATAACAACAACGTCTAGTATGACTCGAACATAACTTGTTTTAGTTGTTTACAAAAACCACGTCTAGCATGACTCGAACATAACTTGTTATAGTTGTTTACAATAACCACGTCCTGCATGACTCGAACATAACTTGTTATAATGGTTTACAACAACCGCGTCTAGCTTGACTCGAACATAACTTGTTATAGTGGTTTAGAACAACCACGTCCAGCATGGCTCGAAAATAACTTGTCATAGTGACCTACAACAACCACGTCCATCATGATGACTCGAACATAACTTGTTATAGTGGCCTACAACGAACACGTCCAGCATGATGACTTGAACACAACTTGTTATAGTTCCCTACAACAACCACGTCCAGCATGATGTGAACAAAACTTTTTATAGTTATTTACAACAACAATGTCTAGCAAGACTCGAACATAACATGTTATAGTTGTTTACAACAACCACGTCCTGCATGAGTCGAACTTAACTTGTTATAGTGGTTTACAACAACCACGTCTAGAATGACTCGAACATAACTTGTTATAGTTGTTTACAACAACCACGTCTAGCATGACTCGAACATAACTTGTTATAGTGGTCTACATCAACCACGTGTAGCATGACTCGAATATAACTTGTTATAGTGGTTTACAACAACCACGTCCAGCATGACTCGAACATAACTTGTTATAGTGGTCTACATCAACCACGTGTAGCATGACTCGAATATAACTTGTTATAGTGGTTTACAACAACCACGTCCAGCATGACTCGAACATAACTTGTTATAGTGTCCTAAAACAACTACGTCTAGCATGACTCGAACATAACTTGTTATAGTGGTCTACAACAACCACGTCCAGCATGACTCGAACATAAATTGTTATAGTGGTCTACAACAACCACGTCTAGCATGACTCGAACATCACTTGTTTTAGTGGTCTACAACAACCACGTCTAGCATGAATCGAACATAACTTGTTATAGTGGTTTACAACAAGAACGTCTAGCTTGACTCGAATAGAAATTGTTATAGTGGTTTACAACAACCATATCCAGCATGACTCGAACATAACTTGTTATAGTGGTTTACAACAACAACGTCTAGAATGACTCGAACATAACTTATTATACTGATCTACATCAACCACGACTAGCATGACAGGAACATAAATTGTTATAGTGATTTACAACAACCACGTCTAGCATGACTCGAACATAACTTGTTATAGTGGTTTACAACAATCACGTCCAGCATGACTCGAACATAACTTGTTATAGTGGTCTACAATAACCACGTCTAGCATGACTCGAACATAACTTGTTATAGTGGTTTATAACAACCACGTCTAGTATGACTCGAACATAACTTGTTTTAGTTGTTTACAAAAACCACGTCTAGCATGACTCGAACATAACTTGTTATAGTTGTTTACAATAACCACGTCCTGCATGACTCGAACATAACTTGTTATAATGGTTTACAACAACCGCGTCTAGCTTGACTCGAACATAACTTGTTATAGTGGTTTAGAACAACCACGTCCAGCATGACTCGAAAATAACTTGTCATAGTGACCTACAACAACCACGTCCATCATGATGACTCGAACATAACTTGTTATAGTGGCCTACAACGAACACGTCCAGCATGATGACTTGAACATAACTTGTTATAGTTCCCTACAACAACCACGTCCAGCATGATGTGAACATAACTTTTTATAGTTATTTACAACAACAATGTCTAGCAAGACTCGAACATAACATGTTATAGTTGTTTACAACAACCACGTCCTGCATGACTCGAACTTAACTTGTTATAGTGGTTTACAACAACCACGTCTAGCATGACTCGAACATAACTTGTTATAGTTGTTTACAACAACCACGTCTAGCATGACTCGAACATAACTTGTTATAGTGGTCTACATCAACCACGTGTAGCATGACTCGAATATAACTTGTTATAGTGGTTTACAACAACCACGTCCAGCATGACTCGAACATAACTTGTTATAGTGGTCTACATCAACCACGTGTAGCATGACTCGAATATAACTTGTTATAGTGGTTTACAACAACCACGTCCAGCATGACTCGAACATAACTTGTTATAGTGTCCTAAAACAACTACGTCTAGCATGACTCGAACATAACTTGTTATAGTGGTCTACAACAACCACGTCCAGCATGACTCGAACATAACTTGTTATAGTGTCCTACAACAATCACGTCTAGCAAGTCTCGAACATAAATTGTTATAGTGGTTTACAACAACCTTATCCAGCATGACTCGAACATAACTTGTTATAGTGGTTTACAACAACCACGTCCAGCATGACTCGAACATAACTTGTTATAGTGGTTTGCAACAACAACGTCTAGCATTAATCGAACATAACTTGTTATAGTGGTCTACATCAACCACGTCTAGCATGACTCGAACATAACTTGTTATAGTGGTTTACACCAACCACGTCCAGCATGACTCGAACATAACTTGTTATAGTGTCCTACAACAACTACGTCTAGCATGACTCGATCATAACTTTTTATAGTGTTCTACAACAATCACGTGTCGCAAGACTCAAACATAAATTGTTATAGTGGTTTACAACAACAATATCCAGCATGACTCGAACATAACTTGTTATAGTGGTTTACAAAAACCAAGTCTAACATGTCTCGAACAAAACTTGTTATAGTGGTTTACAACAACCACGTCCAGCATGACTCGAACATAACTTGTTATAATGGTTTACAACAACCGCGTCTAGCATGACTCGAACATAACTTGTTATAGTGGCTTACAACAACCGCGTCTAGCATGACTCGAACATAACTTGTTATAGTGGTTTACAACAATCACGTCCAGCATGACTCGAACATAACTTGTTATAGTGGTCTACAATAACCACGTCTAGCATGACTCGAACATAACTTGTTATAGTGGTTTATAACAACCACGTCTAGTATGACTCGAACATAACTTGTTTTAGTTGTTTACAAAAACCACGTCTAGCATGACTCGAACATAACTTGTTATAGTGTTTACAATAACCACGTCCTGCATGACTCGAACATAACTTGTTATAATGGTTTACAACAACCGCGTCTAGCTTGACTCGAACATAACTTGTTATAGTGGTTTAGAACAACCACGTCCAGCATGGCTCGAAAATAACTTGTCATAGTGACCTACAACAACCACGTCCATCATGATGACTCGAACATAACTTGTTATAGTGGCCTACAACGAACACGTCCAGCATGATGACTTGAACACAACTTGTTATAGTTCCCTACAACAACCACGTCCAGCATGATGTGAACAAAACTTTTTATAGTTATTTACAACAACAATGTCTAGCAAGACTCGAACATAACATGTTATAGTTGTTTACAACAACCACGTCCTGCATGACTCGAACTTAACTTGTTATAGTGGTTTACAACAACCACGTCTAGAATGACTCGAACATAACTTGTTATAGTTGTTTACAACAACCACGTCTAGCATGACTCGAACATAACTTGTTATAGTGGTCTACATCAACCACGTGTAGCATGACTCGAATATAACTTGTTATAGTGGTTTACAACAACCACGTCCAGCATGACTCGAACATAACTTGTTATAGTGGTCTACATCAACCACGTGTAGCATGACTCGAATATAACTTGTTATAGTGGTTTACAACAACCACGTCCAGCATGACTCGAACATAACTTTTTATAGTGTCCTAAAACAACTACGTCTAGCATGACTCGAACATAACTTGTTATAGTGGTCTACAACAACCACGTCCAGCATGACTCGAACATAAATTGTTATAGTGGTCTACAACAACCACGTCTAGCATGACTCGAACATCACTTGTTTTAGTGGTCTACAACAACCACGTCTAGCATGAATCGAACATAACTTGTTATAGTGGTTTACAACAAGAACGTCTAGCTTGACTCGAATAGAAATTGTTATAGTGGTTTACAACAACCATATCCAGCATGACTGGAACATAACTTGTTATAGTGGTTTACAACAACAACGTCTAGAATGACTCGAACATAACTTATTATACTGATCTACATCAACCACGACTAGCATGACAGGAACATAACTTGTTATAGTGATTTACAACAACCACGTCTAGCATGACTCGAACATAACTTGTTATAGTGTCCTACAACAATCACGTCTAGCAAGTCTCGAACATAAATTGTTATAGTGGTTTACAACAACCTTATCCAGCATGACTCGAACATAACTTGTTATAGTGGTTTACAACAACCACGTCTAGCATGACTCCAACATAACTTGTTATAGTGGTTTGCAACAACAACGTCTAGCATGACTCGAACATAACTTGTTATAGTGGTCTACATCAACCACGTCTAGCATGACTCGAACATAACTTGTTATATTGGTTTACAACAACCACGTCCAGCATGACTCGAACATAAATTGTTATAGTGTCCTACAACAACCACGTCTAGCATGACTCGAACATAACTTTTTATAGTGTTCTTCAACAATCACGTCTCGCAAGACTCCAACATAAATTGTTATAGTGGTTTACAACAACCACGTCCAGCATGACTCGAACATAACTTGTTATAATGGTTTACAACAACCAAGTCTAGCATGACTCGAACATAACTTGTTTTAGTGGTTTACAACAACCACGTCCAGCATGACTCGGACATAACTTGTTATAGTTGTTTCCAACAATCACGTCCGGCATGACTCAAACATAACTTGTTATAGTGGTTTACTACAACGATGTCTAGCATGACTCGAACATAACTTGTTATAGTATTTTTTTTAAATTTACCCTGTTCTGTTAAGGGACTTGAGATACATAGGCTACGCAATATACATTATTTAACCTCCTCTTGTTTAATTCTCCCCTCTCTATTAATGTATGAATTCAGTTTTCAACTGTTATGGCTATCCTGGATACCTACATTCTACCTCTTAAATTCAGCAACAGGATTATGTCTATTTCTTGTTATTAGTTCTCACTTCTCCCAACATCCAAGTAAGATTTCTCAAATACACAAACTCTTTACTGCATGAGTTCATTTTTCTAACTAGTATTACTTCTGACTAAAGTTTCCTTCCTCTGAAACAACTATATCTTGATGGTATCAACAAGTCTATTCCCCTGAAAGGTGGGCCCTGATTGACTAATTGAAATCCTGAATCTCGCGTCTCAAGCTAATCTATTCATGTATCATTCACTTCACGTGGGTTTTCTCTTACCACGTATTCACGACTTTGATCTCCGTGTTACTTGATAATGTCGATCAAGGTGTCTCATTCTTCTGATAGCGACCACGTCGCAAATGTACCACGAAACCATCGATTCTAATCGACGCAGAGTCCGTATCTTCAATACTGCAGCTAAAGTGTGAGTGGAGACAAAAAATGAATATTATTATGGAGGGAAACTTCCGAGGCGGTAGATCAGAGAATCATTTTAGGGTACTAGGTATTTTTACAACACTCGGGAAAAAAGTTACAAATAATCAACAACAGAAAAAAAAACGAAGTGCAATAGACAGCCCGAAGCAGGATCGAAGCCGTACTCCTCAACATAACGCATTGCCATGAGAAATCTGGACACAGACATACGACTAATATGTAATTTGTACTGGGAGCAAACAGCAATAATAAAATATAACAAGGAGAACTCTACACCCATGGATATAAAAAAAGGAGTGAGACGAGGATGCATCCTATCACCAAGCTTGTTCAATCTATACACTGAGCAAATCTTTAAAAACATCACAGAGATGACAGGCGTAAACATTAATGGAAAGATAATCAATAAACTAAGATATGCTGATGATACTGTTCTACTGGCAGAAAATCCAAAAGACCTTCAGCAATTGCTTAATGTGATAAACATGACAAGCAAAAAATATGAACTAGATATGAATATCAAAAAGACTAAAACTATGATCATAAACAAAGAAAATACTCAAAACCCACAAGTTGATATCAAAATTGAAGGAATAGACATGGAGACAGTTCAGAACTACAACAACCTGGGACATACTATAACCAGTGATGGAAAATTTACAACTGAAATAAACAAAAGAATAAGTATGTCAAAAAGTAACTTTAATGCCATGAAAAATATACTAACATCAAAACAAATAACACCAGGGCTAAAACTAAGAATAGCAAAATGTTACATCTTCTCAATATTTCTATATGATGCAGAAACATGGACATTAGACAAGAAAACAGAACAGAAAATTGAAGCCTTTGAAATGTGGATCTATAGAAGAATAGGTAGAATTGAATGGAAAGAAAAGAAAACAAACGATGAAGTTTTAAAACAACTAAAAATGAAAAGAGAACTACTAAACATAATTATAACAAGACAAATGAAATTTTTGGGCATGTTAAAAGACACAACAGACTACTAAAAGTAATATTGGAAGGGAAAATACAAGGTATAAGAGGCAGAGGCAGACCAAGACTAACAAGGACGAATAACATCAAAAGATGGACAAAGCAACCTATGACAATCTGCACCATCAAAGCAAGAGACAGAGTGGAATGGTGCTCCATGGTAGCCAACCTTCGATGTGCAGACGGCACTCAATGATGATGATGATGATGAAGCCTGCAATAGTTCACACTGATTCCTGCAATAGTTCACAATGTATCCTACAATAATTCACACTGAATCCTATAATAATTCACACTGAAGCCTGCAATAGCTCACACAGAAGCTTGCAATATTTCACACTGAGTCCTACAATAATTCACACTGAAGCCTGCAATAATTCACACTGAATCCTGCAATAGTTCACACTAAGTCGTACAATAATTCACACTGAAGCCTGCAATAATTCAAATTGAATCCTGCAATAATTCAAACTGAATCCTGAAATAGTTCACACTGAATCCTACAATAGTTCACACTGAATCCAGAAATAGTTCGCACTGGATTCTGCAATAATTCACACTGAATACTGCAATAATTCACACTGAATCCTGCAATAATTAACATTGAATACTGCAATAGTTCACACTGAATCTTGCAATAGTTCACATTGAATCCTACAATAGTTCGCACTGAATCCTGCAATAGTTCACACTGAACACTGCAATAGTTCACACTGAATCATGCAATAGTTCACACTGAATCATGCAATAGTTCACACTGAATTCTGCAATAATTCACACTGAACCCTGCAATAGTTCACACTGAATCCTGCAATAGTTCACACTGAACCCTGCAATAATTCACACTGAATCCTGAAATAATTCACACTGAATCTGCAATAGTTCACACTGAACCCTGAAATAATTCACACAGAATCCTGCAATAATTCACACTGAATCATGAAATATTTCACACTGGATCTTTCAATAGTTCACACTGAACCCTGAAATAATTCACACTGAATCCTGCAATAATTCACGCTGAATCCTGAAATAGTTCACACTGAATCCTGCAATAATTCACACTGAATCCAGAAATAATTCACACTGGATCCTTCAATAGCTCACACTGAACCCTGAAATAATTCACACTGAATCCTGCAATTATTCGCACTAAATCCTGAAATAGTTCACACTGAATCCTACAATAGTTCACATTTTTGACTGCAACAAATTTCCTCTAGGAGCTTAGAAATGTTTACATCTAGACACATTATTTTTTTCTTATTCGAACGTAGAATAATAAATTATAAACAAACAAACAACTATATTCATGCTCAATTTAAGGAAGAAAGTTTCGTGTTGACGCTACATCATTGACTTTGAACTTTAACCTGTTTTGCAGGTCCAGTATGTTTTTCAGAAACTGATTAACAGTGGCTTTAAACCGTAAGGGACAACACTCGACTCCACTTGTGCAAGGTCAAGGCTGCCACTTGAATTATGTACAGAACGATCTAAACTAAATAACCCCAATGCATTTCTCATATATTGAACGTTAAGGACTATTGTTTATTGTAATATAGACAGGCGAAACATATTTTAAAGTTGCACTGAAATATAATAGAGATAAGCATTAAAATAAATTAGAACTTTGTTTCGTTTCTTTTCAAAATAACACATTTTAGCCAGTGCATTATTTTATTATACCAGCCTTCATTGCATTACCAAACCACCCGTGAGTTCATTGTTTCTGTGCTGTTGACATATAGACTATAACTTATCATACGTCACTAAGTTCTGGCCGTGAATACAAAAATAATAAATGAATACGTAATTAATCATGTGCATGTGGTTGTGATTGTCTGCAAACATTTAATATGTACATCACCTTCTGCGTGTGTTCCCCCCCCCCCATATATTAGAATAAACACGAATTAATTTGTGGTATACACAACATAGAAAGCAACGATGTTCAACCTACAATCTCTGGGTCATTATTGTAATTTTTGGTCAAATAAGATAATCAAACAAGATAACCAAACAAGATAATCAAACTTTACGTATACACAAATCAACACCCACACACATTACACACACACACACACACACACATCTATTTATCTATCTATCTATTGACTTTTCGAGCCGTAGCCGGCCCATAGGGCGTAGACCCAGATACTCCCTCTCTTATCTGAATTTTTTGTTCTAGCAGTTTTCAATACACACATATACACAAATATATTAATAACGATGACAAATTATTCACGCGCCATTACATAGTGAGCTAAAGTACAACTATTTCTTATTTGACACATACATACACATATAGATGAAAGGTTTAAGTATAAAGTAACATTCCTTGTACAGTTTCCCATATGGTTCCCAATGCAATTTGTAAGTTTTCATTACCGTTGATTTTGTTGCAGGCGTAGTTTTATTTTATAAATAAACGCAACACATAAAGTTGCCATCCAGAACAATGACAACAGCTAGAGACGTACGATGTTGCAGCTCTCTTGCACGTATAAAGATAGCCCACTTTATTACACAATTCTCTGCTTCCATACGGGAGCCATTTCTCTCTTTCAGACAGTTTAGGATATATTTCCTATGCTTCAAACAGTTTATGGCATAGTTCCCGTGTTTCGGACAGTTTAGGACATAATTCCTATGTTTCAGACAGTTTAGGACATATTTCCCATGTTTCAGTCAGTTTAGGACATATATCCCATGCTTCAGACAGTTTAAAATATATTTCTCATGCTTTAAATAGTTTAGGACATGCTTCCCATGCCGCGGACAGCTTAGGACATATTTCCCAAGCTTCTGACAGTTTAAGACATTTTCCATGCTTCAACAAATTTAGGACATATTTCCCGTGCTTCAAATAGTTTATAACATATTTCCCATGCTTCAGACAGTTTAGGACATATTTTCCATGCTTCAGACAGTTTAGGACATATTTCCCATGCTTCAAAACTTTTAGGACATATTCCCCATGCTTCAGACAATTTAGGACATATTTCCCATGCTTCAAATAGTTTATAACATATTTCCCATGCTTCAAAAAGTTTAGGACATATTTCCCATGCCTCAGACAGTTTAGAACATATTCCCCATGCTTCAGACAGTTTAGGACATATTTCCCATGCTTCAAAAAGTTTAGAACATATTTCCCATGCTTCAGACAATTTAGGACATATTCCCTATGCTTCAAAAAGTTTAGGACATATTTCCCATGTTTCAGATAAATTAGGACATATTTCCCATGCTTCAGATAATTTAGACCATAGTTACCATGCCTCAGACGCCTAATATCTGATATATTTGTGAAGAAAGATATTCATTTGTGCACATTTGGCTTCGTTTTACCTCCACTTTTTATCTTGGGTGCGAATCTTTCAGAAATGATGTTTAAACAATATCTTTTACATTTCTTTATCCGTTCTAACCTACATTCCCTGCTCCGGATCCATAACTCAAAGGGCAATGAGGGATTTGTTTCTACTGTCAATTTTTGATTACATTAAGCATTCCCTGTATCTCTTATCTTATCACTTTGTATCCTTTTAAAGCAACATGTGAGCAGAAAATAAAAAATACTAACATAAGACAACGTTTATATTTATTCCTATTTGATTTTATCAAAGAGATTTTTATATCAAATACTGTATGAGAAGTGTGTTCTGTTCTTTAAATATAGCAGCTGCTTTCATTCTCTCATTTCTGACTCTCACAACATTTGATTTCTAGAGCCATTCTGTCAAGCTAGAATTAAATATATCCAATATGTATTTCACTTTGTTCACTACTTTCTGATCATACGTCGTGTAATATTACCTAAATGTTACTTTTTTGTTTAGAAATGGCCTCCCATTAAAACTTACTTTTTTTCTCTCTTCAGTTATTCATATCCTGGACTTAACACGCAATGAAAAATAATGATTTCCTCTTTAGATTTTGTAGAATGTTGGGTAAGTGTGATAAATCGATGGTTGACTTGTTATTATTATGAAACTGAATGTGGACCGCTAGTTGTAGGTTGAACATCCCTGTATTTATGTTGATTTACAAACTGGCACAACGTTTTTGACTTAAGCATCTGGATAAAACAGGAGACATTTGTATCTGTTTAAGAACAAAGCGGAATAACGAGGTTTTTTTTCCGTTTCTTGGTTCAGTAAGGGATAGGCACATTATTGTTAATTTGTGAGAACATTCTGATAACAGCTGCATCTATGGAGACAGTTCATTATTACAGGAACATAGGGAATTGAGCAGAAAAGAAAAAAGAAAGACGATAATGACTTACTTCTGTTAATATCAACCAAGGGTTATCTGAACCGGCAATTTAAAATATAAACTTCTAAAATAATGTGAATTGAAGTATAACTTTCCTAGCACTGTGTTATGTCATATTTTTTACATTACATTCTAGTTAACTGGAGGATTTTGTACAAATCGTTCAGAAATATAAGCAAGGAAAACGTGTTCGAAGGTGGTAACACATTTTAATGAACGAACACAATTTCCAATTTCAATCTTAACCGACAGAATTAATATTTGTATTTCAATGTTTTATTTCATGGAAGATATATCCTCTCATTGGCAGTGAACTTCTTATAACTAATGTCTGCTTCGATTGGTTGTAACACTAACTGAAGATGTTGTTGCCTACAAAATTTGTAAACTGGCGCCTTAAAGTCATCACTGAAATAAAAATATATGTAGTCAAAGATTGACTATATAAAAATATTGTTTTCCAATTATTATTGGATATTTTTAGCTTTACTCTACTGTAGTGAGAAATATTTATGTCAAGACAATAAAGTGTACATTTTGTACTACATATATTTTTTGCCACATTTTAAATGTTTTGGCCAAATTCGTAATTAAGTAATTCCTCAAACAGCCTTTTTCCTTTTCCTTTTTTTTTAAAATAAAAAACGGGAGAAAAGAATGGGGTCGGCGAAAAAAATAATGGAAACATTTGACGTGTGAGTTTGTACATGTCTCATGGCGCAGTCAGATTTGCCATTAGATTTTATTAGAAATGAAATGTTCCTTGAAGACATTGTTCTACATATGATATGCCATCCAAATGCGAAGACAAAATGTAAGCAAACATATGGCTCTACAGACTTGAGTCTGTTAAAAAAGCAACTTGTTACTGTCATGTGGATATGTAGTTAGCTTTAGATTGTCAAACTCCTGCAAACCCTGTTACGGTGTGAATGTTTCGGTTCATTATCGGTATCGTCATTGTTGTCCTCTATTGACTATGGTAGGCGCAAGATAAACTATATTTGATTCTAAATCTTGAATTAAAAAAAAAGTCAACCTGTTAAAATCACGTGATCTCTGTTACAAATTAAGCAAATAGCACTGTTGTCATCATCAGCATCATCATTTAACAACAGCTTGTGGATTGTAATTCGTTGTTGGAATAGTGTTCACGTGCTCGCATGATTCATCTTAACAATATAATGTCAGATCGTTAACAATAAACTGTTCCAAATTTCCAAAATATCAAAATATTGTCTATTTGAGAATAAAAATTCCATTGACAGAAATCTTGAACAAGGTTTTCTGTTGCTATCTTTGTCGTTGTTAATATTATTGTAGTTGACGTGTTTTCCAACATATCAAGCGAGCCAATCAAATCCACTACTTTTATATTTCTTCTAAATAACTTGAATATTTATATTTCTAAAGAAAATGAGCATTTCTAGGTAAAATCATCAACTAAATGTAAGAAACATCTGTTGCATGGTTCAAACTTTTATTCTTGGCCAATAATATAGGTTTTCAGTGTCTTCCTGCTAGTTGTACATGTGAACCAATATAAGAACCAAAGAACTTACAACCAAAATATAGAATTTAATTAATCGATGGAATAAAACCAAACTGAAACCAAAGATGAATACATTATATTTATGTTATAAAAATGAAAGTACAGGGATCTTAATTCCCACATGAAATTCAATGAGAATTATGACCTTTCTTACAACAGACAGACAACAGATAAAATGTAAATTACTCGAACATTTCTGGAAGTATTTGGAAATGGTATCCACATTGAAAGGTTGGACAGTTCTGATTTCTTAAGATCTATGTAAAAACAAAACAGAGTTCAGAACTTGTGTAATTGAAAAGTGCGCTTAGTCACTTCTGCATTTACTGAGAATTAGACATAACTCCCTTCCTCTTCTCCAATCTTGAAATAAGTAAACCAGCAAGTATCCCCACAAATTGTCCATTTAAAATATGAACTATACTATGAATCATATTTATAAATAAATACAGAAAGACGTTCTATATACACAGTCTACACAAAACTGTAATCTAGCGGGTACATCATTCGATTTATGTTGCCATTTAACCAGAAATGTTCAACTGAACTTTGTTACAGTTTTCAAATGAAGAAATAATCATTTACCAATATATCACAAGTGAACGATTTTATTAAAACAATGTTTATGTCGTTACGTCATGAAATCTTGTGTTTGTTCCAATTTATGTTCTCTAAATATAATTCGTGTTACACGTCATTTTTGTTTGAACCTACCAGTAGCAATAACCCCATATCGTCGCGTGTAGTTACCCATTCTGACTAATGACTAACAGTTCTTAGCTTCTGTTTAGTTCCTTTGATTTGATGGAGAATATTTGTTTAGATGTACTTTTAAACTGCAGTATTGACAGCAACAATTATAAACACAACACTTGACATCAAACAGTGACTATAAGATCAATAAAAAATTTACCTAAACTACTTCCTTTCACAAGGTTGGTGTACACATGTATCTATTAATGTAGACGTGTATCTATTGATATACACAATCCACGTACTCTTTAACGACACTATCAGCTCATTCTAATTTCCAATCACCAATTAATTCTGGAATCATTTAAATGCAGACAAATTCCAATATTTTCAATAACTCTGGTCAAATACAATGTACAACATTCATGAACTCGGTATTTCTGTACAACCTCATGTGTATTGTTTCGTGGCTGACACTTTCTCTTCCCATATTTTTACCTCCAGTTTTGCTAAACTGAAATTGAAATATAAACGGAAATGAAAATATCCTTAACTCAAATTTAATATTTAATTTAGAGAAAAACTAAGACATTGTGAGTTTGGCCATGGTTTAATTAACATTGAATTGAATTATCCCGTGTTAGAAAATTGCTTTTTGGTTTGTCAATGTACACCGTCTCAGAAAATAAAGATAAATTGACCAATAAACTATGTTCGTTTTAACAACTTTTTTTCTCAATCTCAATTATAGTGTTTTGTTTATGGAATTATTGTTAACTTTTGAAAATGTGTATTCAGCTGGAGGTTATATCAAGCAGATGGATTCACAATACACTGACAAAATTGAAAACAGCAACTACTCTTTGCGACTGATAGGGTCAGAATTCAGTGATCAAGATATCTATATACCCTAGCCAAGTGGTAGGGAGCCGCGATAGCTCAGTGGTTAGTGAACTGAACTACAAAGGACAAGGGGTAGGGTTCGATCCCAACCAACGACTTACTGGTTCACCCAGCCTTAAATGAGTACCGGATTTTTTCAGGGAAAGTGAAGCGGCACGGGCGTAATACCGACCACATTACCCCAAAAATCATGTACCTAAGGTCTGTAAAATTTATGGTCACTAACACCATATTCCCTATAAGTCGCATGGCGTGACAGGGGTATTTTACTATCTTTTTTTACTAAGTGGTAACACAGAAACACTCTCTTCCAGCCGGAGAAAGATGCACACATTTGAGAGCAGAGACAGTGACACTCAATACACCCATACAAACTCTCAAACACACAAGAGGTCTCAAGTACAAAAATTGTCATTCTCAGCAATGCAGAGTCAATCATACAAGTAATGTTAGGCCCAAAACAGGACAGACTCATCCAAGAAATAAAGAACAACATATGTTCGCTTTCAGAAAAGACAGAACTAGTCCTGCAGTGGATACCAGAAAACTGTGGCATCCCTGGAAATGAGAAAGCAGATGAACTCACAAAAGTAGGTGGAAGCTTTTAATTGTCCAACCAACCCCAGAACCTCAAAGAAATAAAAAAAATTCTGCAGCAAGCTAGGAAAACAGAATTGAGGGAGTTGCATGGAAAATATGAGCTAGAACATGACAGCCTAAACAAACCTAGCAGATATGAGCAGACCAAGATATTCAGACTTAGAACGGATCATTGTGGCCTGAGAACACATCTAACCAAGATTTGACACAGTGATCTTGCAACATGTGACTGTGGAGCAGCCAAACAAACTCTAGAGCATACACTACATGACTGTAGCACTCTCAACACAGAGCATACACTACAGGACTGCAGTACTCTAAACACAGAGCATACACTACAGGACTGCAGTAATCTCAACACAGAGCATACACTACATGACTGCAGTACTCTCAACACAGAGCACACACTACATGACTGTAGCACTCTCAACACAGAGCATACACAACAGGACTGCAGTACTCTCAACACAGAGCATACACTACAGGACTGCAGCACTCTCAACACAGAGCATACACTACAGGACTGCAGTACTCTAAACACAGAGCATACACTACAGGACTGCAGTAATCTCAACACAGAGCATACACTACATGACTGCAGTACACTCAACACAGAGCATACACTACAGGACTGCAGCACTCTCAACACAGAGCATACACTACATGACTGCAGTACTCTCAACACAGAGCACACACTACAGGACTGTAGCACTCTCAACACAGAGCGCAAACTACAGGACTGCAGCACTCTCAACACAGAGCACACACTACAGGACTGTAGCACTCTCAACACAGAGCATACACTACAGGTCTGTAGCACTCTCAACACATAGCTTAATATACAGGACTGTAGCACTCTCAACACAGAGCGCAAACTACAGGACTGCAGCACTCTCAACACAGAGCACACACTACAGGACTGTAGCACTCTCAACACAGAGCATACACTACAGGTCTGTAGCACTCTCAACACATAGCTTAATATACAGGACTGCAGCACTCTCAACACAGAGCACACACACTTTAGGACTGCAGTACTCTCAACACAGAGCACACACTACAGGACTGTAGCACTCTCAACACAGAGCACACACTACAGGACTGTAGCACTCTCAACACAGAGCACACACACTTTAGGACTGCAGTACTCTCAACACAGAGCACACACAACATGACTGCAGCACTCTCAACACAGAGCACACACTACAGGACTGTAGCACTCTCAACACAGAGCACACACACTTTAGGACTGCAGTACTCTCAACACAGAGCACACACAACATGACTGCAGCACTTTCAACACAGAGCACACACTACAGGACTGTAGCACTCTCAACACAGAGCACACACACTTTAGGACTGCAGTACTCTCAACACAGAGCACACACTACAGGACTGTAGCACTCTCAACACAGAGCAATCACTACAGGACTGTAGCACTCTCAACACAGAGCACACCCTACAGGACTGTAGCACTCTCAACACAAAGCACACACTACAGGACTGCAGCACTCTCAACACAGAGCATACACTACAGGACTGCAATACTCTCAACACAGAGCTCACACTACAGGAATGTAGCACTCTCAACACAGAGCATACACTACATGATTGCAGTACTCACAACACAGAGCACACACTACATGACTGCATCACTCTCAACACAGAGCATACACTACAGGACTGCAGTACTCTCAACACAGAGCACACACTACAGGACTGCAGCACTCTAACACAGAGCGCACACTACAGGTCTGTAGAACGCTCAACACAGAGCACACACTACAGGACTGCAGCACTCTCAACACAGAGCATACACTACAGGACTGCAGTACTCTCAACACAGAGCATACACTACAGGACTGCAGCACTCTCAACACAGAGCATACACTACAGGACTGCAGCACTCTCAACACAGAGCACACACTACAGGACTGTAGCACTCCCAACACAGAGCACACACTACAGAACTGCAGTACTCTCAACACAGAGCACACACTACAGGAATGTAGCACTCTCAACACAGAGCACACACTACAGGACTGTAGCACTCTCAACTCAGAACACACCCTACAGGACTGTAGCACTCTCAACACAGAGCATACACTACAGGTCTGTAGCATTATCAACACGGAGCTTACAATACAGGACTGCAGTACTCTCAACACAGAGCATACACTACAGGACTGCAGCACTCTCAACACAGAGCATACACTACATGACTGCAACACTCCCAACACAGAGCACACACTACAGGACTGTAGCACTCTCAACACAGAGCACACACTACAGAACTGCAGTACTCTCAACACAGATCACACACTACAGGACTGTAGCACTCTCAACACAGAGCACACACTACAGGACTGTAGCACTCTCAACACAGAGCACACCCTACAGGACTGTAGCACTCTCAACACAGAGCACACACTACAGGACTGCAGCACTCTCAACACAGAGCATACACTACAGGACTGTAGCACTCTCAAAACAGAGCATACACTACATGACTGCAGTACACTCAACACAGAGCATACACTACATGACTGCAGTACTCTCAAAACAGAGCATACAGTACATGACTGCAGTACTCTCAACACAGAGCATACACTACAGGGCTGCAGTACTCTCAACACAGAGCATACACTACATGACTGCAGCACTCTCAAAACAGAGCATACACTACATGACTGCAGTACACTCAACACAGAGCACTCACTACATGACTGCAGTACTCTCAAAACAGAGCATACAGTACATGACTGCAGTACTCTCAACACAGAGCATACACTACAGGACTTTAGCACTCTCAAAACAGAGCATACACTACATGACTGCAGTACACTCAACACAGAGCATACACTACATGACTGCAGTACTCTCAAAACAGAGCATACAGTACATGACTGCAGTACTCTCAACACAGAGCATACACTACAGGGCTGCAGTACTCTCAACACAGAGCATACACTACATGACTGCAGTACTCTCAACACAGAGCACTCATTCCAGGACTGCAGCACTCTCAACACAGAGCACTCACTACAGGACTGCAGGACTCTCAACACAGAGCACACACTACAGGACTGTAGCACTCTCAACACAGAGCACACACTGCAGGACTGTAGCACTCTCAATACAGAGCACTCACTACAGGACTGCAGCACTCTCAACACAGAGCACTCACTACAGGACTGTAGCACTCTCAACACAGAGCACACACTACAGGACTGCAGCACTCTAAACACCCTGAGAACACAAAGATGGCCCACATAAACAATCATACACGACAAGCAATGGGGAACCGGTGATTACCTCAAACGCACCACCTTGTTCCTGACCAAAACTGATCTAAGTGTCTGTAATGTCTATATTACATAACAATAGCTGATCTTGTTTGTGAGCCAAGTTAGTATAGATGTCTATATTACATAACAATAGCTGATCGCCGAAGAAGAAGAGAATTAAGTGATCAAATCACCACAGTGACCCTGGGAACAAACTGAACGAGTATGGATCCAAGAGGGACGGCATGTATAATAGGCCACGCTAAAGTCGGATTTACGTGGCTCAAAATGAAGATATCGCAGCTTACTCTAAATCACGACACATCTGAACTTAACTTAAGAGCGGTCGTTAAAGAGGGGTAACATAGGAGGGGAAAGAAGAAAGAAAGAGTTATTTCCTACAAAAGACATGTCTTTATTTTCAATGAAATCACCGATTATGTATTGATGTATATTGGGCATCATTATGATTTAACGTCTATATATGTTCCTGCAATGTTCATTCAAGGGCAATAATAACAGTTAGGTACAGCAACACAAGTGGAAAATAAGAACTTGCAAAACAATAAAGGGGCAAAATATAAAATACTATGTAGAAAACTTACTATGCATTATGTGAAACGAACCAGTTAAGAGCACTCCATTTATAATCGACACTGTGAGGTTCATGAGGGTTGTGAACAGAAAAGAACAATTGTCCTTCCCTTGTTCTTCTAATAATATAGAAGATGACATGATCATTAACGTTATTTCATATAGATACGGGAACGCGTGTTGCAATGATTTAGAAATGTCTACACAGTGGTTTAACGATAATGATTAAGGTTAAGAAGAATTGGTAGATTTATCGTTACAAAATATACTATTTTATTGCGGCATCTCCGTATATAAACCAGACAAAGTAAAAAGTCCAGAGCCCCTGTCACGTCAAGTGGCGTATAGGGAATATGGTGTTAATGACTGACATTTTTATAAAACTTTAGCTCATGATTTTTGGGGTAATGTGGTCGGTATTACTTCCGTGTCGCTTTACTTTCCCAGAAACAAATCCGGCACCCATTTAAGGCTGGGTGAACCCGGAAGCCACCAATCTCTCTTGTCCTTTGTAATCCGAATTCCCTCAAGAGCTTCATATAATTAAAGACACTCCTAAAACATGAATTTAAAATGAAATGGAAAAAAATGAACGGAAAAGAACATCGAACCAGAACAAGACAATATGTAAGACTCAAAGTACATGAGCAGACACAGAAATTCGGACTAAGACAAGACAGGGTGTTGTGACCTCAGAAGGTACCTTCATGTAGATGGTATCAGAGACTCCTGTCGTCTACAACTGCGATGCACCCCGACTGTCGAGCATGTATTGCAAGTACGTACTTCCTGAATTGGTTCTCGTGGCAAGGCGCTGTGTCGCGGAGTGCGGGTTCGATCCTGCTTCAGACCGTTTATTGTTCTATATTTTGTGTGTGTGTGTTGTTCATTATTTTTTTAATTTTCTCCGAGTGTTGTGAACATGCATCCTATCACCAAGCTTGCTCAATCTATACAATGCGGAATATCACAGAGATGCTAGGTCTAAACATTAATAGAAAGATAGTCAATAACCCAAGATATGCCAATACTGCATTACTAGCAGAAAATCATGAAATCTACAACAATTACTTAACGTAATAAACATAACAAGCAAAAAATATGGATTAGATTTCTTTTCTTCTTCTTCTTTCCTTCCTCATCTACCTTTCAGCGTCGAGGGGAGATATAATTTGCGGTTTTTTGCTCTTCTGTTCGCCTCTGCTGCTGTTGTGTTTCCTAGTGCTTCTAATATTCCATCGACCCATCTTTTTCGTGGTCGACCATTGGGTCTGGTGTTCTCACAACGTTTGTTGAAGACTCGTAGTGTTGTGTTTTGTTCTTTCTGCCGTGACCGTTGGAATCGAAATACTCACATTCGCCGAGACCGTTGTAAAAGAGGGCCACCCAATGCTCCCCAGGTTCGTGTGCCGGGTCGGTGTTTATGACAAAGGCTGCGGTCGCCGTTGGGTCTATGTTGGGCGGTAAGTGGTTTCGTGGAATGACACTAACGAGGGAACAGCGTCGAACGAAAATATCCGACATCAAAATGTTGTAAATCTCCCTCGTGTTCATCTTCTTTCTCTCAAACGGCGAAGTCTGTTAGAATCTGCCTTGTCATGGACACCTCGAGCACTGAGTCCAACTCGGCGTAGACGATAACCTGTAGGGGAGTAGTTGTGGGAGCGGCAAACTTGAGCTCTATCGACAAGGGTCCGCTTGTGGCTAGCTCAAAATGGTAGCCGTCCAGTAGGCTGGATGAGAGGTCAAAACCAAATAGACAAAATCCGTACTTGAACACTCTATAATCAACGTTATTTCCAGCGTCTTTACCAATCAGACCCATGGCCAGATTTGTACCAAAGAAAGCTCTCGCGTATTGATTTCGTTCAAAGTCCATAGTTAGAGGCTTTCCCGAGATACATTTCCCGTCGACCGTCAGGTTCATATAAATCAGACCAAAGTGTTGAAAATTGAACGGGTTAGCTGTATAAATACCATTAAACGCACCCGCCGTAATCAGACCTATCACTATACGCGTCGGTGTTTGAGACAAAAATAAATTGTCTTGACTGTGGGAAAACATCCCGCTAGCGATGGAAAATGTCTTGATGTTAACACTCTTGATCGGGCACCGTGCTTTCCCGCTTAAAAGAGCCTTTTCGTGGGCCAGAGAAATCGCGGGCGTTTAGCTTAGCTTTCCTGAACACGAGCGCGGCGTAGGTGATAACACTCTTATAACCCACAGAGCTATCGTGAGCAATGAGGTTGAACACATCCTTAGAGGGCGTGAGTTTGATCTTTACATCGACTCTGTTTAACATGTAACGATTCTGTACAAAGACATCAGAGTGCAAACGACCCATCATTTCAACCTCTTTACTACCCGAAGTCAAATCGCGCCGTGTTTTAAAACCCTCATTTTCTTTCAAATCGTCATGGTGGCCAGCTGTGTCTTTGTAGAACTGAGCGGCCGTCAAGTATCCCGTTTTCGCATCCTCCCCGTAGTATAGCGTAGCCTCAAACACTGCTCTAAAAGGATAGGTATTCTCCAACTGTGTAACCAACGTGTCGTTTAGCGATACGTCGACTTGTGAAAATAGACTGAAAATAATTTTTGACTGGTCCCACAACAGCATCCGGTGGTACACTATCATCATTTGGGAGGGTGATCTTGACCCGCAGATGCAAAAACGTGTTGAAAAGATCTAGATACTCCTCGCTGTTTCCAGAAATGAAAAACTCTATCGGTGCGCTATGCGACAAGGCTGCGATCGAACGAATTTCAATAAACTGGCCAGAGTCTAGAGATGTCTGTGTCGGTGGGACGCTAAATAAATACAAACCAGAGTGACAACATTCGCACGATTTGGGGTGAATGAGGGACATTATTAATCGAAAATATCCTTTGCCACCCTCGTCTTCTTGCTGTTTGTTCACCGAATGAAGGGGGAACTGTCTAGCTGTCGGTTTTATCCTCTTCGTAACTTCATAACTCGCTTTCTGCTTTGTGGTAAACCACTTCCTGATTGGTTATTACCACTCAGGTGGTATACGGCCCCGTGTATCAACCGCTGACCGGCCTCCTTAGCTCGTTCTTTGAAAGCTTCACCGACATTTTTCCCGGTTAATGCGGCCTGTGCGACCTGCAGACCGGTCCCCAATCCTTCTCGGAGCAAGGCCTTACCGCCGGTTTTTAACCAGGGTAAAATAGCCCTCCCGATTCCACCGAAGAAACTACCGATTCCTCGACCGCTCTGACTTCGACCTCCTATAAACACGGGCATTCCATCACCCGCCTGACAACAGTAAAAGTCTTCGTATAACTCAACATCTCGATGAAGGGGTGTGTGTCTCCCCATTATACCATCTCGAGATGTTTCTTCACTCGAAAGTGTACCGTTATCACCGACGTCCCGCTGGTGAATGGAATGGTTTTTCCGTGTTCGTTGGCTAAAAGGATTTCCACGGTATCGAAGGAAAATCTACTCAGGGGTAGGTAGTGAGGCTTATCGTAGATCTGAAACACTGCGGTGTGATTTCTATTGAGAATAGGCACGCTCCTGAGGAGAGGCGCCATCACATCCCCGACCGGTCTGGGGGAAATGAGATCGCAGTAGACGTAGACATTCTTCGCAACACTTTCCAAGTCCATTACGCCCACGCTGTAGATATCGGTAGTCGTATCTGGTCGTGGGAAAGGCTAACATATTTTTCAAAGTGTCGCTTATGGTAACACTGACACCTTTTTCGCAAAGTTTCAAGATGGCCTTATTCACCTCGTTTGCGTAAATGAATCTCATTTTTTTTCGCTTTCACATCCCCATTCGACTCATCCTCCGCCTCCGCTTTTATGATCAACGCATTCAACGCGCCGATGAACGCATCGGGTTTCTTGTATAACCCAGGCTCCAGGCTCACGTTGAAATGAAATCTAGCGTCGCAAATATTGTCGTTAGCGAGAGATTCGTACTGAATCCAGACATCACCCTCTATTACATTGAAATAATTTAGCGGAAACTGTATCTCCACCAGTGCGATCTCATACTGCGTCGAAATGTCAATGGTCTGAGGGAGTTTAACGAAAAAGTCACCGGGGTTATTATCCTTAAAAAGTTCCATAGATGCATTGCTGGGTAGGGTGACAAAAAAACTCATTTTACTTGTTTCACCGTCGTCTCTCCAAGTTTGGATTCGGTAGCATGTTACCCAAACAGCTGCTCAGTAGGGCTATCCACAGTTTTCCCTCCTTTGCGTCTGGCTTTTCGGTTGTCAGATTGAACAGCGAGACCGCGACAATGGTATATATAATTACCACTTGACAAATAAAGACAAGTTCTACGTAGGGGGATAGTTTCCCGAACATCGACCCCCAACGTGGTTCGCTCTCTCTTCTCACTCCCGAGTTTACGGCTCGCAAATCGGGCTCTCCAAAAGTTGCCACTTCTTCTTCGTCTCTCATCTCTAGTTTTTGTATCTGACAATGTCCTTGGACGGTATCCAAGTGTAAAATGAGGAATCGTACCGAAACCATTTGACTAAACTCTCTTTTCGCCCAAATGATGTGCGACGCTCGGTTATGATACTCTCGATTCTGTACTCGTGCTTGTCTCCAACTTTTTGAATTTTTGGTGTGTAGAATGACCATTCTATCTCATCGCCCTTATCGTCTTTCAACACATATGTAACGGGGTTTGTTTCATTTACTCGACTAATGGAAAACAGTTCCTCCGTCCAAGCCGGGGCATAACCAATTTTAAAATTGGCTCTGCCCAGGACCAGCCTAACTCGATCACCAGGCTTATACAGGGGTCTTTCAAATTTAAAGTTTCGTTTGCTATTATACAACGTGTTCCATACCTGTTCTTGATTGTCTGCGTTGACGTCGACCGGTGCAATTTTTATGCTTTTGTGATACGAATGGTTATAACTTCGAAGTAGGGCGGGTAAGACTCGGACATAAGACAGTTTATTGGATTTCGTGAAATATCGCCACATCCGTTGTTTCAGAGTCCTATTAAAGCGTTCCAAAACGGCGGCCTTAATATCTTCGTTCTGTGTAGTGAAAAAGTGAACGTTGTTGTCAGCGAGGAATTTCTGAAATGTTCTGTTCATCGTCCAGGTCAGCTGGGGATTTCCCACACATCACCCTACTGGTTCAGTTCCAGGGGCCACTGAACATGTCGCAACATAAAGTATTACCACGCCTGATAACGTATTGCGTTAGCTACAATAAATAGACGGTCCTCGTCCCGATAACCGTAAGGGTATAAAGCCCCAGTCGATCAGTGTACACACACACATAGATAACCAGCGTCTGTTACCAGGTGGCTTGTATTTGTTTTCCTTGAATATGGAGTCGTATAGATTGAATACGCCAAATTCGTTTGATGTCAGTGATCAGCGCATATTTATGTCACGTGGAAATGATACTGTAGTTCCATTGTCAAAAGATGGCGTTAAGGCAGTCTCGATTTGTGTTTTTCGTAACATACCATTGATAAATATAAGGACATATAGCGGTGATAGTTTTTTTAAGTTTCCTACCAGAACTGGGATAACACTATCGAGAGATGAATTTATCACGTTAGTTGGGATGCGAGAGGAAATTTTAACCGCTTATGCTAACCTCAACTACACGCCACCTCTCGTTAACCAGAACTATACGCCACCTGTCGTTAACCACCAGAACTACACGCCACCTGTTGTTAACCACCAGAACTACATACCATCTCTTGTTAACCCTAATCCCATCAACTACACGCCCCCCTTTGTTAATCAAGGGAACCTCACTCTTGTTAATCAGACGACAGATCTGGCAGCCAATATGGATGTCGCGGGTGTTTCAGCAGAGTCACCAATTACCTATTCCAGCTTTGATCAAGGTTTTGTCAAAATGGAGGGCGGGTGTGTTTTGAAGGCTAATGAAACTTCCTATGCACCTGTGTTTGATAGACATTTAACACAAACAGACAGTACCACCAAAACTAAGGTGACCATATTTTTGAAATACCATTCCGGGACGGAATAATTTTACTTCAATTTTCCACCAATAAAATTACATTTCTTCTTGCTGTCATTTTCAAGTGAATAATGCATACATTTTAAAACATCTAATAATATAGACCTACAATACGATTTCAGGATAATCAGGAGATAAAAAAAACAGTGATACTCACTTAAATTGAAGGTGAAACAGAGATGCTGTACTTTCCAGATGAGTGCATTTTCTGTAAAATGTCCTTCTTTGTATGCAGCATCTTATAAAATTCGACACATGTTCCCTCATAGTTCACTTTGGTGATCAACATGGCTTTTAAAGTTTCAACACCTAGTTGTGTTTTATCATTTGTCCACAAACTGTTCATCAGAGAAAACACTCGTTCTGTTGCAGCATTTGTTCCAGGTAGACACAAAAAGAACGCTGCCAACTTCAGAATATGTGAAACGGGCACATGATTGTTTCTGAAGTGGGAAGCTAGTTCAACCCAACGCTGCCCTGGTAATGTTTTATTAAGACTCCACTCACTAATTGTTTGTGAAGTAACGAACTGTTTCATGTAGACACATTCGTCATACATTTCATTTTCTGGAAAGTCGACTGAAGGCACTGTTTGACTCACTAATGATGAAGACTTCTCAATATCTTCCTAATTTGGTGTTCTGTTCAGCATTACCCAGCTGTAAGACTCTAGGTTTTGAAAATTATTTGCAGCCCATTTCTTCAAATAACTTAAAGCTGTTTCATAAAATGAAGAAATACTGGCGTTAAACTTTTTCACATCATTACGTGGAAATCCTTCCATTTCCAGCTTTTTAAGGATTATCTGAACTCTTGATGGCAAGAAGCCGTCTTCCAGCTTGGACTCCAAGATAGCTTTCAACCTATTGGTGTTGTCAATGACTTCAAATACAGTGACCGTCTGTCCCTCTACTTTCTGCACTGCTTCGTGGAAAGAGGATGCCTGACTGTGAACCAAAATAAGCCATGCCTCAGACAGTGGGTTTTCAAAGAATTCCTGTATAAAAACTGGGCATCTGTCTTGAGATTGAAAATATTATTTTAGAGGCAGGAACATGTAAAGAACTCTTTCAACAGCAGGCAAGAGCGCAAGCCACCTAGTTTGTGCATAACCTAAAATCATCTGGAAGTCTGTGTCGACAAACTGACAAAACTCCTTGAGACTTTCAACTCTAACTGTGTATGATTTGAAGTACAGATAAATGTTTGCAATAGTCATTTCAACATCAACAGGCAATACGTCTGCAGCTGCTCGAACAGTGTTGTGGAAATTATGGCAAGCACACCCAATACCTATCAAACTATGTCCAATATTTTCTTTCAGTTTTGTGAAAACATTGTTCTGTCCTTTTCTTTCAGCGCCCCCAAAATTAGAATTTGTGTTGTCTGCACATAATCCAACTACTTTCAGTTCTAAACCATTTTCAGTTAGACAGTCAATAAGAAAACTACTTACTATATCAGATGTTTCACCCGGCAATGACTTCAACTCTATATTTTAACTTTCAGTCCCTTATTGCGATCAAAGTATCTGACAAGCAAAGGAAAAATCTTGATTTCTTTGTGGTTGGAGGCATCTGTCAGTATAGAGATAAATGTTACGTTTTCTAGGTCACATCTCAACTCGTTTAGAGCATAGTAAAGTAAAGTACCCCCCGTCACGCCAAGTGGCGTATAGGGAAATATGGTGTTAGTGACCCTATATTTTACAGACCTTCAGCACATGATTTTTGGGGTAATGTGGTCGGTATTACGCCCGTGCTGCTTTACTTTCCCAGAAAAAATCCGGTACCCATTTAAGGCTGGGTGAACCCGAAGCCGTCGGTTGGGATCGAACCCTACCCCTTGTCCGTAGTAGTCCAGTTTCACTAACCACTGAGCTATCGCGGCTCCCACTAATTTTTAGGGAATTAGTAAAACCCAGGTGTCCTCGCCAGGGAACGAACCCCGGCTGTTGCCGTGGTAAGCCAACCGCCTATCGATTGCGCTAACCGGACACCCGGTTTAGAGCATGGGGTGTGAATATATTCCGAATAATAGCTTCTGTTTTCGTACGTGCACAAGCAAATTTTGGTTCTAAAGTTACCTGAAGCAATTTTGATGTGCAGTCCATAGATCTAAACGTGTGATTGTGCATCACTGTATGATATGCAAAGGCACCTTCTGTAGCAGCTAACTGTTCTTCTTTGTCACCAACCTGTTCAGCTCGAAAAAATTTGTCAACGACGAGCTTGATGCAGCAATAGCGACGGCTCTCTTATGTTTATCACTTTTTATGTGGCTCTTAATATCACCACGTCCACTATGATTAATAATAAAACCGGATGAACATATATTACATCTTACAGTGAAGTCTGATGACGATGTAGACTTTTTTTTTTTTATAAAAGGGTATTCCTTTTGTAAATCTTGATTAAAACTACAATTACGCTTCGGTGCCATTTTTTGCGAAAGTGAAAGTGAAAGTTAGTAACACAACGAATATATACGAGATTTAAAACTAGGAGCGCATTCTACTGTTTTGATATTAAACAAAATTGTCTACACAGCAACGGAATAATATTTTTTTTTAATTGAAGAAATGTACGCCGTATACCAAAATGGCAAAATTGGTAAACGTTTCTGTCCCAAATTATTTTTTATTAAATCCGGGACAAAAGCTAAAAATATGCCAAAATCGGGACAAAACCGGTACGGCAGCTAATCCAGGACAAAGGTTCAAAAAATGTCAAATTCCAGGACTGTCCCGGACAATCCGGGACGAATGGTCACCTTACCAAAACAGGAGGGAGAAAACCCAGACGATTAAAATTATCAACAACCGGACAGTAATATATATATACGTGTTGCATTAATAAATATATTTGTTGTATTAATAATGAAGATGTGAAATATAGAACGAATTTTGTTTTGCATCACCATGAATGTGAAAGAGTGAGAGAGAGCGTCACTATTTAATGTAGCACACCTTACTACACATGATGATGTTGCCCGAACCCCGTGCCGAATCGCGCCGACTCGACGAGCCCCGCGACCCGATGTGGGTGTGTCGACCAGTAGCATATATACGAGATCGCCTATATTTTTTAATTTCCCTTCATTTAAGTTTTTAAATATTGATTTTTATCATTTTTAAAATAAGTCCGTTTTCTTTTCATAACAATCGGGTTGAGACCACGGCTAGTTTGGCGAGACCAAAAACCACATACCCAGTTCACACCTACTATCGATGAGTGTGGACATTAGGTGGTCCTCTAACAACCTGAATAAAACAACCTACGCCACCTTACTACAACTATAAAGTCTGCTAACAACCGGAACACTGGTCACCTCCGGAAATAGCGTTCATTTAAAATAAATTAATCGTTCATTTTAATATTCTTAAACGTAAATAACACATTCTTAAATTTCTACTTCGCTTTTTCATCGGAAACAATATTTACCTAGTCCGCGAGAGATAGCTGTCGAGCACCAAAAAAGCGTCACGAGTCACCTGGCGCACTTAGCTTCTAATTCTGTGGTCGTCTGTAGTATAATGATGCGGGAGTCGGGTGTTCGATTACAGATGGGAGACTTTTTTAAATTATTTATTTTTTTATATCTATTTCTTTTTTATTTCTTTATTTATTTCTTTTAGTAATTCGGAATTTTTAAAACTTACATCTTTCACATTTTTACTCTTTCAATCTTTCATCCTTTTTTCACCTGTCCACCCTGTTCACGTCATCCGGACACACAAGCCACCCATAATCCCCCCATTGACATAATTCCCCCTTTATCATGTCGCCTTCTTACCTGAGATATCGACAAAGTTGCGGCCCTAAAAAAAAAAAATTCCATTTTCGACGAATTGGCGGATAAAAAAAATAATTTGGGGGGGGGGGGGGGGCACGGTACACGTCGTGCGGTTTCGGCGCAAAATGGAGAACATTTTGGGTGCAAAAAGGAGTATGTACCCCAACCAACACTACTTGCGCTAATCAATTACATCTACGTGAGATAACCAACTACATGTACGTGAACTTACCAACTACATCTACGTGAACTAACCAACTACATCTACGTGCGCTAACCAACTACATCTACGTGAACTAATCAATTACATCTACTGGAAGAAACCAACTGCATCTACGTGCGCTAACCAACTACATCTACGTGAACTATCCAACTACATCTACGTGAACTAACCAACTACATCTACGTGCGCTAACCAACTACATCTACGTGCGCTAACCAACTACATCTACGTGCGCTAACCAACTACATCTACGTGCGCTAACCAACTACATCTACGTGCGTTAACCAACTACATCTACGTGCGCTAACCAACTACATCTACGTGCGTTAACCAACTACATCTACGTGCGCTAACCAACTACTTCTCCGTGCGCTAACCAACTACATCTACTTCAACTAAGCAACTACATCTACGTGAACTAACCAACTACATCTAGTTCAACTAACCAACTACATCTACTTCAACTAACCAACTACATCTACGTGACTAAGCAACTACATCTGCGTGAACTAACCAACTACATCTACGTGAACTAACCAACTACATCTACGTGAACTAACCAACTACATCTACGTGAACTAACCAACTACATCTACGTGATCTAACCAACTACATCTATGTGAGCTAACAAACTACATCTACGTGACCTAACCAACTACATCAACGTGAACTAACCAACTAATCTACGTGAACTAACCAACTACGTCTAGGTGCGCTAACCAAACTACATCAACGTGCGCTAACCAACTACATCTACGTGCGTTAACCAACTACATCTACGTGCGCTAACCAACTACATCTCCGTGCGCTAACCAACTACATCTACTTCAACTAAGCAACTACATCTACGTGAACTAACCAACTACATCTAGTTCAACTAACCAACTACATCTACGTGACTAAGCAACTACATCTGCGTGAACTAACCAACTACATCTACGTGAACTAACTAACTACATCTACGTGAACTAACCAACTACATCTACGTGAACTAACCAACTACATTTACGTGAAATAAACAACTACATCTACGTGAACTAACCAACTACATCTACGTGCACTAACCAACTACATCTACGTGCGCTAACCAACTACACCTACGTGAACTAACCAACTACATCTACGTGAACTAACCAACTACACCTACGTGAACTAAACAACTACATTTACGTGAAATAAACAACTACATCTACGTGAACTAACCAACTACATCTACGTGCGCTAACCAACTACACCTACGTGAACTAAACAACTACATCTACGTGAACTAACCAACTACATCTACGTGCACTAACCAACAACATCTACGTGCACTAACCAACTACATCTACGTGAACTAACCAACTACATCTACGTGAACTAACCAACTACATCTACGTGAACTAACCAACTACATTTACGTGAAATAAACAACTACATCTACGTGAACTAACCAACTACATCTACGTGCACTAACCAACTACATCTGCGTGCGCTAACCAACTACACCTACGTGAACTAACCAACTACATCTACGTGAACTAACCAACTACACCTACGTGAACTAAACAACTACATTTACGTGAAATAAACAACTACATCTACGTGAACTAACCAACTACATCTACGTGCGCTAACCAACTACACCTACGTGAACTAAACAACTACATCTACGTGAACTAACCAACTACATCTACGTGCACTAACCAACTACATCTACGTGCACTAACCAACTACATCTACGTGAGTAAAACGTCATGACACGAGGAAGACACACATTTATAGTGGTATGACAATATCACATTCCTACAAGGTTGGCAAACATGAATCAATGTGCCATATATGGCTCAGTTTGAAAAACTGCATTTCCCCCACAATGTTTTCATGACATTTACAATTATAATAAGACAAGGGATTAACATAATTAGTAGATGCCAAAATTGTAAAGCTAATTATAAATGTATTTGCAAAATGTTAAAATTAGAAATGACAATTATTTGTGTAATGATTATGGTTTGGAAAGTGATATTTGCAAGAATCAATGGCGCAGTCAACATCTATAAACAGTTAATTCATTTCAAATGCTTGATTTCAATTTATCTTTTTATGGTTTCAATTTCTCACAGCGAAAGGAACAGCTCTTGTTACTTTACAGCCAGCCTTGGAAGATAAATACATCGCTATTGTATATCAAAATATAAAACAGCAATCACAAGTTATGTACATCTTTATTAATCATCATCATCGAGTGCCGTCTCCGCAACGAAGGTTGGCTACCATGGAGCGCCATTTTGCTCTGTCTCTTCCTTTGATGGTGCAGGTTGTCAAAGGCTTATTTGTCCATCTTTTGATGTTACTCGTCCATGTTAATCTTGGTCTGCCTCTGCCTCTTTTACCTTGTATTTTCCCCTCCAGGATTACTTTCAGTAGGCTGTTGTGTCTTTTGACATGGCCCAAGAATCGCATTTGTCTTGTTTGAATTGTGTTTAGTAGTTCTCTTTTCATTTTTAGTTTTTTTAAAACTTCGTCGTTTGTTTCTCTTTTGGTTTCATCCAGTTCTACCTATTCTTCTATATATCCACATTTCAAAGACTTCAATTCTCTGTTCTGTTTTCATGTCTAATGTCTTTGTTTCTGCACCATATAGGAATATTGAGAAGATGTAACATTTTGCTATTCTTAGTTTTAGCCCTGGTGTTATTTCTTTTGATGTTAGTATGTTCTTCATGACATTAAAATTACTCTTTGCCATTCCTATTCTTTTGTTTTTTTCAGTTGTACATTTTCCATCACTGGTTATAGTATGTCCAAGGTAGTTATAGTTCTAAACTTTATTAATACTTGTGAAAAATGAGTCATAACAAGACAACATCAATGAACATTGCAATCGTTTCAGATGGAATGTTATCGGAAGATCCTGGGCATCTCATATGTAGATTATGTTACCAGTGAAGAGGCGCAGGACTGAATCCGAAATTAGACTGGTCCATAAAGTAACGAACGTTGAGATGGTACGGCCATGTAACACATCATCATACAAGGGGCTCTGTCGAGGAGGTAAGACTCCGATTTAATAAAAGAAAGAGCTTAAACAACAATATCAAGGAATGGACGGGTCTCGACTACAAAAGTTCACAGATGGCATCGACACAAAAGAAAAACAGTAGGTGCATAGTTGTGTTGCCTACCAGTCGACTTACCGGTGACGTAGCAAGGGCATTCAGCAATTGGGGACAAAGTCAGTTTTCGCGCCTCTTCAAGTCCTCCGGGTCCCCTCGTGACCAGGTATGAGCCACAACGAGGTCCGGCAAGCTTTCCTGATAAAAAAAAAATAAAGTTTTAGAGCATGAAAACCTGTATATTGTAGGTATGAAGAGAATGAAGAGGTAAAAAATGAAGGCAACAATAGTACTTTGAAGATATAGTTGAATAACAGAGAAACAATCGAGAAACAAGAATGTATATACAAAATTAATCATCATCATGTACCCTGCCGGTTGGCGTAGACGATCATGTCCCCCCACAATCTTCTATCTACAGTGCATCGTATACGTTCTGTTGTTGACTGTTTTCCATGCCATGACACCAAGCTATCCAGTATTTTCTCACTTTGTCTTCCACGATCTCTCTTTGTTTCTATTTTGCCAGTTGTAACCAAGTATTCCAACTTTTCTCTTCTCATGATGTGCCCAAAAAATGTTGATTGCTTCTTTCTGATGTTTTTAAGAGCTCCCTTTTTGTGTTGGCCTCTTTGAGAACTTCCTCATTGGTCTTTTTATCTGTCCAGGGAACTTTCAACATTCTTCTGAGAAATCCCATCTCTGTGGCCTCTAATCGTCTTTTCATTTGTTTATCTACTGTCCATGATTCGCTTCCATAGGTCAGAATTGGTTCTATATAGCACCGATGAACTCTCTTTCTCATTTTTATTGACATAGATTTGTTTCATAAGATATTTTTCATTTTTTGAAATGCTATTTTGGCCTGAGCTATTCTGCTTTTTATTTCTGTGTTGCATCTCCCATCTGATGTAATTATTGTGCCCAAGTATTTGACGCGTTGTACTTGTTTCAGATTTGTCCCGTTTATTTTTATGCTGCATGATGGTGATGATTGTTTCTTCGATATAACCATTACTTCTGTTTTCTTACTATTCCCTTCTTGTTTTCTTATTAAGACCCTTCTTGTTGCTTTCTTCCACTAGAATGTCTATCATTTCTTGTAGTTCGATCTCTGTCTCTGCTATTAACACTGTGTTCTCCGCATATCGCAAATTATTTATGTTGTGACCGTTGACTTCAATTCCTTTTTTGTCTACTATTGATCTCATAATATATTCGCTGTAAAGTGAAAACAAATCCGGTGACAGAACACAGCCTTGTCTGACTCCCTGTTTTATATATTGGAATTGTCCTGTTTGGTTGTTTATTCGTATAGCTGCTGTTTGTTATCAGTACATTTTTTTTATGATTCGCAGATCCTTGCAATCAATGTTTAATTTCTCCAGCATATTTATTATTTCCACATGCTTTACTTTGTCAAATGCTTTCGTGTAGTTTATAAAGCACATATATAGATCTTTCTTTACCTCTATAGATCTTTCTATCAATGTCCTTAAGATGTATATTGCATTATTGGTATCCTTTCCTTCCACAAATCCACATTGTTCCTCACTTATTTCTGGTTTTATTTAGTTCCTTACACGTCTCATGATTATTCTTAGTAATATTTTAGTCATATGGCTCATGAGACTAATAGTGCGATGGTCTTCACAATCAGTGGCGCCTGACTTCTTCGGTATGGCTACAAAGATATATTTTAGTAGATCTTCGGGTATGTGTCCAGTGTTATATATGTCATTGAGTAATTTTTTTATGACTTGTACTCTCAACTCTCCTAATGCATTTATCTCTTCGATTGTTATATTGTCAGGACCTGGCGCTTTGCCTCTTTTCATGTGTTGAATTGCGTCCTCCACTTCACTCTGCATTATTGGTGGTCCTGTGTCTTCATTTGAATTGTTTAATTCTGGTCTTTCATCATCATAGAGTTGACTGATATATTCTGTACATATTTCCATTGTCTTCTCCTGTCCCATCATTATTATTTCCTTCCTTTGATTTCACACATCCTGAAACTTTTACTTCTTTTCTTCCTGTTAATTCATTTAACTGATTGTGCATAAATTTTTGGTCTTTCTTTTGTTGTTTTTCCATTTCTTCACATTTCTGTTTTAACCATCCTTCATTTGCTTCTCTGCACTTGTTTTGGATCTCTTTGTACAATATTTTGTATGCTCGTTCTTCTTTCTTATGTTTTCTTCTTTCGTCCATTAGTTGTAATATTTCTTCTGTCATCCATTTCTTTTTGTTGGTTCTTTTAGTCACTTGTATTACTTCATTTGATGTTTGCTGAATCGATTGTTTGAGCATTTCCCAATGCTCCTGGATCTCCTGTATTTTCTCAATAGCATTATATTTATTTTGTACTATCATGCTGTATTTATCACTCATCTGTTTATCTACTCTTAGCATATCTAGTTCTAATTTTATATTTCTTGGTGATTTTTGTGCCTTCCGCAGTTTATTCTTATCTTTCCAACTACTGATGCATGGTCACTATTACAATCTGGTCCTGGCCTTGTTTTAACAGACGTTAGCCCATTCCTAAATCTTCTCTCTACCATGAAATCAATTTGATTATGTACTTTTTTGTCTGGGCTTTGCCATGTCCATAGTCGCCTAGGGTGTTGTTTGAACCAGGTGTTACTTATAATCCTTTCATGTGTCTTTGCCCAATCTATCAATCTATCCCCTACAAAATTAATGCACAATTATTTTATACTAAAAAAAATTGTCAAATATAACAATTCGAGAACTTAACACATTACTTTGGATATAACAACTTGAAAAGTTAACATATAGTAAAAGAAATAGTTTCATGTAATACTTCAGATGTAATTATGTAACTTCAAAGAGAAAATCTCCTTGCCTTTGCTGCTTCAAATGTATGCATTAGCTCCTCAAAATGTCTGCTGTCGGTATCCTCCAGCTCCACACTCAGCAAACTGAGCCCCCCCCCCACCCAACTTTGTGGGCCTCGGTAGCCTAGTTGGGTACCCGTGTTCGATTCCAGCTGGAAACAGTGTGAATTGTACTCGTGGTTGGGGGAAAAATACCCCCGCGGTCGACCCAGCAGCTGGCAGAAATGAGTACCAGGGTATTACTCCCACTCCCACCTCTGGGAGGGTGAAGAATGCCGCCTCGCATCGTGAGTTTCGACGCTTGAAGCGACACTATCCAGAAGCCTCCGAACATTTCTGGATAGGCAGCGGCAGGGCACATATGGGTGAAAACTCGCGTGCTAAGACGCTGATTCAAGTCTTGTACTTGACCTTTACCTTTATTCAGCAAATTCAAGGCTGACAAGCTTTCCTTGACTATGGATGATCTCAGGTAGGGCAGGGTCAGTTTTAACTGGCATAAAAGACCTTTCGCAGCAATGTATGTTGTTACAGTCAGTAAGACCTGATGACCAACTCTCAGATTTGGAAATACAAAATCCCCATACTACACAATGAATCGAAACAGATCCTCTGATGTCGAAAGCTTATCATCAGCCCATGTCTTGAGTTGCATTCGACGGTCCATTATTTCACTGAACATCTCCAAGCCATCCAAGTCTGTATCATCAATGATTCCCATCAAAATCCGCCTATGGTTCAAGCTATTTTCATTAATTGTTCACATCAGTTCTTTTATGTCTACAAGAAAGCCAACACTAGAGTCCTGTTTCTTCAAGCTGATGAATCTGTCTCCCTTTTCTGTGTGTATTTCGTCAATTATATTTATCACTATTTGTAGCATTTTATTTTCTGCTTTGAGCCCTACATCCTCTGCTGTTTCTCTGTGCATTTTCTGCTTCTTCCTCTGCCGTCTCTCAACTTAGACATCACAATAACTGCACAGCTCCTTTGTTTCTCAAGAGAATTATTGCCTATGGCATCACTATTTTCTAGAAACCACCCCTGAATATCTTGAGCAGCTTTATGGACATTCATGGTGTGGTCCTGAAGACTTTTCTGAACCCGGTCAATCTTGGCAAGTACAGTGTTCCAGAACCGAAGAAGAACAAACTTCAATGTTAAAACCCGGTGTAACAACTGAATTGTATCACTTCCTTGTATCTGAATGTCCATCCTGATTGTCTACAATATTTCCCACTGATTCTGCCAAGTGTCTCTAGTTGATCATGTATCGTTTAACAGCTTCTACTCTGGCACTGCGACGAGTTTCTGACTCTGACGTCACTAATACACCAAGTGGAGTTTTCAGTCTCTCCCACCGAAGAACTGACCACGAGAAATAAATATAGCGAATCATTTCAAGGGAAGAGAATTGTTTATCTAGGTAGCTTAGTTGGTCGTGTGTTCTAGCGTTTGTTTCTCGTGGCAAGGCGCTATGTCGAGAAGCACTGGTTCGATCCTGCATCCCGCTGTTTATTGTTCTTTGTTTTTTTTTTTTTATGTTGTTGATTAGTTATGTTTTTTTTGCTGGTGTTGTAAACATTCCTCTTTCCGTGAAATGATTCGCCGATTTACCGCCTCGGAAGTTTCCCTCCACAAGAATATTCATTTATTATTATATCATCTCATGGGAGCAGCGATAGCTCAGTGGTTAGTGAACTGAACTACAAAGTACAAGAGGTAGGGTTCGATCCCAACCAACGGCTTCCGGTTCACCCAGCCTTTAATGGGTAGCGGATTTTTTTTTTTTCTGGGAAAGTAAAGCGGCACATGCGTAATACCGACCACATTACCCCAAAAATCATGTGCCAAATGTCTGTAAAATGTATGGTTACTAACACCATATTCCCTATACGCCACTTGGTGTGACGTTACTTTTACTATTATATCATCTCCCAAAATAAATATAGAAAGCTTGCACAGAACTGAAAAAATGTAACACCTGCTGTCTCATGATTAACAGCATGAGTCGCAACTAAATTAAGTGTGTGGTTATCACAGTTAACAAATAAATCTTTTGAGTTAAGTTTGTCCTCTACTATTCCGACGTCGTTGTGTGCTCGCTGAAGAAGTAACCCCGCCAGAATCATGTGTAAGCTTGTTATCACTGTGATGATGCTGACAGCTTTTGCTGGAACAGGTACATTCTTAAATTATATTTAGGATACTTAAGATGGTATTCTTTCCTATACTATCTGTGTAAACTTTCTCATTATCAGGTGTCATGCCGGTTGGCGTAGACGTTCGTCTCTCTTCACATCACTCAGTCCATATTTGTCATATTTTCAGTCGGTGATTTTTCTGTTATGCCATTTGGATAAGCTGTTTAATATTTATTTTCTCTTGGTTTTCCTCTGCTCTTCTTTCAATTCATGTTGCCTGTTGTATAGTATATGAAGCTTGTATAGTGTTCTCAATGCCTTTTTTTGCAATACGTGTTCAATAAATCTTGATTGTCCCTCCCTTATGATTTTAATTATATTTCTGGTTTCCCAAGATTTTTGTAAACATTCTTCATTTGTATTTTTGCTTTCCGTGGATTTCGTAGCATTCCTCTGATAAACCACATATCAGCTGCCTCTAATGTTCTTTGTGTTGTGTTCTTTGACCATCACTCACTTCCACACAGTAAAAAGTTCGATGTAGTACTCTAGCACACCTTTTCTAACATTAATTGGCAATTATTTGTTACGTAAGATGTTTTTGATTTGATTTCTGTCGCTGCTTGTCCTATTCTGCTTCTAATTTGTGCAGTGCATCTTCCATCTGATGTTAGTATTAATCCCATGTATTTGAATCTATGCACCTGTTTCATGATTTCTCCATTTAATTGTACTCTACATTTGTGTGTGTTTCTCACTTCGTTTATTTTAACGTGCCCTACCTACATGTCCAGTAAATCGTTTATGAGTAGCTGTGGTTTTCTAACGTGGGCTGAAAGAGTCACGTCAGTAGGTGTTAGTCCGTGCCGCTGCAGGATTTCTAGAACATTAACTATTGATCAAACTGTCAAACTTTCTGGATCGTGAGAGCAGTGAGCAGGCTGAGCTTCATTATCATAACATTTATTATACAGAATTATCGTCTATATATTATACAGAATTATCGTCTATATATTATACAGAATTATAGTCTATATATTATACAGAATTATCGTATATATATTATACAGAATTATCGTCTATATATTATACAGAATTATCGTCTATATATTATACAGAAATATCGTCTATATATTATACAGAATTATCGTCTATATATTATAAATATTTATCAGTTGTAGCTTGTTGCAAACATCATGAGGAAAGAATTATCAATTGAAGTTATTTAATGAGAAGGGAACAGCTAGGATATATTGTGGCAACTTGAACATTTGATGGAAGAAGAGTTAGAGAAAAACCAAGATGAGAACATCAAGCAATGAAAATATTGATTTAGTGGTAATTCAAAAATAGATAGCCGTTAGTATGAGCTAGGGTGACAAATGTTGGTTATATCAGTGGTTCTCAATTTGTTTTCCTACTGTGGCCCCCCTCCCGAGATGAAATGTGTTAGACGTATGACTGGAAACAACCTGAGAGCTAAGATCTGAAGAAAGAACTGGAAAAAAACCTGGAATAATTCTCGCCACAGAATGCATAAAGAAACAACACATAAAAGGGTTTGTTTACGTGATGAGACAGAAATACGAAAACACAATGTACCGGGGATTTAAGAAACGTTACGAGTAAACCAGACTCAAGGGCCGACCACAAAAAAAATGGACTGGTGAAATATTAGAAATACTTGAACGCATAGCAGCAGAGGTCAACAGAGGAGCAAAAGACCGTAAATGATATGTCCCATCGATTCTGAAAGGCAAATAAGGAAGGGAAGAAGAACAAGCTATTAAAGATCACATTTCATTAAAAACACTGTTCCTACAAAGACACATTTCTGTTTATACTCATAGATCACGGACTATATCTTTCATCATGAGTTTGTTTACATGGCTAAGAAATTAAATACAGCAACCGGAAAACACTGAAAAAAGCTTCCTTCTTGGTAAACTTGTAAATCTTAACATATATTTCTTTGAAGTTTGTCCACACAACTTTTAAAAAGACTAAGAAAAAGAGGACGGATATGTTGCGCTGAGGTCGAGTGGTGGTTTGGGAGGGGGGAGAGGGGGGTGTGGTAGGAAAGGAAAACAATGTTGCCGCAAAGATGGCGATCTCCCCATCATGGATGGTTGCTTTTGAAGTTCGCCAAATACTTGTGATGTCAGTCATGTCAAGAGCCCCGTCACACCAAGTGGCGTATAGGGAATATGGTGTTAGTGATCATAATTTTTACAGACCTTCGACACATGATTTTGTAGGTAATGTTGTCAGTATTACGCCCGTGCTGCTTTACTCCAGAAAAAATCCAGTACCCATTTAAGGCTAAGTGAACCCGAAGCCGTTGATCAGGATCGAACCCGATCCCTTGTCCTTTGTAGTCTAGATACTTGTGATGTGCGCTTGTCTTATAGGCGCGCTAATGGAAAAAATCACAGAGTGGAAACAAGTGACATCCGAGCGTTCAACTCTACATGCATCGACATCCATTTATGTAAGGCTACCCATTCCTGTACCATGCCTAGGTGGTATATGAAAAGACCATATTCCACTTTATATTTAAATGTTGACTTAAGGGAGATGGACAAATAGAAAGTGAGTTGTCCTTTCATGTTTAAAAAAAATGAGTAGGAAAAGGTAAAATTTTAAAAATGGCAAGTTTTCACGTTTTCTTTAAACTTTGAATATAGGAGAGGTGGAAAGCTAGAAGAAAGTACATTCCACTTTATCTTTAATTGCAGAGAAAGTAATGAAAACAGTTTATGAAAACACATTGTACATTATCTTTAATTGTGAAGAAAACAACGGAAAAAATTAAGAAAACACATTGTACTGTATCTTTAAAGCAGCATTGGCATGAATTGTCTTCTTCAATCCGTCCTGATTGTTTCAAAGTCTATTGTTTAACTATATGATGGTACTATTAACGATTGCTATCGTTGAAATATCATTACAGTTCTCAGTGTACAACAGATCAGTTGTGAAATTGTACTGTTCTGTATAGTTCTTGCAGCTGGCCCATGTAGAGATGAGTCACATGGTTAGAGCCACGTCACTAGCAACGGCGTTCCACTGAAGCAGTGGAACAACGTGCCAATATTCTCACTACAGCGATGAAGAACTGTAACCTGAAGCGGAAACTCCATGTGTTCCGTAACTGTAGCGTGGAACTTTCCTTGAAACACTCACACTTGCCATTGCCTCACACTTCCATTAAACATCCACGCTATTTTCAATGACTTTGACGACTCAAATTATTTTTTGTTGGTCCCCACTGGCCCCCAGCGGTTTTCAAATTATTTTTTCTTGTTTACCCCACTGACCACCAGTGACTTTCAAATCTTTGCTTACCATAAACGTAACCGATTCGACTCCTTCCAGGTAACCCTTGTGAATCCTCCAAGACATTCCTGTGCCGAAGTTCTGTCAAGTGTATAGGACTGAAGTTTGTCTGTGACGGGACCTGGGACTGTGAGGACGGATTTGATGAGGATCCTGCAGTGTGCAACGCGGGTACGTTTCTCTTACCAGAGTTTTTTTTTTTCTCTTCAAATTGAGGATGTTAACAGGTTTAGTAAGAATTGAAAGCTTCTGAGATTTATAATTAAGGATGTTAACAGGTTTAGTAACAATTGAAAGCTGCTGAGATTTATAATTGAGGATGTTAACAGGTTTAGTAAGAATTGAAAGCTTCTGAGATTTATAATAAAGGACGTTAACAGGTTTAGTAAGAATTGAAAGCTGCTGAGATTTATAATTAAGGATGTTAACAGGTTTAGTAAGAATTGAAAGCTGCTGAGATTTATAATTGAGGATGTTAACAGGTTTAGTAAGAATTGAAAGCTACTGAGATTTATAATTGAGGATGTTAACAGGTTTAGTAAGAATTGAAAGCTACTGAGATTTATAATTGAGGATGTTAACAGGTTTAGTAAGAATTGAAAGCTACTGAGATTTATAATTAAGGATGTTAACAGGTTTAGTAAGAATTGAAAGCTGCTGAGATTTTTTTGGGAGAGGGAAATACAATGTAAACAAGACATAGGCGTTCCATGGCCGTCAACATTTGAATGCACAATTGGATGATAAATTCAAAATTTGTAATTTAAAGCTTTGCGCGTGGAGAAATAAAGGACTGGATCCCCAACTAGACTGGGTCTGTCAATTTTTTTTTTCTTTTTTTCCCATCGCGAGCTCTATCTTCTGATTGATGAAACGTTTTTCACTGTTTTCTTTTTGTATGAGGATGGATAACAACTGTGACCTGTAAACCTGACGATGACTGTACTGGGATATGCATCACAGGGTTCCTTGTTAAAACCATTGAGATTGTTTTCTCTGCTTGGAGATACAGTGTTATTAGTTACGACCTTTCTAAGAGTCTTGCACCGACCAGTACCACTTTCAACTACTCTTTCAACATGGATGTTTGAGATCTTCATTGGGAAAGTAGAACTACCTGCACAAATTGACACAAACACGATAGTCTCCAAACGACATTGGAGCGAAGAATACTTTTCTAAATCCTCTCATGTTTGCACTGTAATGGAGTTACTAATAATTGATATACTCAAGCTTTGTTTTCTTTCTGTCGTCCTGGCTGAGGACGTAAAGTAGCTGCTGATTATTTTTATGGACCTAGAGCAGTGATTTCCAACGCGGTGCTCGCGGACACCATTGCGCCGCAATGTCACAAAATTTACATAAACATAAGCGGCGGTATAGTTTCAGAATTTACATAAATATAAGCGGCGGTATAGTTTCAGAATTTACATAAATATAAGCGGCGGTATAGTTTCAGAATTTACATAAACATAAGCGGCGGTATAGTTTCAGAATTTACATAAACATAAGCAGCGGTATAGTCTCAGAATTTACATAAACATAAGCGGCGGTATAATTTCAGAATTTACATAAATATAAGCGGCGGTATAGTCTCAAAATTTACATAAATATAAGCGGCGGTATAGTTTCAGAATTTACATAAATATAAGCGGCGGTATAGTTTCAGAATTTACATAAATATAAGCGGCGGTATAGTTTCAGAATTTACATAAATATAAGCGGCGGTATAGTTTCAGAATTTACATAAACATAAGCGGCAGTATAATTTCAGAATTTACATAAATATAAGCGGTGGTATAGTCTCAAAATTTACATAAATATAAGCGGCGGTATAGTCTCAGAATTTACATAAATATAAGTGGCGGTATAGTCTCAGAATTTACATAAATATAAACGGCGGTATAGTCTCAGAATTTACATAAATATACACGGCGGTATAGTCTCAGAATTTACATAAATATAAGCGGCGGTATAGTCTCAGAATTTACATAAATATAAGCGGCGGTATAGTCTCAGTATTTCAGATGCAATATAGATATGTGTAGCTGCTATTAACAATCAGGTTGGATATTAGCACGCGTGGTTCTTTGGAAAATGTCCCGTGGTCCCGTGGCCACAAAAACGTTGAGAACCCCTGATTCGTCAATGATCAGTCAGTCGTAATTTGGTTTCATCATGTCATTCCCAGCATTTGTCCTTACAATATCCTCCAGTGGATAACTCGTGCGTGCGATTAGATCTATTGTCTGCTGATACCAATCCATAATGATTCATTTGTTGCGGTTCTTAGGTTCGAAGACCCACATTGGTAAAAGGGTAGGTGTATTCGTTTACTGACCAGTGGTGCAAGTTAAGGTTTCAAGTGGGGAGTATTTTCTTAACCGTCGAAAGGGATTCAGCTTCTGAAAACTGGTACCAGAAATTTTGTTTAGTACAGTCGTGCGGTCTGGTGTAATCATTATTATCATCATTGAGTGCCGTCTCCGCATCGAAGGTTGGCTACCATAGAGCACCATTCCACTCTGTGCCGGTGTAATAATGACCACAATAAATAGAATTATGTAAATAGGCAGGGGAATAAGAGGTAGGGTTCGATCCCAATCGACGGCTTCCGGTTCACTCAGCCTTTAATGGGTATCGGATTTTTTTCTGGGAAAGTAAAGTGGCGCGGGCGTAATACCGACCACATTACCCCAAAAATCATGTGGCGAGGGTCTGTACAATTTATGGTCACTAACACTATATTTCCTATATGCTACTTGGCGTGACGGGGGTACTTTACTTGACTTTTTAGGCAGGAGAATATAAGGATAACAACATCATATTCACCGTTCGAGAGAGGGTGTGACAAGTGTCATTTAGTTTATTTCGTAGCATCTGCCGTTGTTGTTGCCAGAATCAGTCATGGTCAGGCTGCTGTGTACCGGTTTGGGTTTATATTTACATTCATCCAAGATGCTTTTCACTTTATTTTAAATCAAACTACATCCACAGAGCGACCGATTTATACCCTCGATCGCCGCTCCTTTCATGGCAACAAACTACAGTATAGACAAACTGTTAATGCATTTGGCATCATCATGCTGGCGAATATTAAAACATTAGCGTGTGACACTGACGATTTATAATGATTATATTTACTGCTAAGTAATGAATGATCATATCTCAGTGAAAGAAAGAACATTTGTTGTTGTTATTGTTGCAGCTGCCAGACCATCATATGATGATTTATTTTATTTCGTCGAGAATGAAAGGAAGTGGATGATACCCAAACTTTTCAATGGCGCCAACCCAGAACTCGTGGCCCACAGCTTATCAGGTTGGTAAAACATGGCGAGGGCGGTTTTGTGGAGACAATGTGGGGAGGGTGTTGTGAAGGAGACGGTGTGTTATTGGTGATATATGTGTGGTAATGTGACGAGGATGTTGTGAAGGAGACGGTGTGTTAATGTTGAAATATTTGTGGTAAAGTGACTAGGGTGGTGTAGGGGAGACAAAGTGTTGAGGGTGATATTTTAGTGGTAACAAATAATAATACATAAATATTATTATATGGGGAACTTCCGAGGCGATAATAGGGAATAATAGAACAAATAAGTATGTGTTAGCACTCGGAAAAATTAACAGACAAACAACAACAGAAAAAAACGAAGAACAATATATGGTCCGAAGTGGGATCGAACCCGTACTCCCTGGCACCGCGCCTTGCCACGAGAGGCCGAACGCTTGGCACACTGCCACTCAGCCAACTAAAAAATTGGCTATTGTAGTAGTGTCTTCCACGAAAGGCGCTCTCAATGACTATAGCATAGGGTAACGATCTCAGACCGGAAATAAATTGTATATTTGTACTTTTCTATTAATGCAAGTATCTCCCAGTAGGGCTGAATACTTGTGTTGTAGACAAACATTTATAGGACGAAACAGCACGGATAGTAGTTTCCAGTGGTTATATACTGGTAACAAATAATAATACATAAATATTATTATATGGGGAACTTCCGAGGCGATAATAGGGAATAATAGAACAAATAAGTATGTGTTAGCACTCGGAAAAATTAACAGACAAACAACAACAGAAAAAAACGAAGAACAATATATGGTCCGAAGTGGGATCGAACCCGTACTCCCTGGCACCGCGCCTTGCCACGAGAGGCCGAACGCTTGGCACACTGCCACTCAGCCAACTAAAAAATTGGCTATTGTAGTAGTGTCTTCCACGAAAGGCGCTCTCAATGACTATAGCATAGGGTAACGATCTCAGACCGGAAATAAATTGTATATTTGTACTTTTCTATTAATGCAAGTATCTCCCAGTAGGGCTGAATACTTGTGTTGTAGACAAACATTTATAGGACGAAACAGCACGGATAGTAGTTTCCAGTGGTTATATACTGGTAACAAATAATAATACATAAATATTATTATATGGGGAACTTCCGAGGCGATAATAGGGAATAATAGAACAAATAAGTATGTGTTAGCACTCGGAAAAATTAACAGACAAACAACAACAGAAAAAAACGAAGAACAATATATGGTCCGAAGTGGGATCGAACCCGTACTCCCTGGCACCGCGCCTTGCCACGAGAGGCCGAACGCTTGGCACACTGCCACTCAGCCACTAAAAAATTGGCTATTGTAGTAGTGTCTTCCACGAAAGGCGCTCTCAATGACTATAGCATAGGGTAACGATCTCAGACCGGAAATAAATTGTATATTTGTACTTTTCTATTAATGCAAGTATCTCCCAGTAGGGCTGAATACTTGTGTTGTAGACAAACATTTATAGGACGAAACAGCACGGATAGTAGTTTCCAGTGGTTATATACTGGTAACAAATAATAATACATAAATATTATTATATGGGGAACTTCCGAGGCGATAATAGGGAATAATAGAACAAATAAGTATGTGTTAGCACTCGGAAAAATTAACAGACAAACAACAACAGAAAAAAACGAAGAACAATATATGGTCCGAAGTGGGATCGAACCCGTACTCCCTGGCACCGCGCCTTGCCACGAGAGGCTGAACGCTTGGCACACTGCCACTCAGCCAACTAAAAAATTGGCTATTGTAGTAGTGTCTTCCACGAAAGGCGCTCTCAATGACTATAGCATAGGGTAACGATCTCAGACCGGAAATAAATTGTATATTTGTACTTTTCTATTAATGCAAGTATCTCCCAGTAGGGCTGAATACTTGTGTTGTAGACAAACATTTATAGGACGAAACAGCACGGATAGTAGTTTCCAGTGGTTATATACTGGTAACAAATAATAATACATAAATATTATTATATGGGGAACTTCCGAGGCGATAATAGGGAATAATAGAACAAATAAGTATGTGTTAGCACTCGGAAAAATTAACAGACAAACAACAACAGAAAAAAACGAAGAACAATATATGGTCCGAAGTGGGATCGAACCCGTACTCCCTGGCACCGCGCCTTGCCACGAGAGGCCGAACGCTTGGCACACTGCCACTCAGCCAACTAAAAAATTGGCTATTGTAGTAGTGTCTTCCACGAAAGGCGCTCTCAATGACTATAGCATAGGGTAACGATCTCAGACCGGAAATAAATTGTATATTTGTACTTTTCTATTAATGCAAGTATCTCCCAGTAGGGCTGAATACTTGTGTTGTAGACAAACATTTATAGGACGAAACAGCACGGATAGTAGTTTCCAGTGGTTATATACTGGTAACAAATAATAATACATAAATATTATTATATGGGGAACTTCCGAGGCGATAATAGGGAATAATAGAACAAATAAGTATGTGTTAGCACTCGGAAAAATTAACAGACAAACAACAACAGAAAAAAACGAAGAACAATATATGGTCCGAAGTGGGATCGAACCCGTACTCCCTGGCACCGCGCCTTGCCACGAGAGGCCGAACGCTTGGCACACTGCCACTCAGCCAACTAAAAAATTGGCTATTGTAGTAGTGTCTTCCACGAAAGGCGCTCTCAATGACTATAGCATAGGGTAACGATCTCAGACCGGAAATAAATTGTATATTTGTACTTTTCTATTAATGCAAGTATCTCCCAGTAGGGCTGAATACTTGTGTTGTAGACAAACATTTATAGGACGAAACAGCACGGATAGTAGTTTCCAGTGGTTATATACTGGTAACAAATAATAATACATAAATATTATTATATGGGGAACTTCCGAGGCGATAATAGGGAATAATAGAACAAATAAGTATGTGTTAGCACATACATAGCACGGTCTGAGATCGTTACCCTATGCTATAGTCATTGAGAGCGCCTTTCGTGGAAGACACTACTACAATAGCCAATTTTTTAGTTGGCTGAGTGGCAGTGTGCCAAGCGTTCGGCCTCTCGTGGCAAGGCGCGGTGCCAGGGAGTACGGGTTCGATCCCACTTCGGACCATATATTGTTCTTCGTTTTTTTCTGTTGTTGTTTGTCTGTTAATTTTTCCGAGTGCTAACACATACTTATTTGTTCTATTATTCCCTATTATCGCCTCGGAAGTTCCCCATATAATAATATTTATGTATTATTATTTGTTACCAGTATATAACCACTGGAAACTACTATCCGTGCTGTTTCGTCCTATAAATGTTTGTCTACAACACAAGTATTCAGCCCTACTGGGAGATACTTGCATTAATAGAAAAGTACAAATATACAATTTATTTCCGGTCTGAGATCGTTACCCTATGCTATAGTCATTGAGAGCGCCTTTCGTGGAAGACACTACTACAATAGCCAATTTTTTAGTTGGCTGAGTGGCAGTGTGCCAAGCGTTCGGCCTCTCGTGGCAAGGCGCGGTGCCAGGGAGTACGGGTTCGATCCCACTTCGGACCATATATTGTTCTTCGTTTTTTTCTGTTGTTGTTTGTCTGTTAATTTTTCCGAGTGCTAACACATACTTATTTGTTCTATTATTCCCTATTATCGCCTCGGAAGTTCCCCATATAATAATATTTATGTATTATTATTTGTTACCAGTATATAACCACTGGAAACTACTATCCGTGCTGTTTCGTCCTATAAATGTTTGTCTACAACACAAGTATTCAGCCCTACTGGGAGATACTTGCATTAATAGAAAAGTACAAATATACAATTTATTTCCGGTCTGAGATCGTTACCCTATGCTATAGTCATTGAGAGCGCCTTTCGTGGAAGACACTACTACAATAGCCAATTTTTTAGTTGGCTGAGTGGCAGTGTGCCAAGCGTTCGGCCTCTCGTGGCAAGGCGCGGTGCCAGGGAGTACGGGTTCGATCCCACTTCGGACCATATATTGTTCTTCGTTTTTTTCTGTTGTTGTTTGTCTGTTAATTTTTCCGAGTGCTAACACATACTTATTTGTTCTATTATTCCCTATTATCGCCTCGGAAGTTCCCCATATAATAATATTTATGTATTATTATTTGTTACCAGTATATAACCACTGGAAACTACTATCCGTGCTGTTTCGTCCTATAAATGTTTGTCTACAACACAAGTATTCAGCCCTACTGGGAGATACTTGCATTAATAGAAAAGTACAAATATACAATTTATTTCCGGTCTGAGATCGTTACCCTATGCTATAGTCATTGAGAGCGCCTTTCGTGGAAGACACTACTACAATAGCCAATTTTTTAGTTGGCTGAGTGGCAGTGTGCCAAGCGTTCGGCCTCTCGTGGCAAGGCGCGGTGCCAGGGAGTACGGGTTCGATCCCACTTCGGACCATATATTGTTCTTCGTTTTTTTCTGTTGTTGTTTGTCTGTTAATTTTTCCGAGTGCTAACACATACTTATTTGTTCTATTATTCCCTATTATCGCCTCGGAAGTTCCCCATATAATAATATTTATGTATTATTATTTGTTACCAGTATATAACCACTGGAAACTACTATCCGTGCTGTTTCGTCCTATAAATGTTTGTCTACAACACAAGTATTCAGCCCTACTGGGAGATACTTGCATTAATAGAAAAGTACAAATATACAATTTATTTCCGGTCTGAGATCGTTACCCTATGCTATAGTCATTGAGAGCGCCTTTCGTGGAAGACACTACTACAATAGCCAATTTTTTAGTTGGCTGAGTGGCAGTGTGCCAAGCGTTCGGCCTCTCGTGGCAAGGCGCGGTGCCAGGGAGTACGGGTTCGATCCCACTTCGGACCATATATTGTTCTTCGTTTTTTTCTGTTGTTGTTTGTCTGTTAATTTTTCCGAGTGCTAACACATACTTATTTGTTCTATTATTCCCTATTATCGCCTCGGAAGTTCCCCATATAATAATATTTATGTATTATTATTTGTTACCAGTATATAACCACTGGAAACTACTATCCGTGCTGTTTCGTCCTATAAATGTTTGTCTACAACACAAGTATTCAGCCCTACTGGGAGATACTTGCATTAATAGAAAAGTACAAATATACAATTTATTTCCGGTCTGAGATCGTTACCCTATGCTATAGTCATTGAGAGCGCCTTTCGTGGAAGACACTACTACAATAGCCAATTTTTTAGTTGGCTGAGTGGCAGTGTGCCAAGCGTTCGGCCTCTCGTGGCAAGGCGCGGTGCCAGGGAGTACGGGTTCGATCCCACTTCGGACCATATATTGTTCTTCGTTTTTTCTGTTGTTGTTTGTCTGTTAATTTTTCCGAGTGCTAACACATACTTATTTGTTCTATTATTCCCTGATATTTTAGTGGTAGTTTGATGTGGTTAAAGTATTATGTTGAGTGTAATATTTTTATAGTGATGTGACGAGTGTGGTGGTTGGAAGAAATATGTTGAGTGTAATATATTTGTAGTGATGTGACGAGAGTGGTGTAGTATAAACAATGTTCTAAAGGTGACATATCTGTAGTATTGTGACGAGAATAGTGTGGTTGTGGTAACGTGACGACAAGGATATGTTGATGTATGAGACAAGACCTTTGTCAATAATCAGATCTGGCACGTGAAGTGTTATAAACATGGCATCGCCTCACTGTGTCTATTAATGATTTGGTTGATTTATTAATGATGTTTATTTTTCAATTCGATGCTCATGGAGTCAATGACTCACAAATGCCTCATTAGTGTATCCTAGTGCACTTTATTTCCACATAAAATGATACAAATTGCCTACAAAAAAAAGCAGATTGTATCTTGTTGGACATTAAACAGCGTGCGCGCCCGCGGCCCAGAAGGGGAGTAAAGAATTATAGCGCAGTTCCCTACCAGCCATGTCTGTAAGAGGCGACAAAGGAGGGCTGGAGAAGGGACTAGCTATTCCGTACTGTAAAAAAATATAAGCTGCAAAAATTTCACAAACGTGTACAAGTCACAGAAATGAAATAAAAGTAAATCCACCATCCAGGAAAAATAAGGGCTCTCTGTCTAAGAGATATGACGCAATCCGATCTTTAAAGAATGGCAAGAAACAGGACGGCTTGGAAAGTGTTTGTTGAAGAACTAAGCTCCATAAGGAGTTGAAAGGAAGAAGAAGATGTAGAAGAAGAGACTTCAACAAGAGGAAAATGATAAGTCGGTTTAAAAATAAACATGTCTCATCATTATTTCCCAACTTGTGAGTTTAATGATAAATACTTTCCTATCTTTGTTTACATTTCAGTAATTGTATCCTCTGTTCCTGCCATTAAATCACATCCTTCAAGCATTGTTTTCCCTTGTACTTGGCTAAATATTTTGATGTTTTTTGTGTATCTATATATTTTTAAAACATTACTTCAAGTTTAAATTAAAAAAAAAACACGTGTTGAATTGTAATTGTAATTGTAATGTTATAGCTGAGGTTTTTTGGCACCCTTGTAAAGCACTGGTTAGCGAACTGGCCTGCCGAGGATAATAGGTCGAGTTCGATTCTGATTGATGGATTTGAGGCTCGCCAAGCCATAAACCGATACTAGAGATGTTCACCGAGTAAGAAATACATCACTGATGTAGTGCTGACCAAATAATTAAAAATAGAATATGTCGATGTTTCTAACAACACGCTCATTGACATTACATTCTATTTACAGGCCACGGCATGAAGAAGTTTTTCTCATTTAGAGAGTTCTTGGGATATTATTTATTTTATTATGTAAATAATATATATATTATTTATATTCATCTCCTTTATCCTTGTTCATGAATATAAAAACGACAAATGTTATGATTATACACATATGATAACACAACTTACAAGTGGATATCAAAGTTGAAGTAATAGACCTGGAGATAGTTCAGAGCTACAACTACAACTACCTTGACTATACTATACCCAGTGATGGAAAATTGTAAAACTGAAATAAACAAAAGAATAGGAATGGTATAAAAAGTGATTTTAATTCCAAGAAAAATATACTAACATAAAAACAGGAAACACCAGGGCAAAACTAAGAATAGCAAAATGGTATATCTTCTTAACCTTCCTGTATGGTGCAAAAACATTAGACATAGTTACAGAACATAAAATTGAAACATTTGAAATGTGAATGTATAGATGAATATGTAGAATGGGATGGAAAGAAAAGAAAACAAATGATGAAGTCTTGAAACAAATAAAAATGAAAAGAGACTAAGCACATTCAAACAAAACAAATGAAATTTTTATGTTTTCATGTTCAAAGACACAGCAGCCCGCTAACATTAATATTGAAAGGGAAAATACAAGGTAAAAGAGGCAGACAGACGAAGACTAACATGGACGAGTAACATCTAAAGATGGACAAGTAGGGTCTATGACAACCTGCACAGATCAAAGCAAGAGACAAAGCGGAATGGAGCTCCATGGTAGCCAACTTTAATTTCGAGGACGGCACTCAATGATGATGAGATGTGTACGATATCAAATAATATAATTAAAAAAACCTACCATTGACAGACTAGGTTTCAAATGAGTTTCCTTTCAAGAAAGAAAAAGAGAGAAAATACTGGATAGCTTGGTGTCATGTCATGGAAAACAGTCAACAACAGAACTGATACGATGCACTGTAGATAGAAGATTGTGGAGAAACATGATCACCTACGCCAACCGGTATGGCACATGATGATGATTATATTTTTCTTTCAACCAATGTTTTTATAGAAATTTTTTTTAATATGTTCTTTTTAAGGTTTCTTTGTTGTTAATTTTTTTAATTAATGTCTTCTGTTTTTCACTATAAACTTTTTTCTCATCTTGTCTCAGTGTATCTGTCAAATAGGTCATCATCATAAAGTGATTTCATTAACAAACAGTATTTTTCAACAAAATGAAAATGAAACGTGTGCCCATGCTTGACAAATTATTATAAAATAAAACAAATATAAAGGACACAAAATATTCACAAAAGACAAGAATTTAAAAAAAGAAGGTACATATTTAACATATTATGTGTTTATTTATTATTATATATTTTTTAAAGTTATCATCATTTTAAACATAAGCATTTGAAAAAGGACAAAGATTTCAGTCACAAAATGAATTAATTTTCTGGCTGAGTTTCATGAAAGAACTTTTTGATCGCTCGAAGACCTCATGTTATTTCTTACGCCTTCTCCTTTTACAGCATTTTAAAACAATCAATTTGTACTTAAAAAAAATAATTTCTTCATCGTTTTTTTCTTCTCTATTTTACTTACCTCTTCCTGGGCATACATTACATGGCACATTACGCGGTACACTTTTTCACCTCTGATGGAGAATATTTCCAACGACTTCCTGTGGCTGTTTCTATAATTATTATATATTATTAAATAAATCTGCTTAAAATCTTTCTCGTGTCTTTATAAGCTATTCTTTACGACTGCGTGCAGCAAAGGCTAAATATTTTTAGATAAGAAAACAGTGAACATAAATTCTTCATTTGCAAGGATCAAACACAACGAAATTCAAATCTCATCGCTGCAAATGAATCTGTTAATAAATAACAATGGAGACTGCCAGAAAGAGATCAAATGAGCATCAGTAGCAGCAAAAAAATTACTGGAGACAGAGATTCTTTTAGACTGGCTATGATGGGTGTAACGCTTTATGTGATATCTGGCTGGAGACAGAGATTCTTTCATACGGGCTGTGATGGGTTTAACGCTTTATGTGATATCTGGCTGGAGACAGAGATTCTTGTAGACGGGCTGTGATGGGTGTAACGCTTTATGTGATATCTGGCTGGAGACAGAGATTCTTGTAGACGGGCTGTGATGGGTGTAACGCTTTATGTGATATCTGGCTGGAGACAGAGATTCTTGTAGACGGGCTGTGATGGGTTTAACGCTTTATGTGATATCTGGCTGGAGACAAAGATTCTTGTAGACGGGCTGTGATGGGTTTAACGCTTTATGTGATATCTGGCTGGAGACAAAGATTCATGTAGACGGGCTGTGATGGGTGTAACGCTTTATGTGATATCTGGCTGGAGACAGAGATTCTTTCAGACGGGCTGTGATGGGTTTAACGCTTTATGTGATATCTGGCTGGAGACAGAGATTCTTGTAGACGGGCTGTGATGGGTTTAACGCTTTATGTGATATCTGGCTGGAGACAAAGATTCATGTAGACGGGCTGTGATGGGTTTAACGCTTTATGTGATATCTGGCTGGAGACAGAGATTCTTTCAGACGGGCTGTGATGGGTTTAACGCTTTATGTGATATCTGGCTGGAGACAGAGATTCTTGTAGACGGGCTGTGATGGGTTTAACGCTTTATGTGATATCTGGCTGGAGACAAAGATTCTTGTAGACGAGCTGTGATGGTGCAACGGTTTATGTGATATCTGGCTGGAGACAGAGATTCTTTCAGACGGACTGTGATGGGTGCAACGGTTTATGTGATATTTGGCTGGAGACAGAGATTCTTACAGACGGGCTGTGATGGGTGCAACGGTTTATGGGATATCTGGCTGGAGACAGAGATTCTTGTAGACGGGCTGTGATGGGTTTAACGGTTTATGTGATATCTGGCTGGAGACAAAGATTCTTTCAGACGGGCTGTGATGAGTGCAACGTTCTGCAAAGGATGATGATGTAGCAAATGATAATTAAAATTAATGTTCTCGATGTCTTCAGCTATGATAGTTAATGCTACATATGGAGAATCGTGGATATAATGATCGACAGTCTGTGTGTTTGTATTTAAATTCATGTTTGTGTATAATAATAATAATTGATATGAGTGTGTATCTATTTGTCAAAAAGTCCCATGCATATTCGTGGACGCCATTATGCGTCTCACTTTGTGAATGTTTGTATAAGCTTATGCGCTTGTATTTTTATGAGTTTATGTGTCTGTATATATGTATGCAAGTTTGTAAATGTAAAAGCTAAAACTATGACTCTTTGTGTCTCAGTTGCCAGCGATATGAATGATCTCAGCGAACAGGTTGCCTCACTGATCAGAATGTTGAGCTTCTAAGGAAGGCATTTGAGGGCGCTGTGGAGGGAGACGAGCGACCGTTGCTGAACATGGGCATGCCTGAGAGGGCGTGGTATGAGGTAAATAGGTCTTGGTCTATGATACAGTCTCAGGATAAGTTGTTTGTTTATTTAGTTGGTTATACTGATATATATATATATATATATATATATATATATATATATATATATATATATATATATATATATATATATAATTTACTATACGGTGAAATAATACACGGAAAATACAAATCGGCAGACCTAAACTACGATATAGAGATATCTGTAAATCATCTCTGAATGACTTCTCCATCTAAGAAAAAGACTGGCAACATCTGGTAAGTGATTGCACATCATGGAGAGCATGTATAAGGAATGGCATAACATATATTGAGACTGCTAAGGCAACATATAGAAGAGAAAAGACTCATGAAAAGAGATGGAAAACCCTGTGGATCAGTGGTCCTGACATGTTCATTGTGTGGTTGTGTGTGTTTGTCAAACATTGGTACAATTAGCCACGAGAGAAGCTGTGCGACAAAAACAAAATCTCAAATACAGAAACAAAAAATACCACAATAGCCTACATTAGACCGTCTGACAAGACGAAAAGGGCCATACAATATATATATAAAATTGGTTATAGCTTCATATTTATTAAAAAATACAAAGAAGAAAAGACAGCACAATGTCAAAACGACGTTGTGGCCTATTAAGACGGTACGCTGAAGAAAAAAAATCAAATTAGACACAGAAACAAAAAGAAGATAAGTATACAACTACATTTCGAAATATTTATAACATATTGTGGAAAAAAAAGTTGGGATCCCTGTATGGAATGCTGGTTAATGCAGGACTAATTTGAAAATAATGAAAGAAGCGTCGGGTCATGGAACAGAACAAGAGGTCTAAAGGTCACTTTTGTGTGTGGGTGATTGTTTAATCGGCTATCTGATTTGTTGCTTATAGTTAGTTGTTTGGTGTATTGTTTAGATTGTTTTTTTAGCTGAGTTAGTTGTTTGGTGTATTGTTTGGGTTGTTTATTTAGCTGTTTGGTTTATTGTTTGGGTTGTTTATTTAGCTGTTTAGTTTATTGTTTGGGTTGTTTATTTAGCTGTTTGGTTTAGTGTTTGGGTTGCTTATTTAACTGTTTGCTTTATTGTTTTGATTGTTTATTTAGCTGTTTGGTTTATTGTTTGGGTTGTTTATTTAGCTGCTTGGTTTATTTTTTGGGTTGCTTATTTAGCTGTTTGTTTATTGTTTTGGTTGTTTATTTAGCTGTTTGGTTTAATGTTTGGGTTGTTTATTTAGCTGTTTGGTTTATTGTTTGGGTTGTTTATTTAGCTGTTTGGTTTATTGCTTGGGTTGTTGTTTATTCTGCTGTTTGCGTTGTTGTTTGTGTGATTGTTTAGATGGCTGTTTGGTTTGTTGCTTGAGTGATTGTTAAGTTGGTATATTTTCGGTTTGTTGTTTGGCTGGGTGGCTAGTTAGCTGATTGGTTGTTTGGTTAATTAGTTAGTTGGCTGTTTGGTTTGTTTGTTGGTTAATTGGTTGGCTGTTTGGTTTGTTGTTGGTTGGTTAGTTTCTTTATTTTGTTTATTGGCTAGTTGGCATTTTGGTTTGTTGGCTAGGTGGGTTTTTGATTTGTTGGCTTTTAAAAATTTTTTTTTTTTACTTGGTGGCTAGAAGGCTGTTTGCTTTGTTGGCTAATTGGTTGTTTGGTTTGTTGACTTATTGGCTATTTGATTTGTTGGCTGTTTGGTTTGTTGGCTGTTTAGTTTCTTGCCTAAGGTTTGATGACACGATATTTTAGTGTACATACATGTGACACAGGTCACGATATTTACTGTCATATGTGGTAGTGTCTGGCAAGAATCACGTAGAGAACAAGTTACAAGACTATCTGACGTATTGTTGCCCCGTTTGACATGTGTTCAAACAGTCAATAAAACGTGAACTAATGTATGCACTTCCGATAACACTTCGTATACTAATGCACATGATAAATCAAACACATCTTTAAGTCATAAAATAAATCAGTCTTTACTTCAAGGTGATTCAAACATCATCACGTGGTTTACAACAACCACGTCTAGCATGACTCGAACATAACTTGTTATAGTGGTTTACAACAACCACGTCTAGCATGACTCGAACATAACTTGTTATAGTGGTTTACAACAACCACGTCTAGCATGACTCGAACATAACTTGTTATAGTGGTTTACAACAATCACGTCTAGCATGACTCGAACATAAATTGTTATAGTGGTTTACAACAATCACGTCTAGCATGACTCGAACATAACTTGTTATAGTGGTTTACAACAATCACGTCTAGCATGACTCGAACATAACTTGTTATAGTGGTACACTGTCCAGTTAAGGGACTTGAGATATATAGGCTACGCAACATATATTATTTAACCTCCTTCTTGTTAATTGCCCCCTCTCTATTAATGTATGAATTCAGTTTTTAACTGTTATGTCTATCCTGGATACCTACATTCTACCTCATAAATTCAGCAACAGGATTATGTCTATTTATTGTTATTAGTTCTCACTTCTCCCAACATCGAAGTAAGATTTCTCAAATACACAAACTCTTTACTACATGAGTTCATTTTTCTAACTAGTATTACTTCTGACTAAAGTTTCCTTCCTCTGAAACAACTATATCTTGATGGTATCAACAAGTCTATTCCCCCTGAAAGGTGGGCCCTGATTGACTAATTGAAATTCTGAATCTCGCGTCTCAAGCTAATCTATTCATGTATCATTCACTTCACGTGGGTTTTCTCTTACCACGTATTCACGACTTTGATCTCCGTGTTACTTGATAATGTCGATCAAGGTGTCTCATTCTTCTGATAGCGACCACGTCGCAAATGTACCACGAAACCATCGATTCTAATCGACGCAGAGTCCGTATCTTCAATACTGCAGCTAAAGTGTGAGTGGAGACAAATAATAATAAATGAATATTATTATGGAGGGAAACTTAAGAGGCGGTAGATCAGAGAATCAGTTCAGGGTACTAGGTATGTTTACAACACTCGGGAAGAAAATCACAAATTATCAACAACAGAAAAAAAAACGAAGTGCAATAAACAGCCCAAAGCAGAATCGAAGCCGTGCTCCTCAACACAACGCATTGCCATGAGAAACAAAAGCTTGAGCTCACAGCAAACTAAGTAACCTAAAAAAGTTGCTATTATGCATATGTATTCATGATATGTATACTATTGTATATGGATATGTATAGTATAGAAAAATATGGATCACGCAGTCTTGGTAACTGACTCGCAAAGTATGACAGACGTTTGACAGACAGTGTCTGCGACAGGAGTGGATGCAGCCCTTGGATGACTCCATGACTGTACTGTCCAGGGCACGCTGGTGTGCACGGCAATGAAATAGCCGATAAGCTCGCTGGCAGCTCTGGGATTGAGTGTGGCCTTACACTCAACAAAGAGAACATCGCGAAGTTTGTTCTTCATTCCTTTAGAGAAGAGGAGGAGAATGGCTGGAACAATGATGTATATATTGAGAGACTGAGGAGTCTAAAGGTGGGACAATGATGTATATATTGAGAGACTGAGGAGTCTAAAGGTGGGACAATGATGTATATATTGAGAGACTGAGGAGTCTAAAGGTGGGACAATGATGTATATATTGAGAGACTGAGGAGTCTAAAGGTGGGACAATGACGTATATATTGAGAGACTGAGGAGTCTAAAGGTGGGACAATGATGTATATATTGAGAGACTGAGGAGTCTAAAGGTGGGACAATGATGTATATATTGAGAGACTGAAGAATCTAAAGGTGGGACAATGATATATATATTGAGAGACTGAGGAGTCTAAAGTGGGACAATGATGTATATATTGAGAGACTGAAGAATCTAAATGTGGGACAATGATGTATATATTGAGAGACTGAAGAATCTAAAGGTGGAAAAGGGATCAGGTTCGATCGAGAGCGCTTAGTGGGAAGAGCAGATGTGTCTGTAATTAACACCTTACAGAACAGTCAGTTTGCGCTTCGAGAAATATTGGCACGGTCGTTGGAGCGGATATAGGGGTTGCTGTGACTGCAGGGAAACTGATTCCATAACAAGAATAGAATAGGGTTCCGAATACAACTCGGGAATGAATCATACATGTGTAATTTCCTATTAAGACAAGTATCTCCCAGATAGAGTAGTGCTGAATACGTGCGTTGCAGACAAACAGCTAACGGACGAAACAGCACGAATAGTAGTTCTCAGGGTTTATGCCCGTTTAGGACTGTGAGTCCTAACTAAAGTGTTAGGAAACTGAACTATAGAGCTTCGTTGTTGTCGGCAATCATCAGAGATCCTTGCTAGTTGAACATGCAAGTCCTCTTCAGCCCTTCATCTTATTGACACACCCACGGGACGAGTCCATTTGAGTTCTGACTTTCCGATGTCTCTCTCTTACATCTCATTGAGGTTGAATGTTCGTAACATGTACAGAGTGATTATATTGCCAGAATATATTACAAGAGTAATTCTTCACACTGAAGCCTGCAATAGTTCACTCTGAATCCTGAAATAGTTCATACTGAAGCCTGCAATAATTAAAACTGAATCCTAAAATAGTTCACACTGAATCCAGAAATAGTTCACACTGAAACCTGAAATAATTCACACTGAATCCTACAATAGTTCACACTGAATCCATTCATTTCATCGCCTGAAAAGACTGGTGCATTTGAATGCAGTGATTTTAGAACAATAATCCTATTGAGCCAGATAACCAAATTCTACTAAAAGTTATACAGGGGATTATTCAGAATAAAATTAATACTGAAATAGATGCGTAGCAATTTGGATTCAGGAAAAACAGCGGGACAAAATAAGCCATATTGAGCATGAGGACATTGATTGAAAAATACATGGAAATAAACAAACCAATATATGCCTGCTTCATAGACTACACCAAAGCATTTAATAGAATACACCATAATCTACTTATAGACTGTCTAAAAGATATAAATCTAGATGACACAGACATACGACTAATATGTAATTTGTACTGGGAGCAAACAGCAATAATAAAATATAACAAGGAGAACTCTACACCCATGGATATAAAAAGAGGAGTGAGACGAGGATGCATCCTATCACCAAGCTTGTTCAATCTATACACTGATCAAATCTTTAAAAACATCACAGAGATGCCAGGCCTAAACATTAATGGAAAGATAATCAATAAGCTAAGATATGCTAATGATACTGTTCTACTAGCAGAAAATCCTAAAGATCTACAACAATTACTTAATGTAATAAACTTGAAAAGCAAAAAATATGGGCTAGATATGAATATCTAAAAGACTAAAACTGTGATCATAAACAAAGAAAATACTCAAAACCCACAAGTGGATATCAAAATTGAAGGAGTAGACCTGGTGACAGTTCAGAACTACAACTGTCTGGGACATACTATAACCAGTGATGGAAAATGTACAACTGAAATAAACAAAAAAATAAGTATGTCAAAAAGTAACTTTAATGCCATGAAAAATATACTAACGTCAAAACAAATAACACCAGGGCTAAAACTAAGAATAGCAAAATGTTAGATCTTCTCAATATTTCTATATGGTGCAGAAACATGGACATTAGACAAGAAAATATAACAGAAAATTGAAGACTTTGAAATGTGGATCTATAGAAGAATAGGTAGAATTGAATGGAAAGATAAAAAAAGAAAACAAACGATGAAGTTTTAAAACAACTATAAATGAAAAGAGAACTACTAAACATAATTATAACAAGACAAATGAAATTTTTGAGGCATGTTAAAAGACATAACAGACTACTAAAAGTAATATTGGAAGGGAAATACAAGTTAAAAGAGGCAGTGGTAGACCAAGACTAACATAGACGAATAACATCAAAAGATGGACAAAGCAACCCATTACAATCTGCACCATCAAAGCAAGAGACAGAGTGGAATGGCGCTCCATGGTAGCCAACCTTCGATGCGCAGACGGCACTCAATGATGATGATGATGATGAAGCCTGCAATAGTTCACACTGAAGCCTGCAATAGTTCACAATTAATCCTACAATAATTCACACTGAATCCTGCAATAATTCACACTGAAGCCTGCAATAGCTCACACTGAAGCGTGTAATAGTTCACACTGAAGCATGCAATAGTTCACACTAAGTCCTACAATAACTCACACTGAGTCCTACAATAGTTCACAATGAATCCTACAATAATTCACACTGAAGCCTGCAATAACTCACACTGAGTCCTACAATAACTCACACTGAATCCTGCAATAGTTCACACTGAATCCTGCAATAGTTCACACTGAATACTACAATAACTCACACTGAATCCTGCTATAGTTCACACTGAATCCTACAATAGTTCACACTGAATCCTGCAATAGTTCACACTGAGTCCACAATAACTCACACTGAATCCTGCAATAGTTCACACTGAGTCCTACAATAATTCACACTGAATCCTGCAATAATTCACACTGAATACTGCAATAGTTCACACTGAATACTGCAATAATTCACACTGAAGCCTGCAATAGTTAACGCTGAGGTCTACAATAATTCACACTGAATCCTGCAATAGTTCACACTGAGTCCTACAATAATTCACACTGAATCCTGCAATAGTTCACGCTGAGTCCTACAATAATTCACGCTGAATCCTGCAATAGTTCACACTGAGTCCTACAATAATTCACGCTGAATCCTCCAATAGTTCACGCTGAAGCCTGCAATAATTCACACTGAATCCTGCAATAGTTCAAACTGAAGCCTGCAATAATTCACACTGAATCCTGCAATAGTTCAAACTGAATCCTGCAATAGTTCAAACTGAATCCTGCAATAATTCACACTGAATCCTGCAATAGTTCACATATTTTACTACAACAAAAATTTCCTCTATGAGCTTAGAAATGTCTACACCTGGACACACATTATTTTTCTCTCATTTGAACGTAGAATAATAAATTATAACAAACAAACAACTACATTCATGTTCAAATTAAGGAAGTAAGTTTCGTGTTGACACTACATCATTTACTTTGAACTTTAACCTGTTTTGCAGGTTCAGTATGTTCTACAGAAACTGATTAACAGTGGCTTTAAACCATAAGGGACAACATTCGACTCCACTTGTGCAAGGTCAAGGCTGCCTCTTGAATTATGTACAGAACGATCTAAACTAAATAACCCCAATGCATTTCTCATATATTGAACGTTAAGGACTATTGTTTATTGTAATATAGACAGGCGAAACATATATTTTAAAGTTGAAATATAATAGAGATAAGCATTAAAATAAATTAGAACTTTGTTTCGTTTCTTTTCAAAATAACACATTTTTAGCCAGTGCATTATTTTATTATACCAGCCTTCATTGCATTACCAAACCACCCGTGAGTTCATTGTTTCTGTGCTGTTGACATATAGACTATAACTTATCATACGTCACTAAGTTCTGGCCGTGAATACAAAAATAATAAATGAATACGTAATTAATCATGTGCATGTGGTTGTGATTGTCTGCAAACATTTAATATGTACATCACCTTCTGCGTGTGTTCCCCCCCCCCCATATATTAGAATAAACACGAATTAATTTGTGGCATACACAACATAGAAAACAACGATGTTCAACCTACAATCTCTGGGTCATTATTGTAATTTTTGGTCAAATAAGACAATCAAACAACAAAATCAAAACTTTACGTATACACAAATCAACACCCACACACATTACACACACACACACATCTATCTATCTATCTATTGACCTTTCGAGCCGTAGCCGGCCCATAGGGCGTAGACTCAGATACTCCCTCTCTTACCTGAATTTTTTGTTCTAGCAGTTTTCAATACACACATATACACAAATATATTAATAACGATGACAAATTATTCACGTGTCATTACATAGTGAGCTAAGGTACAACTATTTCTTATTTGACACATATATACACATATAGGTGAAAGGTTTTAGTATAAAGTAACATTGTTTGTACAGTTTCCCATATGGTTCCCAATGCAATTTGTAAGTTTTCATTACCGTTGATTTTGTTGCAGGCGTAGTTTTATTTTATAAATAAACGCAACACATAAAGTTGCCGTCCAGAACAATGACAACAGCTAGAGACGTACGATGTTGCAGCTCTCTTGCACGTATAAAGATAGCCCACTTTATTACACAATTCTCTGCCTCCATACGGGAGCCATTTCTCTCTTTCAGACAGTTTAGGATATATTTCCTATGCTTCAAACAGTTTATGGCATAGTTCCCGTGTTTCGGACAGTTTAGGACATAATTCCTATGTTTCAGACAGTTTAGGACATATTTCCCATGTTTCAGTCAGTTTAGGACATATATCCCATGCTTCAGACAGTTTAAAATATATTTCTCATGCTTTAAATAGTTTAGGACATGCTTCCCATGCCGCGGACAGCTTAGGACATATTTCCCAAGCTTCTGACAGTTTAAAACATTTTCCATGCTTCAACAAATTTAGGACATATTTCCCATGCTTCAAATAGTTTATAACATATTTCCCATGCTTCAGACAGTTTAGGACATATTTTCCATGCTTCAGACAGTTTAGGACATATTTCCCATGCTTCAGAACGTTTAGGACATATTCCCCATGCTTCAGACAATTTAGGACATATTTCCCATGCTTCAAATAGTTTATAACATATTTCCCATGCTTCAAAAAGTTTAGGACATATTTCCCATGCCTCAGACAGTTTAGAACATATTCCCCATGCTTCAGACAGTTTAGGACATATTTCCCATGCTTCAAAAAGTTTAGAACATATTTCCTATGCTTCAAAAAGTTTAGGACATATTTCCCATGTTTCAGATAATTTAGGACATATTTCCCATGCTTCAGATAATTTAGACCATAGTTACCATGCTTCAGACGCCTAATATCTGATATATTTGTGAAGAAAGATATTCATGTGTGCACATTTGGCTTCGTTTTACCTCCACTTTTTATCTTGGGTGCGAATCTTTCAGAAATGATGTTTAAACAATATCTTTTACATTTCTTTATCCGTTCTAACCTACATTCCCTGCTCCGGATCCATAACTCAAAGGGCAATGAGGGATTTGTTTCTACTGTCAATTTTTGATTACATTAAGCATTCCCTGTATCTCTTATCTTATCACTTTGTATCCTTTTAAAGCAACATGTGAGCAGAAAATAAAAAATACTAACATAAGACAACGTTTATATTTATTCCTATTTGATTTTATCAAAGAGATTTTTATGTCAAATACTGTATGAGAAGTGTGTTCTGTTCTTTAAATATAGCAGCTGCTTTCATTCTCTCATTTCTGACTCTCACAACATTTGATTTCTAGAGCCATTCTGTCAAGCTAGAATTAAATATATCCAATATGTATTTCACTTTGTTCACTACTTTCTGATCATACGTCGTGTAATATTACCTAAATGTTACTTTTTTGTTTAGAAATGGCCTCCCATTAAAACTTACTTTTTTTTCTCTCTTCAGTTATTCATATCCTGGACTTAACACGCAATGAAAAATAATGATTTCCTCTTTAGATTTTGTAGAATGTTGGGTAAGTGTGATAAATCGATGGTTGAATTGTTATTATTTTGAAACTGAATGTGGACCGCTAGTTGTAGGTTGAACATCCCTGTATTTATGTTGATATACAAACTGGCACAGCGTTTTTGACTTAAGCATCTGGATAAGACAGGAGACATTTGTATCTGTTTAAGAACAAAGCGGAATAACGAGGTTTTTTTCCGTTTCTTGGTTCAGTAAGGGATAGGCACATTATTGTTAATTTGTGAGAACATTCTGATAACAGCTGCATCTATGGAGACAGTTCATTATTACAGGAACATAGGGAATTGAGCAGAAAAGAAAAAAGAAAGACGATAATGACTTCTGTTAATATCAACCAAGGGTTATCTGAAACGGCAATTTAAAATATAAACTTCTAAAATAATGTGAATTGAAGTATAACTTTCCCCAGCACTGTGTTATGTCATATTTTTATATAACACTCTAGTTAACTGGATGATTTTGTACAAATCGTTCAGAAATATAAGCAAGGAAAACGTGTTCGAAGGTGATAACACATTTTAATGAACGAACACAATTTCCAATTTCAATCTTAACCGACAGAATTAATATTTGTATTTCAATGTTTTATTTCATGGAAGATATATCCTCTCATTGGCAGTGAACTTCTTATAACTAATGTCTCCATCGATTGGTTGTAACACTAACTGAAGATGTTGTTGCCTACAAAATTTGTAAACTGGCGCCTTAAAGTCATCACTGAAATAAAAATATATGTAGTCAAAGATTGAATATATAAAAATATTGTTTTCCAATTATTATTGGATATTTTTAGCTTTAGTCTACTGTAGTGAGACATATTTATGTCAAGACAATAAAGTGTACATTTTGCACTACATATATTTTTTGCCTCATTTTAAATGTTTTGGCCAAATTCGTAAATAAGTAATTCCTCAAACAGCTTTTTTACTTTTCCTTTTTTTTTTTTAAATCAAGAAGGGGAGAAAAGAATGGGGTCGGCTAAGAAATATAATGGAAACATTTGACGTGTGAGTTTGTACATGTCTCATGGCGCAGTCAGATCTGCCATCAGATTTTATTAGAAATGAAATGTTCCTTGAAGACATTGTTCTACATATGATATGCCATCCACATGCGAAGACAAAATGTAAGCAAACATATGGCTCTACAGACTTGAGTCTGTTAAAAAAGCAACTTGTTACTGTCATGTGGATATGTTGTTAGCTTTAGATTGTCAAACTCCTGCAAACCCTGTTAAGGTGTGAATGTTTCTGTTCATTATCGGTATCGTCATTGTTGTCCTCTATTGACTATGGTAGGCGCAAGATAAACTATATTTGATTCTAAATCTTGAATTTAAAAAAAAAGTCAACCTGTTAAAATCACGTGATCTCTGTTACAAATTAAGCAAATAGCACTGTTGTCATCATCATCATCAGCATCACCATTTAACAACAGCTTGTGGATTGTAATTGGTTGTTGGAATAGTGTTCACGTGCTCGCATGATGATGATTCATCTTAACAATATAATGTCAGATCGTTAACAATAAACTGTTCCAAATTTCCAAATATCAAAATATTTTCTATTTGAGAATAAAAATTCGATTGACAGAAATCTTGAACAAGGTTTTCTGTTGCTATCTTTGTCGTTGTTAATATTATTGTAGTTGACGTGTTTTCCAACATATCAAGCGAGCCAATCAAATCCACTACTTTTATATTTCTTCTAAATAACTTGAATATTTATATTTCTAAAGAAAATGAGCATTTCTATGTAAAATCATCAACTAAATGTAAGAAACATCTGTTGCATGGTTCAAACTTTTATTCTTGGCCAATAATATAGGTTTTCAGTGTCTTCCTGCTAGTTGTACATGTGAACCAATATAAGAACCAAAGAACTTACAACCAAAATATAGAATTTAATTAATCGATGGAATAAAACCAAACTGAAACCAAAGATGAATACATTATATTTATGTTATAAAAATGAAAGTACAGGGATCTTAATTCCCACATGAAATCAATGAGAATTATGACCTTTCTTACAACAGACAGACAACAGATAAAATGTAAATTACTCGAACATTTCTGGAAGTATTTGGAAATGGTATCCACATTGAAAGGTAGGACAGTTCTGATTTCTTAAGATCTATGTAAAAACAAAACAGAGTTCAGAACTTGTGTAATTGAAAAGTGCGCTTAGTCACTTCTGCATTTACTGAGAATTAGTCATAACTCCCTTCCTCTTCTCAAATCTTGAAATAAGTAAACCAGCAAGTATCCCCACAAATTGTCCATTTAAAATATGAACTATACTATGAATCATATTTAGAAATAAATACAGAAAGACGTTCTATATACACAGTCTACACAAAACTGTAATATAGCGGGTACATCATTCGATTTATGTTGCCATTTAACCAGAAATGTTCAACTGAACTTTGTTACAGTTTTCAAATGAAGAAATAATCATTTGCCAATATATCTCAAGTGAACGATTTTATTAAAACAATGTTTATGTCGTTACGTCATGAAATCTTGTGTTTGCTCCAATTTATGTTCTCTAAATATAATTCGTGTTACACGTCATTTTTGTTTGAACCTACCAGTAGCAATAACCCCATATCGTCGCGTGTAGTTACCCATTCTGACTCATGACTAACAGTTCTTAGCTTCTGTTTAGTTCCTTTTATTTGATGGAGAATATTTGTTTAGATGTACTATTAAACTGCAGTATTGACAGCAACAATTATAAACACAACACTTGACATCAAACAGTGACTATAAGATAAATCAAAAAATTTAACTAAACTACTTCCTTCCACTAAGAGAAATAATGTGTATATCTATTGTTGCACACGTATATCTGTTGGTGTACACGTGTATCTCTTGATGTAGACGTGTATCTATTGATATACGTAGGGAGGTCAAAAAGTAATGCACACCAATTTTTTTCTCGGAAACTATTCGGGCAAAATGTGTGAAATTTTCACAGATTGTAGCTGAACATCCCCTTGACACTACCTATTTTTCAACATAATCTCCGTCCAAGCGTATTGCCTTACTCCAACGCGAAACTAGGTCATGAATGCCTCGTTTGTACCAAGTTTTGTCCTGCTCGCGTAGCCATTTTTTAACTGCACGGATCACATCCTCATCATTGTCAAAGTGTGTCCCACGCAGGAATTTTTGAGTGGCCCAAACATGGAAATCTGAGGGAGCCAATTCAGGGCTGTAAGGAGGATGGGGCAGTACAGTCCAACCAAATTTGTTGATTGCTTCCCGTGTTACCAGACTTGTGTGAGGGCGTGCATTGTCATGTTGAAGCAACAAATCTGCAGATGGCTTATTAGGCCGAACTCTGTGGAACCGATTTTTGAGTTTTGTCAGTGTATTGATGTAAGCTGTCGAGTTGATTGTCTCACCTCTTGTCATTACATCAACAAGAATCATACCATCAATGTCCCAGAAGACAGTGATCATCACCTTTCCGGCTGATGGAGATGTTTTGAATTTTTTTCTTTTTGGTGACTGCGGATGATGCCATTCCATTGACTGCATTTTTGTTTCAGGCTCATAATAATGTGCCCACGTTTCGTCACCGGTAACAATTTTTGGACAAAAACATTTCTCCGTCAACACCGAAACGCTCCAACAATTCAGAACAGAATGTTTTCCTTTGAACTCTGTGATCATTTGTTAGGCACCGAGGAACCCATCGAGCGCAAATCTTTGAATATCCGAGAGTTTTAAAAATTGCGATTGCACTTCCCTTGCTGACTGTAAGCTGCAATGCCAATTGCTGACTCTTGATACGCCTATCCTTACGAATAATGGCATCAGCCCGGTTTAACATGTCTGTGCTGGTAGCCGAGGCAACACGTCCAGAACGCGGTAAATCATGCAGCTCCACTAGTACACTTTCTGCAGCTTTAATTCTCTGAACCCAGCGACTAACTGTGCTCCTATCGACTGCAGAACATTTGTACACTGCACACAGTCGTTTATGAATGTTTGCCACAGTTTCTTTTTCCGCAACCAGAAATTCTATGACAATTCGCTGTTTGTAACGGACATTGTTGACAAGCTCCATTTTAACGGTTCATAGATTGCGTAATATTTATCCGAATGATGTGCAATTTGGTGCACATAATTGGAACATGTCATATTCCAAGTGTGCAAAATTTCATATTCCTATCTTTATTATTAGCCGAGAAAAAAATTGGTGTGCATTACTTTTTGACCCCCCTTTAGTACACAATCCACGTACTCTTTAACGACACTATCAGCTCATTCTAATTTCCAATCACCAATTATTCTGGAATCATTTAAATGCAGACAAATTTCAATATTTTCAATAACTCTGATCAAATACAATGTACAACATTCCTGAACTCGGTATTTCTGTACAACCTCATGTGTATTGTTTCGTGGCTGACACTTTCTCTTCCCATATTTTTAGCTCCAGTTTTGCTAAACTGAAATTGAAATATAAACGGAAATGAAAATATCCTTAACTCAAATTTAATATTTAATTTAGAGAAAAAACTAAGACATTGTGAGTTTGGCCATGATTTAATTAACATTGAATTGAATTATCCCGTGTTAGAAAATTGCTTTTTGGTGTGTCAATGTACACCGTCTCAGCAAATAAAGATAAATTGACCAATAAACTATGTTCGTTTTAACAACTTTTTTTCTCAATCTCAATAATTGTGTTTTGTTTATGGAATTATTGTTAATATTTGAAAATGTGTATTCAGCTGGAGGTTATATCAAGCAGATGAATTCACAATACACTGACAAAATTGAAAACAGCAACTACTCTTTGCGACTGATAGGGTCAGAATTCAGTGATCAAGATATCTATATACCCTAGCCAAGTGGTAGGGAGCCGCGATAGCTCAGTGGTTAGTGAACTGAACTACAAAGGACAAGGGGTAGGGTTCGATCCCAACCGACGGCTTACGGGTTCACCCAGCCTTAAATGAGTACCGGATTTTTTCTGGGAAAGTGAAGCGGCACGGGCGTAATACCGACCACATTACCGCAAAAAATATGTTCCTAAGGTCTGTAAAATGTATGGTCACTAACACCATATTCCCTATACGCCACTTGGCGTGACAGGGGTACTTTACTTTTTTTTTTTTTAACTAAGTGGTAAACACAGAAACACTCTCTTCCAGCCGGAGAAAGATGCACACATTTGAGAGCAGAGACAATGACACTCAATACAGCCATACAAACTCTCAAACACACAAGAGGTCTCAAGTACAAAAATTGTCATTCTCACCGATGCAAAGTCAATCATATAAGCAATGTTAGGCCCAAAACAGGACAGACTCATCCAAGAAATAAAGAACAACATATGTTCGCTTTCAGAAAAGACAGAACTAGTCCTGCGGTGGATACCAGAACACGGTGGCATCCCTGGAAATGAGAAAGGAGATGAACTCACAAAAGTAGGTGGAAGCTTTGAACAGTCCAACCAACCCCAGAACCTCAAAGAAATAAAACAAATTCTGCAGCAAGCTAGGAAAACAGAATGGAGGGAGTTGCATGGAAAATATGAGCTAGAACATGACAGCCTAAATAAACCTAGCAGATATGAGCAGACCAAGATATTCAGACTTAGAACGGATCATTGTGGCCTGAGAACACATCTATCCAAGATTTGACACTGTGACCTTGCAACATCTTGATCTTGGCTGTGGAGCAGCCAAACAAACTCTAGAGCATACACTACAGGACTGTAGCACTCTCAACACAGAGCATACACTACAGGACTGTAGCACTCTCAACACAGAGCATACACTACAGGACTGTAGCACTCTCAACACAGAGCATACACTACAGGACTGTAGCACTCTCAACACAGAGCATACATTACAGGACTGTAGCACTCTCAACACAGAGCATACACTACAGGACTGTAGCACTCTCAACACAGAGCATACACTACAGGACTGCAGCACTCTCAACACAGAGCATACACTACATGACTGCAGAACTCTCAACACAGAGCATACACTACAGGACTGCAGTACTCTCAACACAGATCATACAATACAGTAATGCAGTACTCTCAACACAGAGAATACACTACAGGACTGTAGCACTCTCAACTCAGAGCATACACTACAGGACTGTAGCACTCTCAACACAGAGCATACACTACAGGACTGCAGTACTCTCAACACAGAGCATACACTACATGACTGTAGCACTCTCAACACAGAGCATACACTACAGGACTGCAGTACTCTCAAAACGGAGCATACTCTACAAGACTGTAAACTCTAAACACAGAGCATACACTACAGGACTGCAGTACTCTCAACACAGAGCATACACTACATGACTGCAGTACTCTCAACACAGAGCATACACTACAGGACTGCAGTACTCCCAACACAGAGCATACACTACATGAATGCAGTACTCTCAACACAGAGCATACACTACAGGACTGCAGTACTCTCAACACAGAGCATACACTACATGACTGCAGTACTCTCAACACAGAGCATACACTACAGGACTGCAGTACTCTCAACACAGAGCATACACTACATGAATGCAGTACTCCCAACACAGAGCATACACTACAGGACTGCAGTACTCTCAACACAGAGCATACACTACATGACTGCAGTACTCTCAACACAGAGCATACACTACATGACTGCAGTACTCTCAACACAGAGCATACACTACATGACTGCAGTACTCTCAAAACAGAGCATACACTACATGAATGCAGTACTCTCAAAACAGAGCATACACTACATGACTGCAGTACTCTCAACACAGAGCATACACTACAGGACTGCAGGACTCTCAACACAGAGCACACACTACAGGACTGCAGCATTCTCAACACAGAGCACACACTACAGGACTGCAGCACTCTCAAGACAGAGCACACACTACAGGACTGCAGTACTCTAAACACCCTGAGAACACAAAGATGGCCCACATAAACAACCCTACATGACAAGCTATGGGGAACCGGTGATTACCTCAACGCACCACCTTGTTCCTGACCTAAACTGGTCTAAATGTCTGTAATGTCTATATTATATAACAATAGCTGATCTTGTTTGTGGGCCAAGTTAGTATGGATGTCTATATATTACATAACAATAGCTGATCTGGTTTGTGGGCCAAGTTAGTATGGATGCCTATATTACATAACAATAGATGATCTTGTTTGTGGACCAAGCTAGTATGGATGTCTATATTACATAATAATAGCTGATCTTGTTTGTGACCCAAGTTGGTATGGATGTCTATATTACATAACAATAGCTGATCTTGTTTGTGACCCAAGTTGGTATGGATGTCCATATTACATAACAATAGCTGATCTTGTTTGTGACCCAAGTTGGTATGGATGTCTATATTACATAACAATAGCTGATCTTGTTTGTGGCCCAAGTTGGTATGGATGTCTATATTACATAACAATAGCTGATCTTGTTTGTGACCCAAGTTGGTATGGATGTCTATATTACATAACAATAGCTGATCTTGTTTGTGGCCCAAGTTGGCATGGATGTCTATATTACATAATAATAGCTGATCTTGTTTGTGGCTCAAGTTGGCATGGATGTCTATATTACATAACAATAGCTGATCTTGTTTGTGACCCAAGTTAGTATGGATGTCATTGTTACATAACACTAGCTGATCTTGTTTGTGACACAAGTTGGTATGGATGTCTATATTACATAACACTAGCTGATCTTGTTTGTGACCCAAATTGGTATGGATGTCTATATTACATAACAATAGCTGATCTTGTTTGTGACCCAAGTTGGTATGGATGTCTATATTACATAACACTAGCTGATCTTGTTTGTGACCCAAGTTGGTATGGATGTCTATATTACATAACAATAGCTGATCTTGTTTGTGACCCAAGTTGGTATGGATGTCATTGTTACATAACACTAGCTGATCTTGTTTGTGACCCAAGTTGGTATGGATGTCTATATTACATAACACTAGCTGATCTTGTTTGTGACCCAAGTTGGTATGGATGTCTATATTACATAACAATAGCTGATCTTGTTTGTGACCCAAGTTGGTATGGATGTCTATATTACATAACAATAGCTGATCTTGTTTGTGGCCCAAGTTGGCAATAATGTCTATATTACATAACAATAGCTGATCTTGTTTGTGGCCCAAGTTGGTATGGATGCCTATATTACATAACAATAGCTGATCTTGTTTGTGGCCCAAGTTGGTATGGATGTCTATATTACATAATAATAGCTGATCTTATTTGTGACCCAATTTAGTATGGATGTCATTGTTACATAACACTAGCTGATCTTGTTTGTGACCCAAGTTGGTATGGATGTCTATATTACATAACACTAGCTGATCTTGTTTGTGACCCAAGTTGGTATGGATGTCTATATCACATAACAATAGCTGATCTTGTTTGTGACCAAAGTTGGTATGGATGTCTATATTACAGAACACTAGCTGATCTTGTTTGTGACCCAAGTTGGTATGGATGTCATTGTTACATAACACTAGCTGATCTTGTTTGTGACCCAAGTTGGTATGGATGTCTATATTACATAACACTAGCTGATCTTGTTTGTGACCCAAGTTGGTATTAATGTCTATATTACATAACAATAGCTGATCTTGTTTGTGACCCAAGTTGGTATGGATGTCTATATTACATAACAATAGCTGATCTTGTTTGTGGCCCAAGTTGGCAATAATGTCTATATTACATAACAATAGCTGATCTTGTTTGTGGCCCAAGTTGGTATGGATGTCTATATTACATAACAATAGCTGATCTTGTTTGTGGCCCAAGTTGGTATGGATGTCTATATTACATAACAATAGCTGATCTTATTTGTGACCCAATTTAGTATGGATGTCATTGTAACATAACACTAGCTGATCTTGTTTGTGACCCAAGTTGGTATGGATGTCTATATTACATAACACTAGCTGATCTTGTTTGTGACCCAAGTTGGTATGGATGTCTATATCACATAACAATAGCTGATCTTGTTTGTGACCCAAGTTGGTATGGATGTCTATATTACATAACAATAGCTGATCTTATTTGTGACCCAATTTAGTATGGATGTCATTGTTACATAACACTAGCTGATCTTGTTTGTGACCCAAGTTGGTATGGATGTCTATATTACATAACACTAGCTGATCTTGTTTGTGACCCAAGTTGGTATGGATGTCTATATCACATAACAATAGCTGATCTTGTTTGTGACCCAAGTTGGTATGGATGTCTATATTACATAACACTAGCTGATCTTGTTTGTGACCCAAGTTGGTATGGATGTCTATATTACATAACAATAGCTGATCTTGTTTGTGACCCAAGTTGGTATGGATGTCTGTATTACATAACACTAGCTGATCGTCGAAGAAGAAGAGAATTAAGTGATCAAATCACCACAGTGACCCTGGGAACAAACTGAACGAGTATGGATCTAATAGGGAAGGCATGTATAATAGGCCTCGCTAAAGTCGGATATCCGTGGTCCAAAATGAATATATCGCAGCTTTCTCTAAATTACGACACATCTGAACTTAACTTAAGAGCTGTCGTTAAAGAGGGGTTACATAGGAGGGGAAAGAAGAAAGAAAGAGTTATTTCCTGCAAAAGACATGTCTTTATTTTCGACGAAATCAACGGTTATGTATTGATGTATATTGGGCATCATTATGATTTAACGTCTATATATGTTCCTGCAATGTTCATTCAAGGGCAATAATAACAGTTAGGTACAGCAACACAAGTGGAAAATAAGAACTTGCAAAACAATAAATTAGCAAAATATAAAATACTATGTAGAAAACTTACTATGCATTATGTGAAACGAACCAGTTAAGAGCACTCCATTTATAATCGACACTGTGAGGTTCATGAGGGTTGAGAACAGAAAAGAACAATTGTCCTTCCCTTGTTCTTCTAATAATATAGAAGATGACATGATCATTAACGGTATTTCATATAGATACGGGAACGCGTGTTGCAATAATTTAGAAATGTCTACACAGTGGTTTAACGATAATGATTAAGGTTAAGAAGAATTGGTAGATTTATCATTACAAAATATACTATTCCATTGCAGCATCTCCGTATATAAACCAGAGTAAAAAGTCAAGAGCCCCGTCACGTCAAGTGGCGTATAGGGAATATGGTGTTAATGACCGACATTTTTATTAACCTTTAGCTCATGATTTTTGGGGTAATGTGGTCGGTATTACGTCCGTATCGCTTTACTTTCCCAGAAACAAATCCGGCACCCATTTAAGGCTGGGTGAACCCGGAAGCCGCCAATAACTCTTGTCCTTTGTAATCCGAAACAACTCAAGAGCTTCATATAATTAAAGACACTACTAAAACATGAATTTAAAATGAAATGAAAAGAAATGAACGGAAAAGAACATCGAACCAGAACAAGACAATATGTAAGACTCAAAGTACATGAGCAGACACAGAAATTCGGACTAAGACAAGACAGGGTGACCTCAGAAGTTACCTTCATGTAGATGGTATCAGAGACTCTGTCGTCTACGACTGCGATGCACCCCGACTGTCGAGCATGTACTGCAAGTACGTACTTCCCTGAATTGGTTCTCGTGGCAAAGCGCTGTGTCGAGGGGTGCGAGTTCGATCCTGCTTCAGACCGTTTATTGTTCTATGTTTTATTTTTGTTGTTAATTATTTGTTATGTTTTTCCAAGTGTTGTAAACATGCATCCTATCACCAAGCTTGCTCAATCTATATAATGCGGAAATCTCTAAAAACATCACAGAGATGCCAGGTCTAAACATTAATAGAAAGACAATCAATAATCTAAGATATGCTAATACTGTATTACTAGCAGAAAATCCTGAAATCTACAATTATTTAATGAAATAAACATGACAAGCAAAAAATATGGATTAGATATGAATGTCGAAAAGAGTAAAACTATGATAATAAACAAACATAAGACTCAAAACCTACAAGTGGATATCAAATTTGAAGGAATGGATCTGAAGACAGTTTAAAGCTATAACTACCATGGATACACTATAACCAGTGATGGAAAATGTTTAACCGAAATAAAATAAAAAGAATAGGAATGGCAAAAAGTAATTTTAATGCCATGTGAAATATACTAACAACAAAACAAATAACAACAGTGCCAAAACTAAGAATAGCAAAAAGTTACATCTTCTAAACATTCATGTATGATGCAAAAACATGGACATTAGTCAGGAAATTGAAGCCTATGAAATGTGAATATATAGAAGAATAGTAAGAACTGGTTGGAATGAAAAGAAATCAAATGATGAAGTATTAAAACAACTAAAAATCAAAAGACAACTACTAAACACAATTCAAACAAGACAAATGATATTTTTAGGACATGTTAAAGACATAGCAACCTACTAAATGTAATCTTGGAAGGGAAAATGCAAGGTAAAAAAGGCAGACCAAGACTAACGTAAACGAGGAACATCAAAATATGAACAAGTCAGCCTATGACAACCTGCAGTATCAAAGCAAGAGACAAAGCGGAATGGTGCTCCATTGAAGTTCCCGCGTTACATGAAAAATAAGTAGTTCCGGCTTTTAATGAAAATTGGATGGAAATTTTCATGAAAGTGAAATAGTTCGAGATTTTTAAGAAAATTAATAGAAGTTTGGGCTTTCTATGAAAATAAAATGATTCTGGCTTTTATGAGAATTAAGTGAGTCGGGTTTCTCATGAAAATTTAGCAGTCCAGATTTCTAGTGAAAGCGATGTGGTTTGGGCCTTTCAAGAAAATCTAGTGGTTTTGCTTTCTTATGAAAGCGAAGTTGTTTTGGTTTCATATGAAAATTTAGTACTCTGGGCTTTTCATGAAAATGAAGTGGTTTTGGCTTCTAATGACAATTAAGTGGTTCCCGCTCCTGATGAAAAAGGCCTAACCAACTATATCTACGTGAGCAAACCAACTACACCTACGAGCGCTAACAAACTACATCTACGAGCGCTAACCAACTACATTTACGTGAACTAACCAACTACACCTACGAGCATTAACCAACTACATCTACGTGAACTAACCAAATACATTTACGTGAACTAACCAACTACACCTACGAGCACTAACCAACTACATCTGCGTGAACTAACCAACTACATCTACGTGAACTAACCAACTACACCTACGAGCACTAACCAACTACATCTGCGTGAACTAACCAACTACATCTACGTGAACTAACCAACTACACCTACGAGCACTAACCAACTACATCTACGTGAACTAACCAACTACATCTACGAGCGCTAACCAACTACATCTACGTAAACTAACCAACTACACCTACGTGAACTAACCAACTACATCTACGAGCGCTAACCAACTACATCTACGTAAACTAACCAACTACACCTACGTGAACTAACCAACTACACCTACGAGCGCTAACCAACTACATCTACGTAAACTAACCAACTACACCTACGTGAACTAACCAACTACACCTACGAGCGCTAACCAACTACATCTACGTAAACTAACCAACTACATCTACGTGAACTAACCAACTACACCTACGAGCGCTAACCAACTACATCTACGCGAACTAACCAACTACACCTACGTGGACTAACCAACTATATCTACATGAACTAACCAGCTACAACTACGTGAACTAACCAACTACATCAATGTGAACTAACCAACTATATCTACGTCAGCTAAACAATTACATCTACGTAAAATAACCAACTACATCTATGTGAACTAACCAACTACATCTATGTGAACTAAATACTACATCTAAGTGAGCTAACCAACTACATCTACGTGAACTAAACAGCTACAACTACGTGAACTAAACAACTACATCTACGTGAAATAAACAACTATATCTACGTGAACTAACCAACTACATCAACGTGAACTAACCAACTACATCTATGTGAACTAACCAGCTACATCTACGTGAACTAACGAACTACATCTACGTGAACTAACCAACTACACCTACGTGAAATAAACAACTACATCTACGAGCGCTAACAAACTACACCTACGTGAACCAACCAACTACATCTATGTGAACTAACCAACTACATCTTCGTGAACTAACCAACTACATCTACCTGAACTAAACAACTACATCTGCGAGCGCTAACCAACTACATCTACGTGAACTTACCAACTACATCTTCGTGAACTAACCAACTACATCTACGTGAACTAACCAACTACATCTACGAGCGCTAACCAACTTCATCTACGTGAACTAACCAACTTCATCTACGTGAACTAACCAACTACATCTACGTGAACTAAACAACTACATCTACGAGCGCTAACCAACTACACCTACGTGAACTAGCCAACTAGATCTACGTGAACTAACCAACTACATCTATGTGAACTAAACAACTACATCTACGTGAAATAAACAACTACATCTACGAGCGCTAACCAACTATATGTACGTGAACTAACCAACTACATCTACGTGTGTAAAACGGTACGACGTCATGACAAGAGGAAGACACACATTTATAGTGGTAAGACAATATCACATTCCTACAAGGTTGGCAAACATTAATCAATGTGCCATATATGGCTCAGTTTGAAAAACTGCATTTCCCCCACAATGTTTTCATGACATTTACAATTATAATAAGACAAGGGATTAACATAATTAGTATATGCCAAAATTGTAAAGCTAATTATAAATGTATTTGTAAAATGTTTGAAATTAAAAATGACAATTATTTTTGTAATGATTATGGTTTGGAAAGTGATATTTGCAAGAATCAATGCCGCAGTCAACATCTATAAACAGTTATTGGTTATTGGTTATTGGTTATGGAAGGCCTCGGTATCACTGCAAACGAATTAAAATCCATAATTGCTCAACCGCCCGTGCCAGTGGAATCATTCGAATTACTAACACATCTCCCAAACAAAGAAAGGTAACTGTAGTCCCCATCATAGCAGTTTCAGCACACGCCAAAAGACATAAGGCGAAACCGCGCAGAAGTGAACACAGCCAACTGTTCCCTGTCATACGATATCATCATTCTTCGTAAATAAGCGAGATATCGAAACAGGATAAAAACGGATGAGACACACAGCTCACGGTGTGCACAGAGCACTTAACTCAGTAGCTCCTGCAGCAAGCCGAACTTGGAATATGAGGAAACTGCAAGAAGGAACACTTTTCAGACATAGCCTTCAATGGTTCCTGCCGCCTATCCACCATATACCATGGACGTTCGCGTCCTCCCGAAAATGATGATCGTCGTAGCACTTGATGATGTTAGGCCATCGTTGATGACTCCAATTCCAAACATATAGACACACAGTGGTGGTAAGTTATCATTTCCAATCCAACAGAAGCCACCTGACCTGTAGTTAGTAAAACCACAGATAGAATATGATTTTGTGACCTTCACTGATTCACTCTTGGATGTGAATGTGTAGTTTACACAAGAGGAGAAGTTTTCAACTACAGTGATCCCATTTAAGGCAATTATGGGATAGCAAGGCAAGTCCCCTTTATAGAAGCAGAACTTGATGTTCTCTGCTCCCTTCTTGTAGCTGCTGCCACACGATTCTGATGTCTCATTAACTTGGACATCATTCAAGAACAATGTCAGATTAACATTCCATAGATCTGGCTTTGCTGATGAAGTGCTTGCTGCAACAGTTGTATCAATCATACAGGAGGCTCCTGGTTTGTGGTCATTAATGTCACAGACGGCATATGATGTTGATATATTCAGTGTTTCTTTCTGGGGTGTAAATATGTGACACTCAAATGGAGCGTGGTTTGTGGTCACAGTAAACCCATTAAAGGCAATTCTAGGGTAGCATGGCGTAGCAGTTTCAGAACAGCACAATCCTATGATGTTTTCTGTGTTCGCTATAAAGCTGCCGTTTCTACTCAATCCTGACCAATTATAAGTGTGGACATTATTCACTTGCAATGACACAACTGCTTTGTTTACATCATAAACCTCTGGAAGCGAATCATTTATGGGACTAATAGTACAATTTATTATTCCATCGGGGATATCTTCCTTGAGTCCCCCCCCCCCAAAAAAAAAAGGTCTTTGGTTAAAAAGCACATATGCTTTTGAGTTAAACACAAAATGAGCCCACTTCATAGATTCAAAATGATTCTTGCCAATGCCATCCGTTTGCACAAGTTAGGTCCTTAGCTACTAAGGTCACAAAAACGAAGTCATCAAAATAAAGACTTTATCTAGAGCGAAGGTTAACGAACTGTGAACAAACATTTATGTTCAAACCTTGAACACATTTTCAAAAATTTGCCAACTCGCTGCAATATCAGATATCGTGGTTTTCAAAGGAAACATTGCTTAGTCCATGGCTCGAATATAAATAAATCTCACAGCGAAAGGAACAGCGCAACAGCTCTTGTTACTTTACATCCAGCCTTGGAAGATAAATACATCGCGATTATATATCAAAATATAAAACAGCAATCACAAGTTATGTACATCTTTATTAATACTTGTGAAAAATGAGTCATAACAAGACAACATCAATGAACACTGCAAGCGTTTCAGATGGAATGTTATCGCAAGATCCTTGGCATCTCATATGTAGATTATGTTACCAGTGAAGAGGCGCAGGACTGAATCCGAAATTAAACTGGTCCATAAAGTAACGGGTTAAGGCAAAGAAATGCAAATGAATGCATAAAAATGCGAAAAATTTACACCCGTGAGAAATTCCTTTCATAGCCTGACCACTGTCCACGACACACAGGGAAGTCAACATATTTCGATTATTTTGTTTTTGATGTTTCATTACTAGTTAGCTATGTAGGATTAGTTTTATTTATTCACATATCTGTGTGTGTATGTTGTTTGTTTGTTCCTGCTGAAGGCCTATTGGCCGAAACGTCGTTCGAATCTGTGTCGTCTATTAATCACGTAAAGCTTCTAACATACCATTTTTTAATTTTTTTTTTCAATTTTTCCTCCATAAAGTAACGAACGTTGAGATAGTACGGCCATGTAACACATCATCATACAAGGGGCTCTGTCGAGGAGGTAAGACTCCGATTTAATAAAAGAAAGAGTTTAAACAATATCAAGGAATGGACGGGTATCAACTACAACAGTTCACAGATGTCGTCGACACAAAAGAAAAACAGTAGGTGCATAGTTGTGTTGCCTACCAGTCGACTTACCGGTGGCGTAGCAAGGGCTTTCAGCACCTGGGGACAAAGTCAGTTTTCGCGCCTCTTCAAGTCCTCCCGGTCCCCTCGTGACCAGGTATGAGCCACAACGAGGTCCGGCAAGCTTTCCTGATAAAAAAAAATAAAGTTTTAGAGCATGAAAACCTGTATATTGTAGGTATGAAGAGAATGAAGAGGTAAAAAAATGAAGGCAACAATAGTACTTTGAAGATATAGTTGAATAACAGAGAAACAATCGAGAAACAAGAATGTATATACAAAATTAATGCACAATTATTTTATACTAAAAAAAATGTCAAATATAACAATTCAAGAAATTAACACTGAAAAGTTAACATATAGTAAGAGAAATAGTTTCATGTAATACTTCAGATGTAATCATGTAACTTCAAAGAGAAAATCTCCTTGCCTTTGCTGCTTCAAATGTATGCATTAGCTCATCAAAATGTCTGCTGTTGGTATCCTCCAGCTTCACACTCAGCAAACTGAGCCCCCCCCCCTCCCCCCCACCCCACTTTGGGGGCCTCGGTAGCCTAGTTGGGTACCCGTGTTCGATTCCCGCTGGAAACAGTGTGAATTGTACTCGTGGTTGGGGAAAAAATACCCCCGCGGTCGACCCAGCAGCTGGCAGAAATGAGTACCAGGGTATTACTCCCACTCCCACCTCTGGGAGGGTGAAGAATGCCGCCTCGCATCGTGAGTTTCGACGCTTGAAGCGACACTATCCAGAAGCCACCGAACATTTTTGGATAGACAGCGGCAGGGCACATTTGGGTGAAAACTCGCGTGCTAAGACGCTAATTCAAGTCTCGTACTTGATCTTTACCTTTATTCAGCAAAGTCAAGGCTGACAAGCTTTCCTGGCCTATGGATGATCTCAGGTAGGGCAGGGTCAGTTTTAACTGAACTAAAAGACCTTTCGCAGCAATGTATGTTGTTACAGTCAGTAAGACCTGAAGACCAACTCTCACATTTGGAAATACGAAATCCCCATACTACACAATGAATCGAAACAGATCCTCTGATGTCGAAAGCTTATCATCAGCCCTTGTCTTGAGTTGCATTCGACGGTCCATTTTTTCACTGAACATCTCCAAGCCATCCAAGTCTGTATCATCAAAGATTCCCATATAAATTCGCCTATATTTCAATCTATTTTCATTAATTGTTCACATAAGTTCCTTTATGTCTACAAGAAAGTCAACATTAGAGTCCAGTTTCTTCAAGCTGATTAATCTGTCTCTTATTTCTGTGTGTATTTTATCAATAATATTTATCACTATTTGTAACATTTTATTTTCTGCTTTGAGCCCTACATCCTCTGCTGTTTCTCTGTGCATTTTCTTCCTCTCCCTCTGCCGTCTCTCAACTTAGACATCACAATAACTGCACAGCTCCTTTGTTTCTCAAAGAGAATTATTGCCTATGGCGTCACTATTTTCTAGAAACCACCTCTGAATATCTTGAGCAGTTTTATGGACATTCATGGTGTGGTCCTGAAGACTTTTCTGAACCCGGTCAATCTTGGCAAGTACAGTGTTCCAGAACCGAAGAAGAACAAACTTCAATGTTAAAACCCGGTGTAACAACTGAATTGTATCACTACCTTGTATCTGAATGTCCGTCCTGATTGTCTACAATGTCCCACTGATTCTGCCAAGTGTCTCTAGTTGATCATGTATCGTTTAACAGCTTCTACTCTGGCACTGCAAAGAGTTTCTGACTCTGACGTCACTAATACACCAAGTGGAGTTTTCAGTCTCTCCCACCGAAGAACTGACCACGAGAAATAAATATAGCGAATCATTTCAAGGGAAGAGATTTGTTTATCTAGGTAGCTTAGTTGGTCGCGTGTTATAGCGTTTGTTTCTCGTGGCAAGGCGCTATGTCGAGAAGCACTGGTTCGATCCTGCATCCCGCTGTTTATTGTTCTTTGTTTTTTTTATGTTGTTGATTAGTTATGATTGTTTTCCTGGTGTTGTAAACATTCCTCTTTCCTTGAAATGATTCGCCGATTTACCGCCTCGGAAGTTTCCCTCCACAAGAATATTCATTTATTATTATATCATCTCATGGGAGCTGCGATAGCTCAGTGGTTAGTGAACTGGACTACAAAGGACAAGAAGTAGGGTTAGATCCCAACTGACCACATTACCCCAAAAATCATGTGCCGAATGTCTGTAAAATGTATGGTTACTAACACCATATTCCCTATACGCCACTTGATGTGACGTTACTTTTACTATTATATCATCTCCCAAAATAAATATAGAAGCTTGCACAGAACTGAAAAAATGTAACACCTGCTGTCTCATGATTAACAGCATGAGTCGCAACTAAATTAAGTGTGTGGTTATCGCAGTTAACAAATGAATCTTTTGAGTTAAGTTTGTCCTCTACTATTCCGACGTCGTTGTGTGCTCGCTGAAGAAGTAAACCCGCCAGAATCATGTGTAAGCTTGTTATCACTGCGATGATACTGACAGCTTTTGCTGGAACAGGTACATTCTTAAATTATATTTAGGATACTTAAGATGATATTGTTTCCCTATACTATCTGTGTAAACTTTCTCATTATCAGGTGCCATGCCGGTTGGCGTAGACGTTCGTCTCTCTTCACATCACTCAGTCCATATTTGTCATATTTTCAGTCAGTGATTTTTCTGTTATGCCATTTGGATAAGCTGTTTAATATTTATTTTCTCTTGGTTTTCCTCTGCTCTTCTTTCAATTCATGTTGCCTGCTGTATAGTATATGAAGCTTGTATAGTGTTCTCAATGCCTTTTTTTGCAATACGTGTTCAATAAATCTTGATTGTCCCTCCTGAGATGCCTCTAATGTTCTTTGTGTTGTGTTCTTTGACCATCACTCACTTCCACACAGTACAAGTTCGATGTAGTACTCTAGCACACGTTTTCTAACATTAATTGACAATTATTTGTTACGTAAGATGTTTTTCATTTTATTTCTGTCGCTGCTTGTCCTATTCTGCTTCTAATTTGTGCAGTGCATCTTCCATCTGATGTTATTATTGATCCCATGTATTTGAATCTATGCACCTGTTTCATGATTTCTCCATTTAATTGTACTCTACATTTGTGTGTGTTTCTCACTTCGTTTTATTTTAACGTGCCCTACCTACATGTCCAGTAAATCGTTTATGAGTAGCTGTGGTTTTCTAACGTGGGCTGAAAGAGTCACATCAGTTGGTGTTAGTCCGTGCCGCTGCAGGATTTCTAGAACATTAACTATTTATCAAACTGTCAAACTTTCTGGATCGTGAGAGCAGTGAGCAGGCTTCATTACCATAACATTTATTATACAGAATTATCGTCTATATATTATACAGAATTATCGTCTATATATTATACATAATTATCGTCTATATATTATACAGAATTATCGTCTATATATTATACAGAATTATCGTATATATATATTATACAGAATTATCGTCTAAATATTATACAGAATTCATCATCATCATCATGTACCCTGCCGGTTGGCGTAGGCGATCATGTCCCTCCACAATCTTCTATCTACAGTGCATCGTATCAGTTCTGTTGTTGTCTGTTTTCCATGCCATGACAAGCTATCCAGTGTTTTCTCTCTTTGTCGTCCACAATCTCTCTTTCCTTTTATTTTGCCAGTTGTAACTAAGTATTCCAACTTTCCTCTTCTCATGATGTGCCCGAAAAATATTGATTGCTTCTTTCTGATGTTTTTTAAGAGTTCCCTTTTTGTGGTGGCCTCTTTGAGAACTTCCTCATTGGTCTTTTTATCTGTCCAGGGAACTTTCAACATTCTTCTGAGAAATCCCATCTCTGTGGCCTCTAACCGTCGTTTCATTTGTTTGTCTACTGTCCATGATTCTCTTCCATAGGTCAGAATTGGTTCTATATAGCACCGATGAACTCTCTTTCTCATTTTTATTGACATAGATTTGTTGCATAAGATATTTTTCATTTTCTGAAATGCTATTTTTGCCTGGGCTATTCTGCTTTTTATTTCTGTGGTCATCTCCCATCTGATGTAATTATTGTGCCCAAGTATTTGAAACGTTGCACTCGTTTCAGATTTGTCTCGTTTATTTTTATGCTGCATGATGGTGATGATTGTTTCTTCGATATAACCATTACTTCTGTTTTTTTTTTTACTATTCAGACTGAGACCTTTCTTATTGCTTTCTTCTACTATTATGTCTATCATTTCTTGTAGTTCGTTCTCTGTCTCTGCTATTAAGACTGTGTCATCCACATATCGCAAATTATTTATTTTGTGACCGTTGACTTCAATTCATTTTTTGTCTACTATTGATCTCATAATATATTCGCTGTAAAGTGTAAACAAGTCCGGTGACAGAACACAGCCTTGTCTGACTCCTTGTTTTATATACTGGAATTGTCCTGTTTGGTTGTTAATTCGTATAGCTGCTGTTTGTTGCCAGTACATGTTTTTTTATGATTCGCAGATACTTGCCATCAATGTTTAATTTCTCCAGCATATTGATTAATTCCACATGCTTTACTTTGTCAAATGCTTTCGTGTAGTCTGTAAAGCACATATATAGATCTTTCTTTACCTCTATAGATCTTTCTATCAATGTCCTTAAGATGTATATTGCATTATTGGTGCCCTTTCCTTCCACAAATCCACATTGTTCCTCACTTATTTCTGGTTTTATTTTGTTCCTTACACGTCTCATGATTATTCTTAGTAATATTTTAGTCATATGGCTCATGAGTCTAATAGTGCGATGGTCTTTCACAATCAGTGGTTCCTGACTTCTTCGGTATGGTTACAAAGACAGATTTTAGTAGATCCTCGGGTATGTGTCCAGCATTATGTATGTCATTGAGTAATTTTGTTATGACTTGTACTCCCAACTCTCCTAATGCATTTATCTCTTCGATTGTTATAATGTCAGGCTTTGCCTCTTTTCATGTGTTGAATTGCGTCCTCCACTTCACTCTGCATTATTGGTGGTCCTGTGTCTTCATTTGAATTGTTTAATTCTGGTCTTTCATCATCATAGAGTTGACTGATATATTCTGTCCATCTTTCTATTGTCTTCTCCTGTCCCATTATTATATTTCCTTCCTTTGATTTCACACATCCTGAAACTTTGACTTCTTTTCTTCCTGTTAATTCATTTAACTGATTGTGCATAAATTGTGGGTCTTTCTTTTGATGTTTTTCCATTTCTTCACATTTCTGTTTTAACCATCCTTCCTTTGCTTCTCTGCACTTGTTTTGGATCTCTTTGTGCAATATTTTGTATGCTCGTTCTTCTTTCTTATGTTTTCTTCTTTCGTCCATTAGTTGTAATATTTCTTCTGTCATCCATTTCTTTTTGTTGATTCTTTTAGTCACTGGTATTACTTCTTTTTACTCTTTTAGTCACTGGTATTACTTCTTTTTATTCTTTTAGTCACTGGTATTACTTCTTTTGATGTTTGCTGAATCGATTGTTTGAGCATTTCCCACTGCTCCTGGATGTCCTGTATTTTCTCAATAGCATTATATCTATTTTGTACTATCATGCTGTACTTATCACTCATCTGTTTATCTACTCTTAGCATATCTAGTTCTAATTTTATATTTCTTGGTGATTTCTGTGCCTTCCGCAGTTTTATTCTTATCTTTCCAACTACTGGTACATGGCCACTATTACAATCTGCTCCTGGCCTTGTTTTAACAGACGTTAGCCCATTCCTAAATCTTCTCTGTACCAGTATAAAATCAATTTGATTGTGTACTTTTTTGTCTGGGCTTTGCCATGTCCATAGTCGCCTAGAGTGGTGTTTGAACCAGGTGTTACCTATAATCATTTCATGTGTCTTTGCCCAATCTATCAATCTATCCCTTCTGTCATTCGTCTCACAAAGGCCATGCCCCCCAGTCACATTTTGCACTTTAGCTGTTCCTAACTTTGCATTGATATCCCCTAATACAACAGTTATTTCATGGGATTTACACTGTTCCATGGCTGCCTCTGGCTCCTCGTAAAAAGTGTCAATGTCTTCTTCTTCGCTATTACTTGTTGGTGCATAAACTTTAATTATGTTGATATCCATTGGTCTGTCACTCAATTTTACTAGCAGAATTCTGTCTGATACTGGCCAAAATCCTTTCACTGTTTTGCTTCTTTCTCTATCTAACATGATACATATACATATTTGTGTATGTATACATGTATATATATATATGTGTATATATACATGTAACATATACAGAATTATCGTCTATATATTATACAGAATTATCGTCTATATATTATACAGAATTATTGTCTATATATTATACAGAATTATCGTCTATATCTTCTTCTTCTGCTTTTCTCTTTCACTGATACCTAAAAGGTGTCGTGGTTTATATCATTTGTCGTTCTTGTGCTGCTCGAATTGTCTGAATTAATGATTTTCCTTTGTTGTTACATGTCTCTGTCACTGCATCTATCCATCTTCTTCTGGGTCTTCCTCTTGGTCTTTTTTCATGCATTCTCGAGAAGAACGCCCTTGATGGTGATTGGTGAGGATTCATTCTGACCAGGTGGCCAAACCATTTAAGTTGTTGTTGTTCTATATATTCTTGGCAGGGTTTTGTTCCTACCATTTTTCTTATGGTTTCATTTGGTATTCTATCTCTTCTTGTGTTGTTTCAATCTTTGTTTACTTTTCTCAAGCATCGCATCTCACATGTATTGATCTTTCTTAAATGTGATTTAGAAAGGGTCCATGTTATCGTCTATATATTATACAGAATTATCGTCTATATATTATACAGAATTATCAGTTGTAGCTTGTTGCAAACATCATGAGGAAAGAATTATCAATTGAAGCTATTTAATAAGAAATGAACAGCTAGGATATATTGTGGCAACTTGAAAATTTGATGGAAGAAGAGTTAGAGAAAAACCAAGATGAGAACATCAAGCAATGAAAATATTGGTTTAGTGGTAATTCAAAAATAGATAGCCGTTAGTATGAGCTAGGGTGACAAATGTTGGTTATATCAGTGGTTCTCAATTTGTTTTCCTACTGTGCCCCCCCCCCTCCCGAGATGAAATGTGTTAGACGCATGACTGGAAACAACCTGAGAGCTAAGATCTGAAGAAAGAACTGGAAAAAAACCTGGAATAATTCTCGCCACAGAATGCATAAAGAAACAACACATAAAAGGGTTTGGTTACGTGATAAGACACAAATACGAAAACACAATGTACCGGGGATTTAAAAAACGTTGCGAGTAAACCAGACTCAAGGGCCGACCACAAAAAAATGGACTGGTGAAATATTAGAAATACTTGGAAGCATAGCAGCAGAGGTCAACAGAGGAGCAAAAGACCGTAAATTATATGTCCCATCGATTCTGAAAGGCAAATAAGGAAGGGAAGAAGAACAAACTATTAAAGATCACATTTCATTAAAAACACTGTTCCTACAAAGACACATTTCTGTTTATACTCATAGATCACGGACTATATCTTTCATCATGAATTTGTTTACATGGCTAAGAAATTAAATACAGCAACCGGAAAACACTGAAAAAAGCTTCCTTCTGGGCAAACTTCTAAATCTTAACATATGTTTCTTTGAAGTTTGTCCACACACCTTTTAAAAATACTAAGAAAAAGAGGACGGATATCTTGCGCCGAGGTCGAGTGGTGGTTTGGGAGGGGAGAGGGAGGGGTGTGGTAGGAAAAGAAAACAATGTTGCCGCAAAGATAGCGATCTCCCCATCATGGATGGTTGCTTTTGAAGTTCGCCAAATACTTGTGATGTCAGTCATATCAAGAGCCCCCGTCACACCAAGTGGCGTATAGGGAATATGGTGTTAGTGATCATAATTTTTACAGACCTTCGGCACATGATTTTGTAGGTAATGTTGTCAGTATTACGCCCGTGCTGCTTTACTCCAGAAAAAAAATCCAGTACCCATTTAAGGCTAAGTGAACCCGAAGCCGTTGATCAGGATCGAACCGATCTCTTGTCCTTTGTAGTCTAGATACTTGTGATGTGCGCTTGTCTTATAGGCGCGCTAATGGAAAAAAATCACTGAGTGGAAACAAGTGATATCCGAGCGTTCAACTCTACATGCATCTACATCCATTTATGTAAGGCTACCCATTCCTGTACCATACCTAGGTGGTATATGAAAAGACCATATTCCACTTTATATTTAAATGTTGACTTAAGAAGGATGGACAATTAGAAAGTGAGTTGCCCTTTCATGTTTAAAAAAAAATTAGTAGGAAAAGATAGAATTTTAAAAATGGCAAGTTTTCACGTTTTCTTTAAACTTTGAATGAGAGGTGGAAAGGTAGAAGAAAGTACATTCCACTTTATCTTTAATTGCAGAGAAAGTAATGAAAACAGTTTATGAAAACACATTGTACATTATCTTTAATTGTGAAGAAAATAACGGTAAAAAATTAAGAAAACACATTGTACTGTATCTTCAAAGCAGCATTGGCATGAATTGTCTTCTATTCATGTTTTCTTCAATCCGTCCTGATTGTTTCAAAGTCTATTATTTAACTATATGATGGTACTAGTAACGATTGCTATCGTTGAAATATCATTACAGCTCTCAGTGTACAAACAGATCAGTTGTGAAATTGTACTGTACTGTATAGTTCTTGCAGAGGCCCATGTAGAGATGAGTCACATGGTTAGAGCCACGTCACTAGCAACGGCGTTCCACTGAAGCAGTGGAACAACGTGCCAATATTCTCACTACAGCGATGAAGATTTGTAACCTGAAGCGGAAACTCTATGTGTTCCGTAACTGTAACGTGGAACTTTCCCTGAAACGCTCACACTTTTCATTGCCTCACACTTCCATTAAACATCCACGCTATTTTCAATGACTTTGACGACTCAAATTATTTTTAGTTGGTCCCTACTGGCCACCAGCGGTTTTCAAATTATTTTTTCTTGTTTACCCCACTGACCACCAGTGACTTTCAAATCTTTGCTTACCATAAACCTAACCGATTGGACTCCTTCCAGGTAACCCTTGTGAATCCTCCGAGCCATTCCTGTGACGAAGCTCTGACAAGTGTATAGGACTGAAGTTTGTCTGTGATGGGACCTGGGACTGTGAGAACGGATTTGATGAGGATCCTGCAGTGTGCAACGCGCGTACGTTTCTCTTACCAGAGTTTTTTTTTTTCTTTAAATTGAGGATGTTAACAGGTTTAGTAAGAATTGAAAGCTTCTATAATTGAGGATGTTAACAGGTTTAGTAAGAATTGAAAGCTGCTGAGATTTATAATTGAGGATGTTAACAGGTTTAGTAAGAATTGAAAGCTGCTAAGATTTATAATTGAGGATGTTAACAGGTTTAGTAAGAATTGAAAGCTGCTAAGATTTATAATTGAGGATGTTAACAGGTTTAGTAAGAATTGAAAGCTGCTAAGATTTATAATTGATGATGTTAACAGGTTTAGTAAGAATTGAAAGCTTCTATAATTGAGGATGTTAACAGGTTTAGTAAGAATTGAAAGCTTCTGAGATTTATAATTAAGGATGTCAACAGGTTTAGTAAGAACTGAAAGCTTCTGAGATTTTTTTAGGAGAGGAAAATACAAGGTAAACGAGACATAAGCGTTCCATGGCCGTCGTCATTTGATGGCACAATATGACTATAAATTCAAAATTTATAATTTAAAGCTTTGCGCGTGGAGAAATAAAGGGCTGGATCCCCAACTTGACTAGGTCTGTCGTTTTTTTTGTTTCCCATCCCGAGCTCTATCTTCTGATTGATGAAACGTTTTTCACTGTTTTCTTTGTTCCATCGCGAGCTCTATCTTCTGATAGATGAAACGTTTTTCACTATTTTCTTTTTTCCATCGCGAGCTCTATCTTCTGATTGATGAAACATGTTTCACTGTTTTTAATTTTCCATCGCGAGCTCTATCTTCTGATTGATGAAACATTTTTCACTGTTTTCTTTTTTTTCTATCGCGAGTTCTATCTTCTGATTGATGAAACATTTTTCACTGTTTTCTTTTTTCCATCGCGAGCGCTATCTTCTGATTGATGAAACATTTTTCACTGTTTTCTTTTTTCCATCGCGAGCTCTATCTTCTGATTGATGAAACGTTTTTCACTGTTTTCTTTGTTCCATCGCGAGCTCTATCTTCTGATTGATGAAACATTTTTCACTGCTTTCTTTTTTCCATCGCGAGCTCTATCTTCTGATTGATGAAACATTTTTCACTGCTTTCTTTTTTCCAACGCGGGCTCTATCTTCTGATTGATGAAACATTTTTCACTGCTTTCTTTTTTCCATCGCGGTCTCTATCTTCTGATTCAGGGGTGGCCAAATGGCGGCCCGCAGGCCGGATCCGGCCCGCCAGCCTAGTTTTCTTGGCCCGCGAACACACACACACACACACACACACACACACACACACACACACACACACACACACACACACACACACACACACACACACACACACACACACACACACACACACTCACTGCACAACTAATGGTGCCGACAATATTCAAAGTCTTTGCTTCGAGTTGGTACCGCAAAGTTGCTTTATTGTCAGTGTGGTGATAGCGTCAGATCTTTGGCTCAACATTTGTCGTCTGGACTTGTGGTGGCTCTTTCATTTCGCGGTAAGGGGTTAATGAGGTTGGGAGGGACAGGGGTGAGGGGACTTCGTAGCTCTAATTCTGTCTTTGAAGTTACATTCAAAATGTTTCACTGTTCGCCTTCATTCCCTTTGATCCCATCGTCTTGTCTTGTCCATAAAATGACTGCAACGTGTTTATTTGGTCACAATCTTTTGATTTCATTGTCAAACACAAGTCTGTGTATAACTGTCAAATCTGGACTTATTTTCGATAGTGGACCAACATTCTGCGACTTTTAACTTTGATGTGAGATTTTGTATTAAATCATGTTAAAACGTAGAAAAGTTGATTGTGAAAATCGCATATTTAAACCTGAATGGGAATTAGATTATTTGTTCATCTTCAATAAGGATAGTAAACCTCAGTGCTTAATTTGCGTTCAAGTGTTAGCCGTTTTGAAGGAATATAATTTAAAACGGCACTATGCCACACATCATCAAAACATGTATGAGAAACATAGCATTGAAGCTAGGAAGCTTTTGGTTGAACAGCTGAAGACAAAGTTGAATCAACAGCAAAGTATGTATACAAAGGGCAATAAAATTAAAGAGTCATCGATCATTGCATCATATACAGTTACCTATGAGCTTGCAAAATCTAAAAAACCCTTTACTGACGGAAATTTTGTGAAGAAATGTGCGATTCAAATGGCAAAGGCATTCGGTCAAGAAAAAATAGCCAAAGAATTTGAATCTGTGCCTCTTTCAAAACAAACTGTAGCCAGAAGAACAGAAGACATCAGTCTGCAACTGTCTCAAAGTTTAAAATCTTGTATTGAAAACTGCTCATATTTTTCGCTCGCGATTGATGAAAGTACTGACATCACTGACACTTGCCAGCTTCTTATTTTTGTTAAAGTTATCCAGGAGGATTTTACTGTTATTGAAGAATTGTTGAAAGTTTGCTCTTTGCATGACACTTGTAGAGGGACAGACATATTTTCTGCAGTTCATAGTGCCGTAGATGAAGTAGGTGGTTTTGGAAAGTTGTCTGCAGTGTGTACTGATGGTTGCAAAGCTTTTATTGGTTCAAATACTGGTTTTGTTGGACTTCTAAAGCAAAACAAAATTAACGTACCTACATTGCATTGCATAATTCATCAAGAGGCCCTTTGTGCAAAGTCCATAAATCTAAAAGACACCATGGCTACTGTTGTGAAAATAACAAATTTGATAAGAGGAGGACACCAGTCTTTAAATCACAGGAAGTTTTTATCATTTTTAGAGGAAGTAGATTCTAGCTACAGTGATCTCCTGCTTTATACAGAAGTAAGATGGCTTAGTCGAGGGAAATGTTTAATAATATTTTTTGAACTGGAGAATGACATTTATGACTTCCTGCGAGAGAACTTACCATGCTCCATTGATCTTCAACATGCACTCAAAGACATTAATTTCCTTCATAATCTGGCATATCTCACAGACATCACACAACATTTGAACATATTGAATTTGCAGCTACAAGGGGAAAAGCAAACCATTTTTCAATTGATGGGATATGTTGATGGTTTTAAAAAGAAGCTGAATCTATTTAGACTTTCTTTGCAAAAAAATGATCTGTTCCATTTTTCAAGTTGTAAGCAGTTGTTGTCAGAGATAGAAAGTGCAAGCTTCAGTAAGTACGCAGCTGACATTGAACATTTGATTTGTGAATTTGATCGACGATTTCAAGATTTTGAAATGTTTCGTCCGCAAACGGAACTTTTTAATAACCCAATTAAGTGCACAGTGGAGTGCCAGCCATCAGATCTTCAACTAGAGTTGTGTGACCTTCAGTGTGACCCCTTCCTCAGTACTGTAAAGGCATTAGGAGCTGACTTCTGGAAATTGCTACCAAATGAACGTTACCCGTGTCTGAGAAAATGGGCACTAAAGATGTGCTCTATATTCGGCAGCACATATCTCTGCGAGACAACATTCTCTTCCATGAAGTTAATTAAATCTAAGACCAGGAACAGAATGACCGATTCGACATTGTCCCATACTCTCCGAATCGCCACGTCAAAAATGGAAGTGGACTTCAAATCTCTGGTGGAAAGCTGTGACAAGTCACAATCGTCGCACTGAGACATTAAAGGTAATTTTAAAATGAATAATTAATGGATTTGTTACAAATCAAATATGTAGTCAAAGTGCAAGCATTATTTATATATTACTATATCGCATAGGTCCCTACTGTCATTTTTGACGATATTCTTAAGTGTGGCCCGCGGGTCTTGGCCTTGGCTTTAATCCGGCCCTCGGGCAACCTCAAGTTGGCCACCACTGTTCTGATTGATGAAACATTTTTCACTGTTCTCTTTTTTCCATCGCGGGCTCTATCTTCTGATAGATGAAACGCTTTTCACTGTTTTCTTTTTGTATGAGGATGCATAACAACTGTGATCTGTAAACCTGATGATGCCTGCACTGGGACATGCATCACAGGGTTCCTGGTTAAAACAATTGAGATTGTTTTCTCTGCTTAGAGATACAGTGTTATTAGTTACGACCTTTTTAAGAGTCTCGCACCGATCAGTACGACTTTCAACTACTCTTTCAACATGGATGTTTGAGATCTTCATTGGTAAAGTAGAACTACCTGCAGAAATTGACACAAACACGATAGTCCCCAAACGACATTGGAGCGAATAATACTTTTCTAAATCCTCTCATGTTTGCACTGTAATGGAGAGTTACTTATAATTGATATACTCAAACATTGTTTTCTTTCTGTCGTCCTGGCTGAGGACGTAAAGTAGCTGTTGATTATTTTTATGGACCTAGAGCAGTGATTTCCAACGCTGTGCTCGCGAACACCATTGCGCCCGCCGCGTGTTTTCTTCGTGCCCTGGAAGTTCCAATTTCAATCCAGTAGGTGACTCAATTTATTGTCCGGCATTCAGTTGAACAAGAGATTGAGAAGAAAAAAAAGAAATGATAAAAGCAATCGCTGATGTTATTTCCTTCCCAATGAACAGAAGCGGTAATCGTCGGCATCAAATGATCAGCAGATTTAGCGGTAGAGACTAACCTTGTTGCTGTATCTTCAAAGGTTTGAGTTAAGGTAAACTTGAATTTACATAAATATAAGCGGCGGTATAGTCTCAGAATTTACAGAAGTATAAGCGGCGGTATAGTCTCAGAATTTACATAAATATAAGCGGCGGTATAGTCTCAGAATTTACATAAATATAAGCGGAGGTATAGTCTCAGAATTTACATAAATATAAGCGGAGGTATAGTCTCAGAATTTACATAAATATAAGCGGCGGTATAGTCTCAGAATTTACATAAATATAAAAGGCGGTATAGTCTCAGAATTTACATAAATATAAGCGGCGGTATAGTCTCAGAATTTACATAAATATAAGTGGCGGTATAGTCTCAGAATTTACATAAATATAAGCGGCGGTATAGTCTCAGTATTTCAGATGCATTATAGATATGTATAGCTGCTGTTAACAATCAGTTTGAATATTAGCATGCGTGGTTCTTTGGAAAATGTCCCGTGGTCCCGTGGCCACAAAAACGTTGAGAAACCCTGATTCGTCAATGATCAGTCTGTCGTAATTTGGTTTCATCATGTCATTCCCAGCATTTGTCCTTACAATATCCTGCAGTGGATAACTCGTGCGTGCGATTAGATCTATTGTATGCTGATACCAATCGATGATGATTCATTTGTTGCGGTTCTTAGGTTCGAAGACCGACAGTGGTAAAATGATAGGTGTATTCGTTTACTGACCAGTGGTGCAAGTTAAGGTTTCAAGTGGGGAGCATTTTCTTAACCGTGAAAATTGGTACCAGAAGTTTTGTTTAGGACAGTCGTGCGGTCTGGTGTAATCATCATCATCATCATCATTGAGTGCCGTCTCCACATCGAAGGTTGGCAACCATGGAGCGCCATTCCACTCTGTGCCGGTGTAATAATGACCACAATAAATAGAATTATGTAAATAGGCAGAGGAATAAGAGGTAGGGTTCGATCCCAATCGACGGCTTCCGGTTCACTCAGGCTTTAATGGGCACCTGATTTTTTTCTGGGAAAGTAAAGCGGCACGGGCGTTATACCGACCACATTACTCCAAAAATCATGTGGCCAGGGTCTGTATAATTTATGGTCACTAACACCATATTCCCTATACGCTACTTGGCGTGACGGGGGTACTTTACTTGACTTTTTAGGCAGGGGAATATAAGGATAACAACATCATATTCACCGTTCGAGAGAGGGTGTGGCAAGTGTCATTTAGTTTATTTCGTAGCATCTGCCGTTGTTGTTGTCAGAATCAGCCATGGTCAGGCTGCTGTGTACCGGTCTTGGTTCATATTTACATTCATCCAGAGATGCTTTTAACTTTATTTTAAATCAAACTTCACAGAGCGACCGATTTATATCCTCGATCGCCGCTCCTTTCATGGCAACAAACTACAGTATAGACAGACTGTTAATGCATTTCGCATCATCATGCTGGCGAATATTAAAATATTAGCGTGTGACACTGAAGATTTATAATGATTATATTTACTGCTAAATAATGAATGATCATATATCAGTGAAAGAAAGAGCATTTGTTGTTGTTATTGTTGCAGCTGCCAAACCAACATATAATGAATTATTTTATTTCGCCGAGACGGAAAGGAACGGGTTGATATTTAAACTTTTCAATGACGCCATTCCAGAGCTCGTGGCCCACAACTTATCAGGTTGGTAAAACATGGCGAGGGCGGTTTTATGGAGACAATGTGTCGAGGGTGTTGTGAAGAAGACGGTGTGTTAAAGTTGATATATTTGTGGTAATGTGACAAGGGTGTTGTAGTGGAGACAAAGTGTTGAGGGTGATATTTTAGAATAGTAGGTTCATGTGATTAAAGTATTATGTTGAGGGTGATATATTTATAATGATGTGTCGAGAGTGGTGTTTGGAAAGAATATGTTGGGTGTAATATATTTATAGTGATGTGACGAGTATGGTAGTTGGAAGAAATATGTTGATTGTAAAAAATAATTACTAAGTAATACACATAATAACTACACCTACGAGCGCTAACCAACTACGTCTACGAGCGCGAACCAACTACGTCTACATGAACTAACGAACTACATCTACGTGAACAAACCAACTACACCTACGTGAACTAACCAACTACATCTACGAGAACTAACCAACTACATTTACGTGAACTAATGAACTACATCTAAGTGAACTAACCAACTACACCTACGAGCGCTAACCAACTACATCTACGTGAACTAACCAACTACATCTACCTGAACTAACCAACCACATCTACGTGAACTAAACAACTACATCTAAGTGAACTAACCAACTACATCTACGAGGGCTAACCAACTACACCTACGTGAACTAACCAACTACATCTACGTAAAGTAACCAACTACATATTTTTGAACTAAATAACTACATCTACGTGAACTAACCAACTACATCGACGAGCGCTAAACAACTACATCTGCGTGAACTAACCAACTACATTTACGTGAACTAAACAACTACATCTACGTGAACTAACTAATTACATCTACGTGAACTAACCATCTACGTGAACTAACCATCTACATGAACTAATCAACTTCATCTACGTGAACTAAACAACTACATCTACGTGAACTAAACAAGTACATCTACGTGAACTAACCAAATACATCTACGTGAACTAACCAACTATATCTACGTGAACTAATCAACTACATCTACGTGAACTAACCAACTACATCTAAGTGAACTAAACAACTACATCTATTTGAACTAACCAACTACACCTACGTGAACTAACGAACTAGATCTACGTGAACTAACCAACTACACCTACGCGAACTACACAACTACATCTATAAGCGCTAACCAACTACATCTACGTGAACTAACCAACTACATCTACGTGAATTAAACAACTACATCTACGAGCGCTAAGCAACTACATCTACGTGAACTAACCAACTACATCTAGGTGAAATAAACAATTACATCTACGAGCGCTAACCAACTACACCTACGTGAACTAAACAACTACATCTACTTGAACTAACCAACTACATCGACGAGAGTAAAACGGTACGACGTCATGACAAGAGGAAGACACACATTTATAGTGGTATGACAATATCACATTCCTACAAGGTTGGCAAACATTAATCAATGTGCCATATATGGCTCAGTTTGAAAAACCGCATTTCCCCCACAATGTTTTCATGACATTTACAATTATAATAAGACAAGGGATTAACATAATTGGTATATGCCAAAATTGTAAAGCTAATGATAAATGTATTTGCAAAATGTTTGAAATTAGAAATGACAATTATTTTTGTAATGATCATGGTTTGGAAAGTGATATTTGCAAGAATCAATGGCGCAGTCAACATCTATAAACAGTTCATTCATTTCAAATGCTTGATTTCAATTTATCTTTTTATGGTTTCGATTTCTCACAGCGAAAGGAACAGCTCTTGTTACTTTACAGCCAGCCTTGGAAGATAAATACATCGCGATTATATATCAAAATATAAAACAGCAATCACAAGTTATGTACATCTTTATTAATACTTGTGAAAAATGAGTCATAACAAGACAACATCAATGAACACTGCAAGCGTTTCAGATGGAATGTTATCGCAAGATCCTGGGCATCTCATATGTAGATTATGTTACCAGTGAAGAGGCGCAGGACTGAATCCGAAATTAAACTGGTCCATAAAGTAACGAACGTTGAGATGGTACGGCCATGTAACACATCATCATACAAGGGGCTCTGTCGAGGAGGTAAGACTCCGATTTAATAAAAGAACGAGTTTAAACAACAATATCAAGGTATGGACGGGTCTCAACTACAACAGTTCACAGATGGCATCGACACAAAAGAAAAACAGTAGATGCATAGTTGTGTTGCGTACTAGTCGACTTATCGGTGGCGTAGCAAGGGCATTCAGCAATTGGGGACAAAGTCAGTTTTCGCGCCTCTTCAAGTCCTCCCGGTCACCTCGTGACCAGGTATGAGCCACAACGAGGTCCGGCAAGCTTTCCTGATAAAAAAATTAAGTTTTAGAGCATGAAAACCTGTATATTGTAGGTATGAAGAGAATGAAGAGGTAAAAAAATGAAGGCAACAATAGTACTTTGAAGATATAATTGAATAACAGAGAAACAATCGAGAAACAAGAATGCATATACAAAATTAATGCACAATTATTTTATACTAAAAACAAATGTCAAATATAACAATTCGAGAACTTAACACATTACTTTGGATATAACAACCTGAAAAGTTAACATATAGTAAAAGAAATAGTTTCATGTAATACTTCAGATGTAATCATGTAACTTCAAGGAGAAAATCTCCTTGCCTTTGCTGCTTCAAATGTATGCATTAGCTCCTCAAAATGTCCTTCACACTCAGCAAACTGAGCCCCCCCCCACCCCACTTTGGGGGCCTCGGTAGCCTAGTTGGGTACCCGTGTTCGAATCCCGCTGGAAACAGTGTGAATTGTACTCGTGGTTGGGGGAAAAATACCCCCGCGGTCGAGCCAGCAGCTAGCAGAAATGAGTACCAGGGTATTACTCCCACTCCCACCTCTGGGAGGGTGAAGAATGCCGCCTCGCATCGGGAGTTTCGATGCTTGAAGCGACACTACATAGAAGCCTCCGAACATTTCTGGATAGGCAGCGGCAGGGCACATTTGGGTGGAAACTCGCGTGCTAAGACGCTGATTCAAGTCTCGTACTTGACCTTTACCTTTATTCAGCAAAGTCAAGGCTGACAAGCTTTCCTGGCCTATGGATGATCTCAGGTAGGGCGGGGTCAGTTTTAACTGAACTAAAAGACCTTTCGCAGCAATGTATGTTGTTACAGTCAGTAAGACCTGAAGACCAACTCTCACATTTGGAAATACGAAATCCCCATACTACACAATGAATCGAAACAGATCCTCTGATGTCGAAAGCTTATCATCAGCCCTTGTCTTGAGTTGCATTCGACGGTCCATTATTTCACTGAACATCTCCAAGCCATCCAAGTCTGTATCATCAAAGATTCCCATCAAAATCCGCCTATGTTTCAAGCTATTTCCATTAATTGTTCACATCAGTTCCATTATGTCTACAAGAAAGCCAACACTAGAGTCCAGTTTCTTCAAGCTGATTAATCTGTCTCTCATTTATGTGTGTATTTTGTCAATTATATTGATCACTATTTGTAACATTTTATTTTCTGCTTTGAGCCCTACATCCTCTGCTGTTTCTCTGTGCATTTTCTTCCTCTCCCTCTGCCGTCTCTCAACTTAGACATCACAATAACTGCACAGCTCCTTTGTTTCTCAAAGAGAATTATTGCCTATGGCATCACTATTTTCTAGAAACCACCTCTGAATATCTTGAGCTGTTTTATGGACATTCATGGTGTGGTCCTGAAGACTTTTCTGAACCCGGTCAATCTTGGCAAGTACAGTGTTCCAGAACCGAAGAAGAACAAACTTCAATGTTAAAACCCGGTGTAACAACTGAATTGTATCACTACCTTGTATCTGAATGTCCGTCCTGATTGTCTACAATGTCCCACTGATTCTGCCAAGTGTCTCTAGTTGATCATGTATCGTTTAACAGCTTCTACTCTGGCACTGCAACGAGTTTCTGACTCTGACGTCACTAATACACCAAGTGGAGTTTTCAGTCTCTCCCACCGAAGAACTGACCACGAGAAATAAATATAGCGAATCATTTCAAGGGAAGAGATTTGTTTATCTAGGTAGCTTAGTTGGTCGTGTGTTCTAGCGTTTGTTTCTCGTGGCAAGGCGCTATGTCGAGAAGCACTGGTTCGATCCTGCATCCCGCTGTTTATTGTGCTTTGTTTTTTTTTTTATGTTGTTGATTAGTTATGATTTTTTTCCTGGTGTTGTAAACATTCCTCTTTCCTTGAAATGATTCGCCGATTTACCGCCTTGGAAGTTTCCCTCCACAAGAATATTCATTTATTATTATATCATCTCATGGGAGCCGCGATAGCTCAGTGGTTAGTGAACTGGACTACAAAGGACAAGAGGTAGGGTTCGATCCCAACCAACGGCTTCCGGTTCACCCAGCCTTTAATGGGTAGCAGATTTTTTCTTTCTGGGAAAATAAAGCGGCGCAGGCGTAATACCGACCACATTACCCCAAAAATTATGTGCCGAATGTTTGTAAAATGTATGGTTACTAATACCATATTCCCTATACGCCACTTGGTGTGACGTTACTTTTACTATTATATCATCTCCCAAAATAAATATAGAAAGCTTGCACAGAACTGAAAAAATGTAACACATGCTGTCTCATGATTAACAGCATGAGTCGCAACTAAATTAAGTGTGTGGTTATCACAGTAGTAGTATATCGTGCACGTTATGTTCGGACTTTTTTAGTTGAACAAAGAGTAAAATACCCTGCGACGTCCTGTACCCTTTAAGTACAAGATTTATATAGTAGGATACCACCACTTTCCCATGGTGGAAAGTAGTGGAACCTCCGGGAGAGTGATGCAATGATATATATTTATATATATATATATATATATATATATATATATATATATATATATATATATATATACATGTATATATGTATTTATGTATAGGACTTGGAAGAAGTATGGTGGCTCATGAAGGGTGTAGTTGTGGGATAATTGGTTAAAAGGCATGATTAATGGACATCAGTGTTTTCCGCCATTATCAACTTCCAATAGGAGCGATGTTGTCCGGCTGTAGAACCATGGGTCCACTCCGGAAGTGAAACTACTATATTAGGGAGTAGTGATACGTTAGTTATTTCATAAATATGGTGAGCATATATACATATAATAGTAATAAATTAATAGTTATTATATCTACGTTTAACGTAAAGGGACCGTATTTAAGATAGATATGGACCATAATCAGTTATATTTAATCAGGTATCTCTCGGTGACGACATGAATGGACAGTCAATATTCTCCCACCGTGGCAAATAATGAGCCAACCAATGAACAGCGCGCGTGAGTTTATAGATTATTTTTCCCCCACTCGCTAGCGGAACTGCAACAAGTTGTTATGTAAAAAAGGCGCGTACACGATTTAATATATTCATTCAACTAGTGTCGGTTACTCACTCACAAGGTACCCACAGTGTTAACACTGCTAGATACGTTTTCATATCTGTAAATCTACCAGCAGAGCCTCACTGATATTATCCTACAAGAGCTGTAAATCTAACAGCAGATAACCACATGTATTATACTGAAACACCGTCGGAGAAGTTAGGAGATGCAGACTTTAAAACACCAACATTATAAGAATACAGGTAAGTTGAAATTTTGCTTAAAATACATAACAAAGTGTGTTTATTATCATAGTTTTATTAATGGAAATAATCATGTAACAGATAGGAACGTGTTCGGTAAGTGTTGTAACGGTCACAGAGCAAAGCTGTTACGAAATAGAGTCCACGGTGTCGTATCCTTTTCGTAAAAGAAGTCTAGTAACTTTTTCCAACTTCCGTTTTTACAAACCAGTCTCCATATATAATCCACCGATAAACATCCCGGCAAAGAAAGCGAAGTTCTTTTCCAGAGAAGATATATCTGTATCAGAATCGTGAAAGTCTTTGACATGGTTCTTAATTAACCGATAAGCCAGCGTATAAATAATCACGAGGTGCCTTAAGTTTAAAATTCCATCTGAAACCATATAAACCACAACGGTTGCAAACGAAGCGTAAATATCCTTATTACGGACTCCCAGAGTTGTACCAGCGAATAACGAGTCATATCTCTATGATACCGTATAGACTATTTTAGCCATTGACTTATAAAACGTGACTTATAAAACTTTAAATTAGTGTGTATCTGTGTTAGTCATGTGTCATATCTTTGTGTGTGGATGTCTGGGTTAGGGATATCTCATATCTTTGTTTGCATGTTTATGTTAGTCATATCTCATATCTTTGTGCGTACATGTCTGTGTCTGTCATATCTCATATTCTTGTGTGTGCATGGCTATGCAAGTCACATCTCATATCTTTGTGTGTGCATGCCTATGTTAGTCATAACTTCTATATCTTTGTGTGTATGTCTATGTTAGGTATGTGTCATATCTTTGTGTGTGCACGTCTAAGTCAGTCATATCTCATATCTTTATGTGCATTTCTATGTTAGTCATGTGTCATATATCTTGATGTGTGTCAGTGTTAGTCATGGCTCGTATCGCTGTGTACATGTCTGTGTTATTCACATCTCATATCTTAGTGTGTGCATGTCTGTGTTATTCACATCTCATATCTTAGTGTGTGCATGTATGTGTTAGTCACCTCTAGTGACTCGGGCAGATGGTGCTCGTAAACCTGGGAGGGCAGACCATCTAAGGGCAGGAATCCCACTACAGAAAAGACAATCTGCTGCCTTGCATGAAGATTGGGGACAATGAAAGGCTAAGGAAAGCAAACTTGAAAAAATGCTGGCTGAAATCGGATGCACTGGGCCACTGGCGCAGAACACAGTGCAACGTATTAACGGGTGTTCAGTCAGCGTGGATCTGGCGGACTCTAAATGTGACGTTCTGTCTGTGGGGGAGATCAACACACTTAACCTGACAGCTGACTTCATGTGGGAGTCTGGAATCCTACTCTGACTGAGTCCTGATCGCAGAGAGAGAGAGAGAGAGAGAGGGGGATAAAACGTGGAAAGTTTCTTTTTAGTCTTATCATACGTGTGGATAATGTCAACATCTAAGACCACAAATTCGTTCGAAATTGTAGCCATACACATTTTACATTCAGACCTAGTCACTTTCGAATCCATGTAAGGCAAATTCAGAAGCCCGCATGGTATGTGAAATCAATAATGTGAAACATGTCTGGACTTGTTCGGCTATACATTACGCGTGAGTCACACAAACTGAGCGACGTGTTATGTTTTCGGGACTCTTATAGCCCCAATCGCGTTAGTACAAACATATATTGTAAATTGGATAGTATGGTTATGATAGTGATATGAACATGATAGGGATAGAGACTCAAAAATGTCTATAAAAGCTTTAGTAAACACCTAGATACCAGCTCACTGACAAAAATATAATATTTAAAACTAACTGTTAATGGATGTGTGTTTTAGTTAAGTAATAAGTACGTAGATGTTGGTTAGTGTTTTGAGTGGAAACATTAAAGTACTGATAAGGGAGAGCGATGGAGAGAGAGAGCGAGAGAGACTGAGAAAGAAAGAAAGAAAGAAAGAAAGAAAGAAAGAAAGAAAGAAAGAAAGAAAGAAAGAAAGAAAGAAAGAAAGAAAGAAAGAAAGAAAGAAAGAAAGAAAGAAAGAAAGAAAGAAAGGAAGAAAGAAAGAAAGAAAGAAAGAAAAGAAAGAACAAAGAAATAAAGGAAAGAATGAAAGAAAGAAAGAAAGAAAGAAAGAAAGAAAGAAAGAAAGAAAGAAAGAAAGAAAGAAAGAAAGAAAGAAAGAATCGAAGCATGCTGATATGGCTATGGTTGACGCTTAGAGGGAGTTTATACGATAACCGCTTACTGATAAAAAAATAATATTTAAAAGTAACTGTTAATGCATGCGTTTTTTAGTTAATGAGAATCATGTAGATGTTCGTTATGTGTTTTGTGTGGAAAGATTAAAGTACTGCTAAGGGAGAGCGAGGAAGAGAGAGAGATAATGAGAGAGAGAGAGAAAAAGACAAGAAAGAAACAAAGAAAAAAAGAACAAAGAAAGAAAGAAAGACAGAAAGAAAGAAAAGAACAAAGAAAGAAACAAAGAAACAAAGAATCGAAGCACGCTGATATAGCAATGGTTGACGCTTATAGGGAGTTATAATAGGATCAGGAAGATGGGCTTTATAAGATAACCGCTTACTGATAAAAATATAAAATAATATATTATATATATATATATATATATATATATATATATATATATATATATATATATATAAGTAGCTGTTAATGGCTGCGTGTTTTAGTAATTAGTATTTAAGTAATAAGTATGTAGATGTTGCTTATGTGTTTTGTGTGGAAAGATTCAACTACGGATAAGGGAGAGCGATGGAGAGAGAGAGAGAGAGAGAGAGAGAGAGAGAGAGAGAGAGATGAGAAAAAAAGATAGAAAGAAATAAAGAAAGAATGAAAAGAAAGAAAGAGAGAAAGAAAGAGAGAAAGAAAGAGAGAAAGAAAGAGAGAAAGAAAGAGAGAAAGAAAGAAAGAAATAAAGAAAAGAAACAAACAAACAAACAAAGAATCGAAGCGTACTGATACAGCAATGGTTGCCGCTTAGGGGGGAGTTATAATAGGATTAGGAAGATGGGGTTTATAAGATAACCGCTTACTGATAAAAATATAATATTTAAAAGTAACTGTTAATGGTTGCATGTTTTAGTTAATGAGAAGCATGTAGATGTTCGTTATTTGTTTTGAGTGGAAAGATTAAACTGACAAGGGAGAGCGATGGATATATATATATATATATATATATATATATATATATATATATATAGAGAGAGAGAGAGAGAGAGAGAGAGAGAGAGAGAGAGAGAAAGAAAGAAAGAAAGAAAGAAAGAAAGAAAAAAAAAGAAAGAAAGAAAGAAAGAAAGAAAGATTGAAAGAAAGAAAAGAAGGAAAGAAAGAAAGAATAAGTTGAAACGGACTGATATAGCCGTGGTAGATGCTGAGAGACATTTATAATAAACAAGAGAAAGCGGTGGAATGAGTCATAACTGTCTAGACCAGTGGTGGCCAACTTGAGGTTGCCCGAGGGCCGGATTAAAGCCAAGGCCAAGACCCGCGGGCCACACTTAAGAATATCGTCAAAAATGACAGTAGGGACCTATGCGATATAGTAATATATAAATAATGCTTGCACTTTGACTACATATTTGATTTGTAACAAATCCATTAATTATTCATTTTAAAATTACCTTTAATGTCTCAGTGCGACGATTGTGACTTGTCACAGCTTTCCACCAGAGATTTGAAGTCCACTTCCATTTTTGACGTGGCGATTCGGAGAGTATGGGACAATGTCGAATCGGTCATTCTGTTCCTGGTCTTAGATTTAATTAACTTCATGGAAGAGAATGTTGTCTCGCAGAGATATGTGCTGCCGAATATAGAGCACATCTTTAGTGCCCATTTTCTCAGACACGGGTAACGTTCATTTGGTAGCAATTTCCAGAAGTCAGCTCCTAATGCCTTTACAGTACTGAGGAAGGGGTCACACTGAAGGTCACACAACTCTAGTTGAAGATCTGATGGCTGGCACTCCACTGTGCACTTAATTGGGTTATTAAAAAGTTCCGTTTGCGGACGAAACATTTCAAAATCTTGAAATCGTCGATCAAATTCACAAATCAAATGTTCAATGTCAGCTGCGTACTTACTGAAGTTTGCACTTTCTATCTCTGACAACAACTGCTTACAACTTGAAAAATGGAACAGATCATTTTTTTGCAAAGAAAGTCTAAATAGATTCAGCTTCTTTTTAAAACCATCAACATATCCCATCAATTGAAAAATGGTTTGCTTTTCCCCTTGTAGCTGCAAATTCAATATGTTCAAATGTTGTGTGATGTCTGTGAGATATGCCAGATTATGAAGGAAATTAATGTCGTTGAGTGCATGTTGAAGATCAATGGAGCATGGTAAGTTCTCTCGCAGGAAGTCATAAATGTCATTCTTCAGTTCAAAAAATATTATTAAACATTTCCCTCGACTAAGCCATCTTACTTCTGTATAAAGCAGGAGATCACCGTAGCTAGAATCTACTTCCTCTAAAAATGATAAAAACTTCCTGTGATTTAAAGACTGGTGTCCTCCTCTTATCAAATTTGTTATTTTCACAACAGTAGCCATGGTGTCTTTTAGATTTATGGACTTTGCACAAAGGGCCTCTTGATGAATTATGCAATGCAATGTAGGTACGTTAATTTTGTTTTGCTTTAGAAGTCCAACAAAACCAGTATTTGAACCAATAAAAGCTTTGCAACCATCAGTACACACTGCAGACAACTTTCCAAAACCACCTACTTCATCTACGGCACTATGAACTGCAGAAAATATGTCTCTCCCTCTACAAGTGTCATGCAAAGAGCAAACTTTCAACAATTCTTCAATAACAGTAAAATCCTCCTGGATAACTTTAACAAAAATAAGAAGCTGGCAAGTGTCAGTGATGTCAGTACTTTCATCAATCGCGAGCGAAAAATATGAGCAGTTTTCAATACAAGATTTTAAACTTTGAGACAGTTGCAGACTGATGTCTTCTGTTCTTCTGGCTACAGTTTGTTTTGAAAGAGGCACAGATTCAAATTCTTTGGCTATTTTTTCTTGACCGAATGCCTTTGCCATTTGAATCGCACATTTCTTCACAAAATTTCCGTCAGTAAAGGGTTTTTTAGATTTTGCAAGCTCATAGGCAACTGTATATGATGCAATGATCGATGACTCTGTAATTTTATTGCCCTTTGTATACATACTTTGCTGTTGATTCAACTTTGTCTTCAGCTGTTCAACCAAAAGCTTCCTAGCTTCAATGCTATGTTTCTCATACATGTTTTGATGATGTGTGGCATAGTGCCGTTTTAAATTATATTCCTTCAAAACGGCTAACACTTGAACGCAAATTAAGCACTGAGGTTTACTATCCTTATTGAAGATGAACAAATAATCTAATTCCCATTCAGGTTTAAATATGCGATTTTCACAATCAACTTTTCTACGTTTTAACATGATTTAATACAAAATCTCACATCAAAGTTAAAAGTCACAGAATGTTGGTCCACTATCGAAAATAAGTCCAGATTTGACAGTTATACACAGACTTGTGTTTGACAATGAAATCAAAAGATTGTGACCAAATAAACACGTTGCAGTCATTTTATGGACAAGACAAGACGATGGGATCAAAGGGAATGAAGGCGAAAAGTGAAACATTTTGAATGTAACTTCAAAGACAGAATTAGAGCTACGAAGTCCCCTCACCCCTGTCCCTCCCAACCTCATTAACCCCTTACCGCGAAATGAAAGAGCCACCACAAGTCCAGACGACAAATGTTGAGCCAAAGATCTGACGCTATCACCGCATTGACAATAAAGCAACTTTGCGATACCAACTCGAAGCAAAGACTTTGAATATTGTCGGCACCATTAGTTGTGCAGTGTGTGTGTGTGTGTGTGTGTGTGTGTGTGTGTGTGTGTGTGTATTTGAAATTATGTTGCCAATCTAGCTGTTGCGAGAAATTGACAGAGATTTTCAAATTGTGTATTCTTGAACGATAGAAGAGTTAACTCCGACACGGATTATAACCAGGAGAAATCCGCTATTAGGGGTAAAAAATGAAGTAAGTCCGTGGAGCTTCGCGGGCCAAGAAAACTAGGCTGGCGGGCCGGATCCGGCCCGCGGGCCGCCATTTGGCCACCCCTGGTCTATACCGTTTATGATAGTAAGGTACAGTGTGATGGATGAGTGTTGAGTTGTATGGGGATGGTGTAAGATTTGGGAGCTGGTGAGGTTAGGTATACTAATGAATAGGTCGGTAAAGAATACCTTACTAGTAACATATAGTATGTGTGCGTGCGTGCGTGTGTGTATGTGTACATGTGTGCGAGCGCGCGTTATATATGTATACTATTTCAATGTATTTTTGGTATGCACACTAAATGTATGGTGTTATCTTGCTGACAGATGGCCTCCAGTAATGAACTTGTAAGCAGACCACGCCACGTGTGTGAAACGTGCAGAAAAAGCTTTACACGGCGGGATACTCTAGCCAGACACGCAGATAGTGCTCACGGCCAACAGAGATACCCGTGTCCTATATGCGGCTGCATCTTTACAAGATCTACAAATCTTACAAACCATGTGGCGAAAAAAACACGCAATCTGTGCAACTCTAACACCGGCACCAGCACCGGCTACAACAAGGGCCCCGACAGTATTCTCTGCAACAGACAACAATGTTGGAGAGACCAGGGATGAACAAGAACAACACTCTAGAAAGAAACCCCGAGTAGTTAACACTCGTAGGGGTGAGCAGCCTACCCCTAGAGACAGTACAGAGCACATATCACTTGTACACATTAATACTAAATACTCGTGTAAAGACTGCGAGCAAATATTTACTACCCAAAACCATATAGCTCGCCACGTAGACACAGTTCACAATAACATACATACCAGTGTCCTCTATGTCCATGCGAATGTACCAGACAGGATAATCTAAGAACACATATTAAAAATAAACACCAACTACCGATATCAACAAGTGCTCAGCATCCTCGACAAGACCATCAACCGCATCAACATCAACCTCCTCCACCTCATCAGCTTCGATACCGACGACCTGTTCAAAGTCCGGAGCTGAACCAACATTTAAGAGGAAGCAGAAAAATGTACAATCGGCAGAGCGTCAACACAGCAAAAAAGCGCGAACGGATCTCGAAATAGACAGTTTAGCTAGTTTACCGGCAGATGTTAGACAGGTCTATGTCGACAACTGGTCTGCAATAAGGTCACATAGTAATAATAACAGACATCTGTCAACGCACACGTTGTTTCACACGCCAAATTCACCCCTATTGCCAAACTGGCCAAACATCCTAAACCCCATCTTTAATAACCAAACACGCAGATTTAAAATAAATTATTCTCACAATTTCATCCTGAGGAATAAAGAGAACAATGGCCTTCGGCTATTCCATAGTAGTTTCAATAATAGTTTAATTCTTTCAACTCCGATGGTTATCAATAACAGAGCAGATTTTGATAGGTTCCTTATACAACTACAAGATAGCGACCCCTTAAACCACGCAAATCATAATAGACCTAGCAGTAAGTTTACTGTTGAAAATATTGCCGGTACAACATTCTATTTCCATCATTTCGTAGAATATCCTATCGGGTGTCTAACCACCGAACTCCCACAACACATTACAAACAATAAATTCATTTATACATTACAAAATAGCAAGCATGGACCACTCTATACTGATAATCTATGTTTCTTTAGATGCATTATAGTAGCATTATTTAGGGGTGCTAATCTCAGTAATTTACACACACCCACCAGCGATCTCCTGAAACGGTGGCAAGACCATCAGGGGTTAGATATTGACGACGAGTTCCCCGGTGTAACGTTAGCTTAGATCCCCTCACTAGAAAAGTGTTTCGGTCTTAACGTGGACGTCTTCGCTTTTGACAAAGACCAAGCCCTGTCCCCAATGCTAAGAGGTAGTACGACTTTTAGCGACACCTTACGAGTTCTATTTTACGAGGAACATTTTATGTATATAGCGGACATAGATAAGGCGGCCCGGGCTTTTTCTTGTCCTAAATGTGGGAAATTGTGGAGGGATCATAGATTTTTGTTAAGACACGAGAAGACATGTACCGGGGATAAGCGAAAAGACAAGTATGTGGGAGGGATATTTAGAAACCAGGTGGGTATACTCGAAACGATAGCTAATAGGGGTATAGAGGTTCCTAATAACTGCGTGTATCACTAGAGAGCAACGTACGATTACGAATGTTACTTTAGTAATGTACCGACGACAAATGGTAGCAATAGTAATGTCACCGAATATGTAGCCTGACATATTCCAATGTCGTGTGCCGTAGCCAGTAAATATTCCTGGTTATGAGAAACCAGTATGTTTTGTAAGCGAGTGTGATTCTCAAAAAGTAGTGAGTAAAATGATAGATTATCTAGAGACATTAGCGAAACGGGCATATATAATCTTACGCGGTAGTTTCAAACACGTTTTTGACAGTTTAAGAGACAGGGGTTACTGTTTTTTTGTGGTTTCCGGTTGTTTCCAAAATGGAGGAATTATTTTTCTCCGGCTTGGTATTGAACCGTTGATCAGAGGTTTAACAAGCCGCTATCGTAAAAACGATGTTGTTAATGAAACGTAGACCTGATACAGAATGTGTAAATTAGCAGTAGATAGTAGTGATAGTTTTTTCGGCCCCAAAACAACAACAAAAATAGGATTCTGGAATGTGCGAACAATGGCCGCTCCGACGAAACATGCACAGGTCGCGAGCGAGATGGACAGATACGATCTAGATATTTTAGGATTAAGCGAAATGCGCTGGCTTGGAACAGGTAGGAGATCTATTGATAATAAAATAGTAGTTTTTTCTGGAAGGGAAGATGGAAAACACCGTGAAGGAGTAGGCATAATGATGACAGACAAAGCTGCAAGAAGTTTATTAGAATGGGAACCGGTAAACAGCCGTCTGATACGAACACGATACAAAACAAAACATGGAAGACTTTCAATTATTCAATGTTATGCGCCTACTAACGAAGCTGATGATGAAGTTAAGGACGATTTTTATAACCAACTGCAACAACTTATAAACAAAATACCAAAACACGATCTTTTAATTGTAATGGGAGACTTCAATGCCAAAGTAGGACAAGATAACGCAGGAGTGGAACATGTGATGGGGAGAGAAGGCTGTAATACAACAAGTCAGAATGGAGAAAGATTAATAGAATTATGTTTAATAGAAAATTTAGTTATAGGTGGGACATTATTTCCACACAAAAATATTCACAAAACAACATGGATATCTCCTGATGATAGAACCTCAAATCAAATTGACCACCTATGTTTTAAACAACAATTCAGATCATCATTAATAGATGTAAGAGCTTACAGAGGTGCTGATGTTAATAGTGACCACAACTTGTGCATTGGGAAAATAAGATTAAAATTTAGAAACCAACAGAAGAGGTCAATTACACATAAAATTGATAGTCATAAACTGAAAGATGAAGCCATAAAGGAAAAGTTTAACATAGAGCTAAGTAATTGTTATTCAGCACTCGGTGAAATAGACTTAGATATCAATGAAATGTGGGACTCACAGAGCAAAATACTAATGACAGCAGCAGAAGCAAGTGCCGGACTGAAGAAAATGGAAAAACGAGCTTGGATCTCAGACACCACATGGAAATACATCAAAGAAAGAAGAGAAGCAAAGAGAGCCGTGACTAATGTAAAGACAGATCTTGGAAAGGTTCTGGCAAAAGCAACATACAAAGAATTAGACAACAAAGTGAAAAGTTCGGCAAGAAGAGATACAAGAGCTTATATAGACAACTTGGCAGAGAAAGCAGAGACAGCTGCAATTACAGGAGACAGCAGAACTCTCTATACTGTACAAAAGATGCTGACAAACACCTATACATCCAGTGGAACACCAATTCTAGACAAATCTGGATTAATGCTAACAACAAGCGCAGACATAAAAGCCCGTTGGGCGGAACACTTCAAAGAAATTCTTAACCGTCCACTACCTCACAGTTTAATAGATTTTGAAGCTGAAACACCAGCAGCAGAATTAGATGTAAATTTAGATGACTTCACCTTGAGTGAAATAGAAACCACCTTAAAGCTAATGACCAATAACAAGGCTGCTGGAGAGGATAAGTTAACAGCTGAGATCCTCAAGGCAATTGATAACCATAATTTAATACATCTCCAAAAAATGTTCAACATCATTTGGAAAACAGAGAAGACGCCTCATAAATGGAAAAAAGGAATCATTGTTAAGACCCCAAAAAAGGGCAATCTTAGAGATTGTAACAACTGGAGAGGCGTGACACTTTTGTCAGTTGCCTCAAAGTTATTCTGTAAAATCATCCTAAATAGAATAAAGGATTCAATAGATACAGTAATGCGTGAAGAACAGGCTGGGTTTAGAAAAGGGAGAAGCTGTCTTGACCACATTTTCACTCTACGGCTTATATTGGAGGAACACATTGAAAAGCAAAAACCTTTTGTACTTAACTTCATCGACTTCAAAAAAGCATTTGATAGTATTCATAGAGATTCTTTGTGGAAAATTCTGAAGCAATATGGTTTACCATCAAAAATCATAAATATTATCAAAGACATGTATGATGGTTACACATGTGCAGTTCGAACAGAGGAAGGACTGAGCGAATGTTTCCCAATAGAAACTGGGGTTAAACAAGGATGTATTTTATCGCCCTTGTTATTTGGAATTGTTATGGACTTCATAATGAAGAAATGCTGCACTGGTAATAAAGGCATCGAATGGATACAAGGAGACCATTTGGAGGACCTCGACTTTGCTGATGACATAGTTCTCATCAGCAGTCAGATAAAAACGATGCAGGAAAACACAAATGAACTATCATCAATAGCCAGCAAAATTGGGCTTGAGGTCAATCATGAAAAGACTAAAGTCATGAAAAGTTTAATTCCAACAAGTGACAAAATATACATGGAAAACAAACCAGTAGAAGAGATCGATCACTTTATCTATCTTGGAAGTCACATTGATCGAGAAGGGGATACGAGCAAAGAAATTAGAATCAGACTGGCTAAAGCAGCAATGTCTTTCAGAAGCCTTGAAAAGTTGTGGAAATCAAAACTCATTAGCACAAACACAAAACTTAGGCTATTCAAATCAAATGTACTATCAACCCTTACGTATGCGTGTGAAAGCTGGAAAACAACAAGAGATATAGAAACAAAGTTGAACGCATTCGAAAATAAATGTCTAAGGAAAATACTTGGTATAGAATGGAACGAATTCAAAACAAACGAGGAAATTAGAGAAATCGCCAATCAACCACTAATATCTTCAGTAATAAAGAAAAGACGATGGTCATACGTTGGACATGTGATGAGAAGAGATAATAATCGAATAGCAAAGCAAACCCTCATATGGGAAACAACAGGTAAAAGAAAAAGAGGAAGACCCAGGGAGACACTGAGAAGAACATTGATGAGAGAGGCAAGAGCAGCAGGAATCGGCTCCCTCAATGAGATAGAACTGCTTGCACAGAACAGAGACAGATGGCGAGATTTGATAAAATATCTTTAAAAGAAAACTGCTAGAACAAAAATTCATATAGGAGAAGGTGTATCTTGGTCTACGCCCTATGGGCCGGTTACGGCTCGAAAGGATTACAAGGCAAGGTTACTGTAGAGACCTCATAGGGAAACTCAAATCATACTTGAGAGAGCTCCCCGTTATAGGGTTCAACTCTGGAAAGTATGATCTAAACGTTATCAAACCATATTTAATAAGGCATTTCGTAGCTGCGGCGAACAAAGTAGAAAAAGCGTACGAAGCAGAAGATGAGGAAGAAGAAGATAAAGAAGAGGAAAGGAAAGGAAAGATGAAGAAGAAGAATTTGAAAAATGACGACGATGAAGAAGTAGAAGATGATGAAAAAGAAGATGAAGTAGAAGATGAAGAGAAAGGGCCGAAACAAAACAAAACTAAGAAGGGGGTGACCTCGCCCTTCAAGTTTATCGTTAAGCGCAATAATAAGTTTATGTGCATCTCCACCAGACGACTAAAGTTCTTAGATATTATACATTCTCTCGCCCGGGGTTCTCTTATAGTAAATACTTGGAGGCGTACAAGATTAAAGAGACTAAAGGCGTAATTTGTTACGAGTATATTACGAACCTAAACAAGTTAGACGAAACCTCTCTTCCCCCCTCATGAGGCCTTCTTTTCGACGCTTAAAAATTGTAATATTTCGGACGAAGAGTACGACTATTGTAACAAGATATGGGTGGAGAATAACATGTCCACTCTCAGAGATTTTCTTGCTTGGTATAATAATAAAGATGTCGGGCCCTTCCTACTCGCATTAGAATAACAAATAGATTTTTACGCGGGTTTAGGTGTAGATGTGTTTAAGGACGTCATTTCAGTCCCCGGTTGGACGTTAAGATACCTCTTCAACACCATACCTAAAAACGTAGTCTTTTCTTTATGCGGTAAACGCGAGGCAGAACTTCATAAAACACTTAGAGATAATATAGTGTGGGGCCCGAGCATAATCTTTCATCGCCACCACGAGAAGGGTGAGACTCGAATCAGAGGTAATCCTCAAAATGTAGAAGAAAGTCTTAAAGGTTACGACGACAATGCTCTCTGTCTCTGGGCGTTGATGCAGAAAATGCCCACTGACTTTCCAATTATACGAAAAGTTGAGGACGGGTTTAGACAACGTAAAGTTAATTATTGCGATCAGCAGAGTAGAGAGTGGTTGACGTGGGTAGCTCACAAGAATAACATTGAGTTGCGAACTCAATACAACGGAGTTGAGGTACCTTTAGGACCTCGTAGGATTAGAGTAGATGGCTTTTGTCAAAAAAGTAATAAGGTCTATCAGTTTACGGGGTGTCTCAGTCATGGAGATATCTGTCACCTCACTAAAAAACACAAAGGTGTTAACTCTATAAACAAAAAAACCCTTGTCCGAGTTATACGACAAGACCCGCGAAATTCGCGAATATTTAACCAACGACGTTGGAGTTGAAGTGGTTGAGATGTGGGAATGTCAGTGGCAAGAGCTAAAGAAAACCGATAGCACCATTATTCCATTTCTTAAACAAGCCCTCCCTAGATCAAAACCATCGTATGCCAGGGAAAAATTACCCCTAACCGTCGCGCAGATTTTGAAATCTGTTAACGACGAAATGCTGTTTGGTCTGGTAGAATGCGATATTCTTGTCCCCGACTCTCTCAAGGAATAGTTTAGTGAAATGACACCCATATTTAAAAACGTAGACGTGTGTAGAGACGATATAGGAGAGCTTATGAAGGAATACGCCGTGAAAAATAAATTATTGACGACCCCTAGACGTACCCTGATAGGTATTTATATCGGTAAGAAAATTCTTTTCGCTACTGCCTTATTAAAATGGTATTTAGACCTCGGTCTAGAGGTAACCAACATCTACCAGGTGATCGAATACCACCCTGTTAGTTGTTTCAAGCAATTTGGGGACACCGTATCCGACGCCAGGCGAAAAGGGGATGTAGATGAGACGCAGTCCATTACTAGAGAGACCATGAAGTTGTTAGGAAATTCGACATACGGGAAAACTCACCGATAAAGCCAAACACGCGAACGTAGCGTACTGCGAGGGTGAGACCGCTTCCAAGCTCGTTAACGATCCTCTATTTAAACATATAACAGATTTAGGAGTAGTAAATATATTCGAGGTGGAAATGTTAAAAAAGACGACGAGGTGGGACCTTCCGTTACAAATCGGCTACTTTGTGTATCAATACGCCAAGCTACGGATGTTACAATTTTATTACGATTTTTTTTAGACCGTTTCGTAAAGAGGTCATACTTTCAACTGTGTGAAATGGACACTGACAGTCTGTATTGGCGTTAAGTAAACCTAGTTTAGCTGACGCCGTTAGACCACTTTTACACGACAATTTTTATAACGAGTACGATCAGTGGTTCCCCTCAGAGACTTGTAGCGTTCATCGAGAGGAGTTTGTTAGGAGTAAAGGTAAAGTTAAGGTAGATTGTCGAGACTGCGAAAAAAAACAAAATTGTACCATGAACGTACCCCTGGTTTATTTAAGTTAGAGTACGACGGGGATGGGATCGTATCGTTATGTAGTAAAACATACCACTGTTTTGGAGATTACGCAAAAACTATTACTAAAGGGCTTAGCAAACATCACAATAAACTAGACAAAGATATATTTATGAAGGTTCTCAAGACACAACAGGCACAAAGGGGGGGGGGTGAATGTGGGTTTAAACGATATAAATCAAGTGTCTATACATATACACAGCACATAAATTCTCTCTCTTATTTCTACATCAAACGTTGTGTGCACAACAATAATGTGACGACTTTCCCGTTAGGTATATAGAGTATTTATTTGTATATACAAGGATACTTCTGTGATGTTTGTATACAATGATAATGAACATATGTTTGTGTCGTTGTCACGATTATATTGTATTAAAAATGTATTTTTTTAAGAAGTATGCTGTTTTTTTTCTCTTGTATATAAATGTCACGTGGTACTGTCTCGAAAGAATAATATGGATACTATCAGTGTCCTTGGTTGTAAACCTGTGTGTAAAACAGAAAAACGAGTTACAACATCTATGATTTTCACACCTATGCAACCCATTATATACGTACACATAAATGATAAATAACACGAGGCGTGTTTTGTAATTTATATATATTTTATTGATACAACACAATACCGATACTGCGTATGCAGTACATCTAGACACGACATTAAAACACAACATCTAAATGTTCAGCCTTAGCCTCTTTCTTCTTCTAAGATGCTCAGGGGCAGGCGTTGTTATTGTGTGAAAGTTTTCAATGTGTCAGTATCGTACACGTGAGCCCTGTAAGAACCATTATTTATCGAATAAGGATCGTTGCATGCTGATGTAGATACTGGAAGTCTATGATCTGACCTGGTCGACGGATCGTTCGAGAAAAGCGGGTGTAGTGTTGCATTAGCCTCGAGACGAGCACACTCGACCAATAACTCGTCCTCCATAGGCACGATCTGTTCGTTTCTTCTAAGATGACCAGGAGATAGTGCTGGTATTCGCTGAATACTTTCGACGTTGTCAGTTTCGTAGAAAGGAGCCATGTAAAAGCTAGTATTTATCGAATAAGGCTCGTTACTCTGCGACGTAGATACTGGAAGTGTGTGATCTAGGCTGATCTCGAGTTCGTTCACTGTATGAGTCTATGGTTTTGTTGCAATTGCTTCGAGACGGTCATATTAGCCCAATAACTCGTCCTGCATAGACACGAGCTGTTCAAATTCTGAACGATTCAACGTGATCCCAAACTTGGTGCGATATTTTAAATTCGATGGCCCGAAAAATTTTCGAATATGGATCATAGTCGATCCTCTGTATGAAGACACAGACACTACTTGCAGCCCTGCAGCCAATGGTTTGACCATTTCACGATCTGCTGTAACGTAGACCCAGCTTGTTGGTACATCGACAACCGGTGCAGTCGAGTTGTTTGTCAGCATCTTCTGTATCTCAGCACTGAATGATGTGTGACTGGAGCTTTCTCACCCGCGACTTTTATAACGTAGGTCAGATACAGTTTAGTCCGGTTTTTAAAAAAGTAAAACACGTGTCCAGACTTGTCTACGATATTTTTAGCCTATGACGTCATTGCACTAGAAATTTTAAATTTTGCGCCAAAAGTTTTGGTGCGAGTAGGCAATACATGATTCGATCATTTATGTGTTGTCTGGTGAATGAGATAGACGGCATTAAGACCCTTTGTATTGATCCTCCTCGTGTTTTAATCAGTAGAAAATGCACAGAATACAGTTCACACGCGTTACTAGCAAGTTCTTGTAACTGGCGCGAGTTGTAGATGAGAGGTCTGTTCGAATTCCTCTCGATAAAATCGATGATCTCGGTATGTCTGGGAAAAAAACCGAAACTGTCGAAATACTCAAACTGCCCCATAGCGTTGTAGTAGAGGGCGACCCAATGAGAACCCGGACTCTGGTCGGTATTGATCACCAAGGCTGCGGTTTTAGTGGGATCGATATAGCGAGGTAACCGATCGTGAGCCACTACTCTAACAATGGAACACCTTCTCACAAAAATGTCAGACATAAGTACGTTGATAATATCATTCGTGTTCATTAACGAAGTGTTTATGCTGTGTAATCTGTAAGAATCTGTCTCGTTTTAGAGATCTCCAAAACGGAATCCAGTTCTGCGTAAACCAGGACCTGTATAGGATTAGGAGTGATCGTCGCAAATTTGAGCTCAATGGCGACGGGCCCTGATTTTGCCAGCTCAAATTGTTCGACGTTCAAAAGACTAGGGCTGAGATCGAATGCAAAAAGAGTGTAGGCATTCTTGAAGTCGTTATAATCTATTCCGTTACCAGCGTCTGTTCCCACAAGACCCAACGCCAGCATGGACTTGAAGTAGGCGCGAGCGTACTGACCGCGGTCAAATTCGGTAGATAGAGGTTTACCCCAAATACTATGACCGGCGACGGTGACGTTCAAGTAGGTAAGACCAGAGTTTTTAAAATTGAAGGGGTTAGTGTCGTAACTTCCGTTAAATGCAGCCGAGTCCAGTAAGCCGAGGACTAGTCGCGTTGGTGTTTGAGTCAGGAAAAGGTTTTCTTGGGAATGAGATAACATACCTTTAGGAATGGCAAATGTCTTAATCATAACTCTCTTCATGGGGTATCGCGCATTGCCTCGTAAGAGAGCCTTTTCGTGAGCCAGCGAAATGGCCAGATTAACTGAGGATTATAAGCGACAGTTTTGTCGTGAGCTATGATGTTAAATACGTCCTTTGAGGGGGTCAACTTAATTTTCCCGTCAACCCTGTTAAGCATATAACGCTCCTGAGCAAAAATATCAGAGTGAAGTCGCCTTATCATATCCAGCTCATGGCTACCTCGGGCCAGATTTCCCCGAGTTTTAAGACCTATATTGGAGTCACCTTGGGTGTCATCCGCGCGTTTGGGAGTATCGGTGTAGTAAAGTGCGCTCGTGAGATAACCTTTCTTAGATTCCTTGCTATGGTTGAGAGTGGCTTCTAGGTATGCTCGAAAAGGGTAGGTGTTTTCAGAAGCTGAAATCAGAGTATCGTTGAGAGATACGTCGAATTGCGAGATTAGACTGTGGAGATAATAGTTCACAGAGGCAACTTCAGCATCAGCTATTAAATTGTCACCGTTGGACAGCGTAATTTTTGCTCTCATATGCAGATACGTGTGTGAAATATCGATGTATTCATCCGAATTTCCCTTGATGGAAAATTCTATAGGGGCCCCAGATGCCAGAGATGCCAAGGGGGAAATTTCCACAAACTGGGCAGAATCAAGAGATGTGTGACTCGGTGGAACGCTAAACAAATCTAGTCCAGAATGAAAACACTCGCAAGACTTGGGATGTACTAACGCCATATCGCTTAACCGAATATGTCCGAATAGTTTGTCCTCTTAGACTTTTTGCACGCGGAATGAGAGTGAGCGCGTCGTTTCGTCGTTTTTATTCTTCTTGCTGGCATCCCAGGTGGAGCCGCTCGTCTTTTCCTTCTTCTACCGCTTCCGGTTTGTTGGTCTGTGTCGCCACCGGCCAGATGACTGATGGCTCCCTGAATTAAACGCTGACTGGATTCCTTAGCTCTTTCTTTAAACGCATGTCCAATGTTTCTTCCCGCCAATGCGTCTTGCGCGACTTGTAGTCCCGTGCCGACACCTTCTCTGAGTAATGCCTTACCGCCGGTTTTTAGCCACGGTAAAATTGCTTTTCCGATGCCTCAGAAAAAACTACCGATACTGCGCCCTCGCTGACTTCTACCTCCGACAAATACCGGGAGGCCGTGGCCGGCTTGATTAAAGCAACACTCTTCGTATAACTTAGCATTTCGATGAAGCGGCGTGTGTCTCACCATTATTCCAGATCGAAGTGCTTCCGCGCTCTGAAATATAACGTTAGTACCGACGTTCCGGATGTAAATGGGATCGCAACTCCCCTGTCGTTAGTTAAAAGAATTTCTAACCTGTCGAAGGAGAACCTGCTCAGGGGGACATAGTGCGGTTTGTCGTAGATGCAAAATATGGATGTGGTGGTTTTCTCCAAAATAGGAACTGCCCTCAGTAAGGGTAACTGGACATCCCCCACCACTCTGGGTGACACTAAATCGCAATAGACGTACACGTTTCTAGTTTGCGTTTCCAAATGTATTTCTTTCTCGCCGTGCAGGGCCACGTTAGCGTCTGTCACGCGATTCGATGGGAGGCTTAAGATCCTTTTCAATTCCTCGCTTATGGTAACCGAGGGTCCTTGTTCAAAGAGCTTAAGTATGGCCTTATTTTCGTTTTTTTTTATTTAAAAATCTCATTTTGATGGGTGGTGATTTTTCCAATATCACTTTATTTAAAGCATCGATACAGTTATCCGCTGTCTTGTATAACCCCGGCGCCAGTTCCATTGTTACTGCTGTGTTACCAGGGTTTCGTAACGGATCCAGATATCACCGGGTAAGACGTTGAAATGAGTGTTTGGAAATTGTATCTCGGCCAAACCGACTTCGTAGTTTGCATTCAGTTCGATAGTTTGAGGGAGTTTGACGAAAAATTTTCCAGGACTATTTTCAGGATAAATTTGCATCGACGCGCTGCTGGGGGCTGTGATGTAAAAACTCATCTTCTCTAACGACGTGTCTCGAGTTTGCAATTAGGTAGTATGTATCCACGACAACGACTCAGGAGCGCGATCCATATTTTTCCGTCCTGACCCTCACCGTTTCCACCCGTCAGACTAAATAAAGCCACGCCGATTACGGCATATATAATGATCATTTGGCAGAGAAAAACGATTTCCATTCGCGAGAGCAGTTTACCGAAAACAGGCCAGAGTGAGGTTCTGCTATCGTGACTGGTCCCTTCGTCGTTCCTCTTTTCTTCTCTTTCAACTACCGTACTCAGAAAAGTTTGCACGTGTTCCTCCCCCTCCATTTCGTCAGTCTCTTTATCTGGATATTTGATCGCTCAAAATCCAACTGTTAAATGATGAGTTGTAACCGAACCATTTGACTAAGTACACTTTTTTTCCACCAACTTTTCTCTCTTCTAAGATGGAGTCTACTCGATACACCCGTTTATCGCCGACTTTCTGAAGCTCTTCTGTATAAAACGATCATTCCAACTCTTCACCAGAATCATCTTTCACAACGTATGTTACCGGGTTAGTGTTTTTGTTTTGACGACTGATTGTAAACAGTTCTTCCGTCCACGATGGTGTATACCCCTTTTTGAAATTAGCTCTGGCTTGAGCTATCCTAACTCGATCACCTTCTTTATAACGTTTATTGATCGCCACTGAATGCCTATTGTCTCTCCCCGACAGTTTATTATACAACGTGTTCCAGACTTGTTCTTGATTGGTCGAGTTTACGTGGACCGGGTGCTATTTTAATGCTCCTGTGATTCGAATTATTGTAGTTTCTGAGTAGTGCGGATAACGGATCCACATATCTCAATTTGTTCGTTTTCGAAAAAATTTCCACATTTTCTATTTTAACGTGCAGTTAAATCGTTCTACGATCGCTGCCTTTAAATCCTCGTTCTCCGTAGTGAAGAAATTAACTTCATTTTCCTTGAGAAACTTTAGGAAAATTTTGTTGACGAATTCGGATCCTTTGTCCGTTTGAAGATTTATCGGTTTGCGCTCGGCAAATATTTCGCTCACGGCATCCACTAGATTTTTTTGCGGTTTTCGACCGTATCGGAACTGCCAAGCATACTTCGAAAACACGTCGATACACGTAACGAGATACGAGTACGCATCGTTGTATCTTATTAATTGTCTCAGATCGATCAGATTAGCCTGGAACTGATGGTTCATACCACCCACGATGATGGGTCGTCTCTTAAATTTTATAACAACGGGTTTGTGTAGAGTATAAGCATCCTGTCGACTCAGCCATTCTTTAATCTTTGCAGAGCTAAGTTTTTTACTACGCTGTAAACCACCCACACCCCCGTAGGCATCCGGTCGATTCGGCTCGTAGTAACGGCTTCTTAACATCTTATCTACTCCTTTGGCCATGTCTCCCAGTTTGGTTTTGGAATCTTACTTTTTCTTCTTTTCCTGAGTCTGTACGTGCCCACAACTTCTTTGTGAGTGACCACTTTCGTTTTCGGCTTAGGCGCGCTTGGCGCTGACTGAGGTATTTTTTCGTCGACTTCATATTTAAGTACCGCGGTTTGTGGTGATGGTGTTGTAATCGCGTCGGGGGATGGTGGTGCCTGTTTAATGTCCACTACCCCTAGAGGTTTGTGCCTGTACTGATTGAGACGTTTCAGATACCGTTGCAATGTCTGCTGAAACAGTCTGGCTTTGTCGCATGGGGACATGTCCTCTCTTTCCAGGACTCGTTACATTTGCATATCCAGATCTCTTAGGCTGTCTTTTAGTGACTCGGGTGGCGTATACGAAGCTTGCTGGTGATTTACAGACTCCAGTAGTCGAGGATCGATCAAAATCATTTTCTTGACCATCGTTCACTAGCCCAGAATACCGCTCAGGATACCCAGAACTGGTTTTATCAAAGCACCGATAAAGCCACTCTTTTGCAGAATCTGTTTTCTCTTTTTCACGGTCGTCTTTTTTCGTCTGAGAATCTTCAGGTCGTGTTTATGGCGCTGCAGTCGTCTCTTCTGAGCCGGCGTGAGCCAAAAGTTACCTTTTAACACGCTGTGGCAGCATTCGCACAGAGTTCTTATGAGATCAGGAGACGCTGTTTTCATCACGACCTTTACAGCTGGTGGTTTAGCCGAGCACAGAAAACGCAACTACTCGCCGTGTCTTTCACCAACTCGCCCATGTTCCTTACTTTGAGATGTAGACTATCTGCTGTTCTTTAGGAACAATTTTTGCGCGCAGCCTTAGATGATCTGGCGTCTCTTGCCGAAGGTCAAATAATAAATGCCCATGTGGAGCCGATGTCGTGTCTTTAAAACTTTCTTGCACGTACGACACGCGACCCGGGTACATTTGTTTGGCCAGATAGATTCGTAATCTGAGACCCGTCTCTCGGGTTTTTAAACAGAACTATGTTGACTGTTGAGGCTTATCGTCCGCTGTTACTTGTTTTTGCTAAAGAGATTCTGTATTATATACACGACGCGTATATTTCTATGATGATTTCCCTTGGTAAATAGTTTCGTGACCCTATCGTCAGTTTCGTTCATCAGATCGTCTATGACCACCAGACGTCTCCTATCTCCTCGCCATTGCTCCATGTCGGGTAGCCCTTCGTTAAACTGAACACCCTTCATCGTTTCCTACATCGATTGCCACTCGCCGTAACAGTAAATTATTTCCTCAGGTGACACGTGATCGATAAATCTCATAACAATCACACTTTTTCCGCATCCCGTCGGTCCTGCAACTAGCGCCGTAAATGGATGATTCCAGGTTGAATCCATACCTACAACTGTTGTGGTGTAGATTTATATCGTTATTTTATAACTTAAGAACCTTATTTGATAACACGTTCACACGATACGCGTATCGAGACCATAAGTATTGTTATTAACCTATGTCTTATTGTCTGTTAGCCACGTACCGAGACAGACCGCTCATTAGTTTACATAGCAACATGTTTGCAGGTGGAATGCACTGGGGTTCCACGGAAGTGATCACTATCCATGTGTCCTCCTAATTGAGAAAATCAGAAATAAAAGCCAGAAAAGAAAGCTTCACACATTCAACTACGAGAAAACAGACCAGGACGTCCTTAGCAAAATCAGACATAGGAATCAGAGCGCCCCTCGTAGGAGGCAGGAGCGATGGACGCAGCCACCTTGGTAGAACGTAGATGTCGAGGAAGCGTGGCGGAACAAGAGACAAACGGTCAAGACATGGCAGAAAGCTAGAAGGAATGGAAAAACACAACCTGAGCTCTTGAAGCGTCTGAAAGTAGAGGTCGACCAAAAAAGGATGCACTTTAAACTATGCGCTAAGCAAGCTAAGGATGCCAAATGGGATGACTACTGTAAAAAAGTGTGCTCAGAAAAATCGCTCGCCACATTCTGGCGCCTTCATCAGTGCATGAATGACACACGACGACATAGAGGCATACCAGACATTCAGAGCAGAGGCCAGATATGGCACAAATCTGATGAGAGCAAAGGGAAGGTCCTGCTTGCCCGCTACATTGAGCAGACGGACCAAAGAAATGAGGCTGTAAGAATGAGGATACGGGGATCGCTGTCAAAACTGTGTAAGGATGTAGGGCTGGAAGAATATCTCACAATCACAACCGATACCATTCACACGACACTTAAAAGGTCACACAACTCTGCTCCTGGTCCAGATGGTGTTCGGTACGATGACATAGGCAATTTAGCTGACGACGACTTGACAAAACCAGACAATGAGTTGAATGCCAGTATTCGGAGTGGCCAGATTAAGGAGGAGTGGCTACACAGCTACTTACTACCGCTACCGAAGCCAAACAAGGACCATTCTCAAATCAGTGCCTACAAAATCATCACAATGCAGAACACTACAGGCAAGCTGCTGGAGAAAATAGTTGCCCGTGTCCTCACCTGTCACCTTGAACAGAAACGTGTATTCACGCCCACACTTGGAGGTTATAGATATAACAAAGAGATATGGCTCAATGCGGCAGTATTTGCCTATGACGTCTTCGAAGGCTTCCACAGACGAGAGGAGACATGAGATGCTGCTATAGATCTGGAAGATGCATACAACAGGGTACCATTTGAATATCTCATGCATATGCTCCTCAAACTGGCGGTGCACCCCTTCCTCATTAGATGGATCACCGCAGCACTGTTTCAGTGAAGGTGATACTCAGATGTGGAAGTTGGTCTTCCGAGCCTACATCCATTTGCCCAGGGCTGCCACAAGGCTCATCATTGTCACCAGTTCTATTTAACGTGTACACAATAACGATCACGGAACAACAGCTGGATGGGAGGGGAAGAACTATGACTTTTGCTGATGATATCCTGGTATATCGACAGGGAAGAGACAGACGGGGAATCGCTTCCACAATGCAAGACGAACTCGATCGCATTTCTTCCTGGTGTGGGGTATCAGGTGCCGTGGTTAATCCTAATAAAGCATCAGTTTCATGGTTCTCCCTTAACAATCATATCGTTCATACGACCACACCGGTAGTACGAATGTGAGCTTATGAGGTGACCAGGGACAAGTTGATGACATACCTTGAAGTTAAGTTTGATCGCAGCCTGTGTTTTCAGGACCACGTCGACCATGTGATAACAAAATCCCGCAAAGAATTAGCCGCCTTGAAGGTCATGACAGCTGCCAACATCGAGCAGAGGCTACTTACTCTTCTGTTCCAGGGATTAGTCCTCGTACCAATCGAGTATGCCCTGACAATTCTTACTGTCAGTACGACTCAAATTGATAGGCTGGAGAAAATACAAAATGAAGCCATGCGCATTATCCTGGCATGTACGAGGGACACCCCCTGTGTAGCAATGAGGTATCTTTTTGACTCTCCAACCATGGATGACAGAATCAAGATCTGGAGAGCACGAGCATACATGAAGATTAGTACAGATACAGAGCATCCATTGCACCATGTGCTCAACACAGAGAAAGGTGACAGGCTAAAAAGAGGCAAATCATGGGTGGGCCCAGCAGAAGATGTCATAAAACAGATTTGTGGGCCTACCAATATCAGCGTTGGTGAGGAGTGGATACCGGTGCCTACGCCATTCAAGGGGACTTTCTCGTGTATTATCACACTCGACAGGAAAAGTAGGGAACAGAACCCGGTCGTGGTTAATGCTGAGGTCAACGGTCTCATCTGCGATAACACCGATGAGAAAGATGCAGTCATCTATACAGACGGATCTGTAAGGCGACACCAAAGAAGTGCATGGGCATTTACAGCACGCTCGGCAGACAGAATAGTTTACGAAGACAGTGGTGCATGCGTCGTGCCCACGAGTAGCATGACAATGGAGGCGATGGCAGTGACCAAGGCATTCAAATGGTTAGAGTCACAAGACTACACCCACGCATGTATACTGAGTGATTCGATGAGCATGATAAAAAAGTGGAGGCGGACTCTGTACGCATGCAATGGGTAGAGTCGTTGCAGAAATCCAAAATACGTAAGGTCACCTCTGTCTATGTCCCTGGACATGCGGGAGTACGGGGAAATGAAAGGGCGGACAGGTTGGCTAGCTGCGCTGTCGTTGAGGACAGGCAACCAATGGATCGGGCGGACATCATCAATACCCTCCGAGATGTGAGAAGAGCACAGGACTTCGACAAACACAGATCCACGTCACTTCTTCGGATTATGGAAATGGGAGTTAAATTGGGCACAGCCAGAAATGAGAGACTTAGTGGCCGTGTAAGAAGACTTATCAACCAACATAGACCTGGAGTCGTCAGTCGCTGGACACTGAGGGAATTGCTGAGGAGGGGATCTGAGCACCTATGGACATGTTCGGAGTGCAATGATGATGACCCGCAAATAACTCAATAACTCAATGTTGCCGTTCCGCTCGCGTGTGCGGAAAAAATAATCTATAAACTCACGCGCGCTGTTCATTGATTGGCTCATTATGTGCCACGGTGGAAGAATATTGACTGTCCATTCATGTCGTCACCGAGAGATACCTGATTAAATATCACTGATTATGGTCCATATCTATCGTAAATACTGTCTCTTTACGTCCACGTAGATATAATAACTATTAATGTATTACTATTATATATATATATACTTTCCATATCTATGAAATAACTAACGTATCACTACTCCCTAATATGGTAGTTTCACTTCCGGAGTGGGCGTGGTCTATAGCCGGACAACATCACTCTTACTGGAAGTTGATAATGAAGGGAAACACTGATGTCCATTACTCATGACTCATTAACCAATAATCCCCCAACTACCCACTTCATGAGCCACCATACTTCTTCTAAGTCCCATACATATATACATGTATATATATATATATATATATATATATATATATATATATATATATATATATATATATATATCATTGCATTACTCTCCCGGCAGTTTCACCACTTTCCACCATGGGAAAGTGGTGGTATCCTACTATATAACTCTTGTACTTAAAGGGTACGGGACGTCGCAGGGTATTTTACTCTTTTTTCAACTAAAAAAGTCCGAATATAACGTGCACGATATACTACTACACAGGTAACAAACTAAATCTTTTGAGTTAAGTTTGTCCTCTACTATTCCGACGTCGTTGTGTGTGCTCGCTGAAGAAGTAAACCCGCCAGAATCATGTGTAAGCTTGTTATCACTGCGATGATACTGACAGCTTTTGCTGGAACAGGTACATTCTTAAATTATATTTAGGATACTTAAGATTGTATTGTTTCCCTACACTATCTGTGTAAACTTTCTCATTATCAGGTGCCATGCCGGTTGGCGTAGACGTTCGTCTCTCCTCACATCACTTATTCCATATTTGTCATATTTTCAGTCGGTGATTTTTCTGTTACGCCATTTGGATAAGCTGTTTAATATTTATTTTCTCTTGGTTTTCATCTGCTCTTCTTTCAATTCATGTTGCCTGTTGTATAGTATATGAAGCTTGTATAGTGTTCTCAATGACTTTTTTTTGCAATACATGTTCAATAAATCTTGATTGTCCCTACCTTATGATTTTAATTATATTTCTGGTTTCCCCAGATTGTTGTAAACATTCTTCATTTGTATTTTTTGCTTTACGTGGATTTCGTAGCATTCCTCTGATAAACCACATATCAGCTGCCTCTAATGTTCTTTGTGTTGTGTTCTTTGACCATCACTCACTTCCACACAGTACAAGTTCGATGCAGTACTCTAACACACGTTTTCTAACATTAATTGACAATTATTTGTTACGTAAGATGTTTTTGATTTGATTTCTGTCGCTGCTTGTCCTATTCTGCTTCTAATTTGTGCAGTGCATCTTCCATCTGATGTTATTATTGACCCCATGTATTTGAATCTATGCACCTGTTTCATGATTTCTCCATTTAATTGTACTCTACATTTGTGTGTGTTTCTCACTTCGTTTTATTTTAACGTGCCCTACCTACATGTCCAGTAAATCGTTTATGGCTACTGTGGTTTTCTAACGTGGGCTGAAAGAGTCACGTCAGTAGGTGTTAGTCCGTGCAGCTGCAGGATTTCTAGAACATTAACTATTTATCAAACTGTCAAACTTTCTGGATCGTGAGAGCAGTGAGCAGGCTGAGCTTCATTTTATCATACCATTTATTATACAGAATTATCGTCTATATATTATACATAATTATCGTCTATATATTATACAGAATTATCGTCTATTTATTATACAGAATTATCGTCTATATATTATACAGAATTATTGTCTATATATTATACAGAATTATCGTCTATATATTATACAGAATTATCGTCTATTTATTATACAGAATTACCGTCCATATATTATACAGAATTATCGTCTATATATTATACAGAATTATCGTCTATATATTATACAGAATTATCGTCTATATATTATACAGAATTATCGTCTATATATTATACAGAATTATCGTCTATATATTATACAGAATTATCGTCTATATATTATACAGAATTATCGTCTATATATTATACAGAATTATCAGTTGTAGCTTGTTGCAAACATCATGAGGAAAGAATTATCAATTGAAGCTATTTAATAAGAAATGAACAGCTGGGATATATTGTGGCAACTTGAACATTTGAGGGAAGAAAAGTTAGAGAAAAACCAAGATGAGAACATCAAGCAATGAAAATATTGGTTTAGTGGTCATTCAAAAATAGATAGCCGTTAGTATGAGCTAGTGTGACACATGTTGGTTATATCAGTGGTTCTCTATTTGTTTTCCTACTGTGGCCCCTTTCCCGAGATGAAATGTGTTAGACGCATGACTGGAAAAGGCCTGAGAGCTAAGATCTGAAAAAAGAAATGAAAAAAACCTGAAATAATTCTCGCCACAGAATGCATAAAGAAACAACACATAAAAGGGTTTGGTTACGTGATAAGACAGAAATAAGAAAACACAATGTACCGGGGAATTAAGAAATGTTGCGAGTAAACCAGACTCAAGAGCCGACCACAAAAAAAAATGGACTGGTGAAATATTAGAAATACTTGGAAGCATAGCAGCAGAGATCAACAGAGGAGCAAAAGACCGTAAATTATATGTCCCATCGATTCTGAAAGGCAAATAAGGAAGGGGAAGAAAAACAAACTATTAAAGATCACATTTCATTAAAAACACTGTTCCTACAAAGACACATTTCTGTTTATACTCATAGATCACGGACTATATCTTTCATCATGAGTTTGTTTACATGGCTAAGAAATTAAATACAGCAACCGGAAAACACTGAAAAAAGCTTCCTTCTTGGCAAACTTGTAAATCTTAACATATATTTCTTTGAAGTTTGTCCACACAACTTTTAAAAAGACTAAGAAAAAGAGGACGGATATGTTGCGCTGAGGTCGAGTGGTGGTTTGGGAGGGGGGAGAGGGGGGGTGTGGTAGGAAAGGAAAACAATGTTGCCGCAAAGATGGCGATCTCCCCATCATGGATGGTTGCTTTTGAAGTTCGCCAAATACTTGTGATGTCAGTCATGTCAAGAGCCCCGTCACACCAAGTGGCGTATAGGGAATATGGTGTTAGTGATCATAAATTTTACAGACCTTCGGCACATGATTTTGTAGGTAATGTTGTCAGTATTACGCCCGTGCTGCTTTACCTCAGAAAAAAAATCCAGTACCCATTTAAGGCTAAGTGAACCCGAAGCCGTTGATCAGGATCGAACCCGATCCCTTGTCCTTTGTAGTCTAGATACTTGTGATGTGCGCTTGTCTTATAGGCGCGCTAATGGAAAAAATCACAGAGTGGAAACAAGTGACATCCGAGCGTTCAACTCTACATGCATCTACATCCATTTATGTAAGGCTACCCATTCCTGTACCATGCCTAGGTGGTATATGAAAAGACCATATTCCACTTTATATTTAAATGTTGACTCAAGGGAGATGGACAATTAGAAAGTGAGTTGTCCTTTCATGTTTAAAAAAAACTAGTAGGAAAAGATAGAATTTTAAAAATGGCAAGTTTTCACGTTTTATTTAAACTTTGAATATAGGAGAGGTGGAAAACTAGAAGAAAGTACATTCCACTTTATCTTTAATTGCAGAGAAAGTAATGAAAACAGTTTATGAAAACACATTGTACATTATCTTTAATTGTGAAGAAAATAACGGTAAAAAATTAAGAAAACACATTCTACTGTATCTTTAAAGCAGCATTGGCATGAATTGTCTTCTATTCATGTTTTCTTCAATCCGTCCTGATTGTTTCAAAGTCTATTGTTTAACTATATGATGGTACTATTAACGATTGCTATCGTTGAAATATCATTACAGCTCTCAGTGTACAAACAGATCAGTTGGGAAATTGTACTGTTCTGTATAGTTCTTGCAGAGGCCCATGTAGACATGAGTCACATGGTTAGAGCCACGTCACTAGCAACGGCGTTCCACTGAAGCAGTGGAACAACGTGCCACTATTCTCACTACAGCGATGAAGAACTGTAACCTGAAGCGGAAACTCCATGTGTTCCGTAACTGGAGCGTGGAACTTTCCATGAAACGCTCACACTTTTCCTTGCCTCACACTTCCATTAAACATCCACGATATTTTCAATGACATTGACGACTCAAATTATTTTTTGTTGGTCCACACTGGCCACCAGCGGTTTTCAAATTACTTTTTCTTGTTTACCCCACTGGCCACCAGCGGTTTTCAAATTATTTTTTCTTGTTTACCCCACTGACCACCAGTGACTTTCAAATCTTTGCTTACCATAAACCTAACCGATTCGACTCCTTCCAGGTAACCCTTGTGAATCCTCCAAGCCATTCCTGTGCCGAAGCTCTGACAAGTGTATAGGACTGAAGTTTGTCTGTGATGGGACCTGGGACTGTGAGGACGGATTTGATGAGGATCCTGCAATGTGCAACGCGCGTACGTTTCTCTTACCAGAGTTTTTTTTTCCTTTAAATTTAAAATGTTAACATGTTTAGTAAGAATTGAAAGCTGCTGAGATTTATAATTGAGGATGTTAACAGGTTTAGTAAGAATTGAAAGCTTCTGAGATTTATAATTGAGTATGTTAACAGGTTTAGTAAGAATTGTAAGCTTCTGAGATTTATAATTGAGGATGTTAACAGGTTTAGTAAGAATTGAAAGCTTCTGAGATTAATAATTTAGGATGTTAACAGGTTTAGTAAGAATTGAAAGCTTCTGAGATTTATAATTAAGGATGTTAACAGGTTTAGTAAGAACTGAAAGCTGCTGAGATTTTTTTAGGAGAGGAAAATACCAGGTAAACGAGACATATTCGTTCCATGGCCGTCGTCATTTGATGGCACAATATGATGATAAATTCAAAATATATAATTTAAAGCTTTGCGCGTGGAGAAATAAAGGACTGGATCCCCAACTTGATTGGGTCTGTCGTTTTTTTTCTTTCCATCGCGAGCTCTATCTTCTGATAAATGAAACGTTTTGCACTGTTTTCTTTTTTCCATCGCGAGCTCTATCTTCTGATTGATGAAACATTTTTCACTGTATTCTTTTTTCCATCGCGAGCTATATCTTCTGATTGATGAAACGTTTTTCACTGTTTTCTTTTTTCCATCGCGAGCTCTATCTTCTGATAGATGAAACTTTTTTCACTGTTTTCTTTTTGTATGAGGATGGATAACAACTGTGATCTGTAAATCTGACGATGCCTGCACTGGGACATGCATCACAGGGTTCCTGGTTAAAACAATTGAGATTGTTTTCTCTGCTTAGAGATTGTTGGTCCCCAATGGCCACCAGCGGTTTTCAAATTATTTTTTCTTGTTTACCCCACTGACCACCAGTGACTTTCAAATCTTTGCTTACCATAAACCTAACCGATTCGACTCTTTCCAGGTAACCCTTGTGAATACTCCAAGCCATTCCTGTGCCGAAGCTCTGTCAAGTGTATAGGACTGACGTTTGTCTGTGATGGGACCTGGGACTGTGAGGACGGATTTGATGAGGATCCTGCAGTGTGCAACACGGGTACGTTTCTCTTACCATATTTTTTTTTTCTTTAAATTGAGTATGTTAACAGGTTTAGTAAGAATTGAAAGCTGCTGAGATTTATAATTGAGGATGTTAACAGGTTTAGTAAGAATTGAAAGCTTCTGAGATTTATAATTGAGGATGTTAACAGGTTTAGTAAGAATTGAAAGCTTCTGAGATTTATAATTGCGGATGTTAACAGGTTTAGTAAGAACTGAAAGCTGCTGAGATTTTTTTTAGAAGAGGAAAATACAAGGTAAACGAGACATAGGCGTTCCATGGCTGTCGTCATTTGATGGCACAATATGATGATAAATTCAAAATTTATAATTTAAAGCTTTGCGCGTGGAGAAATAAAGGACTGGATCCCCTACTTGAATGGGTCTGTCGTTTATTTTTTTTTTCCATCGCGAGCTCTATCTTCTGATTGATGAAACGTTTTTCGCTGTTTTCCTTTTTCCATCCCGACCTCTATCTTCTGATTGATGAAACGTATTTCACTGTTTTCTTTTTTCCATCGCGAGCTCTATCTTCTGATTGATGAAACGTTTTTCACTGTTTTTTTTTTTCCATCGCGAGCTCTGTCTTCTGATAGATGAAACATTTTTCACTGTTTTTTTTCCCATTGCGAGCTCTATCTTCTGATTGATGAAACGTTTTTCGCTGTTTTCTTTTTTTCTTTGGCGAGCTCTATCTTCTGATTGATGAAACGTTTTTAACTATTTTCTTTTTTCTATCGCGAGCTCTATTTTCTGATTGATGAAACGTTTTTCACTGTTTTATTTTTTCTATCACGAGCTCTATCTTCTGATTGATGATACGTTTTTCACTGTTTTCTTTTTTCTATCGCGAGCTCTATCTTCTGATTGATGAAACATTTTTCACTGTTTTCTTTTTTCCATCGCGAGCTCTATCTTCTGATTGATGAAACGTTTTTCACTGTTTTCTTTTTTCCATCGCGAGCTCTATCTTCTGATTGATGAAACGTTGTTCACTGTTTTCTTTTTGTATGAGGATGGATAACAATTGTGATCTGTAAACCTGACGATGCCTGCACTATTTTCACATCACAGGGTTCCTGGTTAAAACAATTGAGATTGTTTTCTCTGCTTAGAGATTGTTGGTCCCCACTGGTCACCAGCGGTTTTCAAATTATTTTTTTCTTTTTTACCCCACTGACCACCAGTGACTTTCAAATCTTTGCTTACCATAAACCTAACCGATTCGACTCTTTCCAGGTAACCCTTGTGAATCCTCCAAGCCATTCCTGTGCCGAAGCTCTGTCAAGTGTATAGGACTGAGGTTTGTCTGTGATGGGACCTGGGACTGTGAGGACGGATTTGATGAGGATCCTGAAGTGTGCAACGCGGGTACGTTTCTCTTACCAGAGTTTTTTTTTCTTTAAATTGAGAATGTTAACAGGTTTAGTAAGAATTGAAAGCTTCTATAATTGCGGATGTTAACAGGTTTAGTAAGAATTGAAGGCTTCTGAGATTTATAATTGATGATGTTAACAGGATTAGTAAGAACTTAAAGCTGCTGAGATTTATAATTGGGGATGTTAACAGGTTTAGTAAGAATTGAAAGCTTCTATAATTGCGGATGTTAACAGGTTTAGTAAGAACTGAAGGCTTCTGAGATTTATAATTGATGATGTTAACAGGTTTAGTAAGAACTGAAAGCTGCTGAGATTTTTTTAGGAGAGGAAAATACAAGGTATACGAGACATAGGCGTTCCATGGCCGTCGTCATGTGATGGCAGAATATGATGATAAATTCAAAATTTATAATTTAAAGCTTTGCGCGTGGATAAATAAAGGACTGGATCCCCAACTTGATTGGGTCTGTCGTTTTTTTTTTCTTTTTTTTCCATCGCGAGCTCTATCTTCTGATTGATGAAACGTTTTTCACTATTTTCTTTTTTCCATCGCTAGCTCTATCTTCTGATTGATGAAACGTTTTTCACTGTTTTCTTTTTTCTATCGCGAGCTCTATCTTCTGATTGATGAAACGTTTTTCACTGTTTTCTTTTTTCTATCGCGAGCTCTATCTTCTGATTGATGAAACGTTTTTCACTGTTTTCTTTTTTCTATCGCGAGCTCTATCTTCTGACTGATGAAACGTTTTTCACTATTTTCTTTTTTCCACCGCGAGCTCTATCTTCTGATTGATGAAACGTTTTTCGCTGTTATCTTTTTTCCATCGCGGGCTCTATCTTCTGATTGATGAAACGTTTTTCACTGTTTTCTTTTTCCATCGCGAGCTATATCTTCTGATTGATGAAACGTTTTTCACTGTTTTCTTTTTTCTATCGCGAGCTCTATCTTCTGATTGATGAAACGTTTTTCACTGTTTTCTTTTTGTACGAGGATGGATAACAACTGTGATCTGAAAACCTGACGATGCCTGCACTGGGACATGCATCACAGGGTTCCTGGTTAAAACAATTGAGATTGTTTTCTCTGCTTAGAGATACAGTGTTATTAGTTACGACCTTTTTAAGAGTCCCGCACCGACCAGAACGACTTTCAACTACTCTTTCAACATGGATGTTTGAGATCTTCATTGGTAAAGTAGAACTACCTGCAGAAATTGACAAAAACACGAAAGTCTCCAAACGACATTGGAGCGAAGAGTACTTTTCTAAATTCTCCAATGTTTGGACTGTAATGGAGTTCCTTATAATTGATATACTCAAACATTGTTTTCTTTCTGTCGTCCTGGCTGAGGACGTAAAGTAGCTGTTGATTATTGTTATGGACCTAGAGCACTGATACGATGCACTGTAGATAGAAGATTGTGGAGGGACATGATCGTCTACGCCAACCGGCAGGGTACATGATGATGATGATGATGAGAGCAGTGATTTCCAACGCGGTGCTCGCGGACACCATTGCACCCGCCGCGTGTTTTCTAGGTGCCGTAGAAGTTCCAATCTCAATCCAGTGAGTGACTCAATTTATTGTCAGGCATTCAGTTGAACAAGAGATTGAGAAGAAAAAAAGAAATGATAAAAGCAATCGCTGATGTAATTTCCTTCCCAATGAACAGAAGCGGTAATCGTCGGCATCAAATGATCAACAGATTTAACGGTAGAGACTAACCTTGTTGCTGTATCTTCAAAGGTTTGAGTTAAGGTAAACTTGAATTTACATAAATATAAGCGGTATAGCCTCAGAATTTACATAAATATAAGCGGCGGTATAGTCTCAGAATTTACATAAATAAAAGCGGAGGTATAGTCTCAGAATTTACATAAATATAAGCGGCGGTATAGTCTCAGAATTTACATAAATAAAAGCGGAGGTATAGTCTCAGAATTTACATAAATATAAGCGGCGGAATAGTCTCAGAATTTACATAAATATAAGCGGAGGAATAGTTTCAGTATTTCAGATGCATTATAGATATGTGTAGCTGCTGTTAACAATCAGTTTGAATATTAGCACGCGTGGTTCTTTGGAAAATGTCCCGCGGTCCCGTTGCCACAAAAACGTTGAGAACCCCTGATTCGTCAATGATCAGTCAGTCGTAATTTGGTTTCATCATGTCATTCTCAGCATTTGTCCTTACAATATCCTCCAGCGGATAACTCGTGCGTGTGATTAGATCTCTTGTCTGCTGATACCAATCGATGATGATTCATTTGTTGCGGTTCTTAGGTTCGAAGACCGACAGTGGTAAAATGGTAGGTGTATTCGTTTACTGACCAGTGGTGCAAGTTAAGGTTTCAAGTGGGGAGCATTTTCTTAACCGTTGAAAGGGATTCAGCTTCTGAAAATTGGTACCAGAAGTTTTGTTTAGGACAGTCGTGCGGTCTGGTGTAATCATCATCATCATCATCATTGAGTGCCGTCTCCGCATCGAAGGTTGGCTACCATGGAGCGCCATTCCACTCTGTGCCGGTGTAATAATGACCACAATAAATAGAATTATGTAAATAGGCAGGGGAATAAGAGGTAGGATTCGATCCCAACCGACGGCTTCCGGTTCACTCAGCCTTTAATGGGTACTGGATTTTTTTCTGGGAAAGTAAAGCGGCACGGGCGTAATACCGACCACATTACCCCAAAAATCATGTGGCCAGGGTCTGTATAATTCATGGTCACTAACACCATATTCCCTATACGTTACTTGGCGTGACGGGGGTACTTTACTTGACTTTTTAGGCAAGGATAACAACATCATATTCACCGTTCGAGAGATGGTGTGGCAAGTGTCATTTTGTTTATTTCGCAGCGTCTGCCGTTGTTGTTGTCAGAATCAGTCATGGTCAGGCTGCTGTGTACCGGTCTGGGTTCATATTTACATTCATCCAGAGATGCTTTTAACTTTATCTTAAATCAAACCTACATCCACAGAGCGACCGATTTATACACTCGATCGCCGCTCCTTTCATGGCAACAAACTACAGTACAGACAAACTGTTAATGCATTTGGCATCATCAAGCTGGCGAATATTAAAACAGTAGCGTGTAACACTGAAGATTTATAATGATTAAATTTACAGCTAAATAATGAATGATCATATCTAAGTGAAAGAAAGAGTATTTGTTGTTGTTATTGTTGCAGCTGCCCGACCATCATATGATGAATTATTTTATTTGATCGAGAATGAAAGGAAGTGGATGATACCCAAACTTTTCAATGGCGCCAACCCAGAACTCGTGGCCCACAGCTTATCAGGTTGGTAAAACATGGCGAGGGCGGTTTTGTGGAGACAATGTGGCGAGGGTGTGTTAATGTTGATACATTTGTGGTAAAGTGACGAGGGTGTTGTGAAGGAGACGGTGTGTTAATGATGATATATTTGTGGTAATGTGACGAGGGTGTTGTGAAGGAGACGGTGTGTTAATGATGATATATTTGTGGTAATGTGACGATGGTGGTGTAGTGGAGACAAAGTGTTGAGGGTGACATTTTAGAATAGTAGGTTCATGTGATTAAAGTATTATGTTGATGGTGATAAATTTATAATGATGTGACGAGTGTGGTGTGGGGAACGAATATGTTGAGTGTAATTTATTTATAGTGACGTGACGATTGTGGTAGTTGGAAGAAATATGTTGAGTGTAATATATTTGTAGCGATGTGACGAGAGTGGTGTAGTATAAACAATGTTCTAAAGGTGACATATCTGTAGTATTGTGACGAGAATAGTGTGGTTGTGGTAACGTGACGACAAGGATATGTTGATGTATGAGACAAGACCTTTGTCAATAATCAGATCTGGCACGTGAAGTGTTATAAACATGGCATCGCCTCACTGTGTCTATTAATGATTTGGATGATTTATTAATGATGTTTATTTTTCAATTCGATGCTCATGGAGTCAATGACTCACAAATGCCTCATTAGTGTATCCTAGTGCACTTTATTTCCACATAAAATGATACAAATTGCCTACATAAAAAGCAGATTGTATCTTGTTGGACATTAAACAGCGTGCGCGCCCGGAGCCCGGAAGGGGAGTAAAGAATTGTAGCACAGTTCCCTACCAGCCATGTCTGTAAGAGGCGACAAAGGAGGGCTGGAGAAGGGACTAGCTATTCCGTACTGTAAAAAAATATAAGCTGCACAAATTTCACAAACGTGTACAAGTCACAGAAATGAAATAAAAGTAAATCCGCCATCCAGGAAAAATAAGGGCTCTCTGTCTAAGAGATATGACGCAATCCGATCTTTAAAGAATGGCAAGAAACAGGACGGCTTGGAAAGTGTTTGTTGAAGAACTAAGCTCCATAAGGAGTTGAAAGGAAGAAGAAGATGTAGAAGAAGTAGAAAAAGAGACTTCAACAAGAGGAAAATGATAAGTCGGTTTAAAAATAAACATGTCTCATCATTATTTCCCAACTTGTGAGTTTAATGATAAATACTTTCCTATCTTTGTTTACATTTCAGTAATTGTATCCTCTGTTCCTGCCATTAAATCACATCCTTCAAGCATTGTTTTCCCTTGTACTTGGCTACATATGTGGATGTTTTTTGTGTATCTATATATTTTTAAAACATTCCTTCAAGTTTAATTTTAAAAAGCACGTGTTGAATTGTAATTGTAATGTTATAGCTGAGGTTTTTTTGGGACCCTTGGTAAAGCACTGGTTAGCGAACTGGCCTGCCGAGGACAAGAGGTCGAGTTCGATTCTGATTGATGGATTTGAGGCTCGCCAAGCCATAAACCGATACCAGAGATGTTCACCGAGTAAGAAATACATCACTGATGTAGTGCTGACCAAATAATTAAAAATGGAATATGTCGATGTTTCTAACAACACGCTCATTGACATTTCATTCTATTTACAGGCCACGGCATGAAGAAGTTTTTCTCCTTTAGAGATTTCTTGGGATGTTATTTATTTTATTATGTAAATAATATATATATTACTTATATTCATCTTCTTTAGTCTTGTTATCAATATAAAAACGACAATAGCTATGATTATAAACAAAGATAACACAACTTACAAGTGGATATCAAAGTTGAAGTAATAGACCTGGAGATAGTTCAGAGCTACAACTACCTAGACCATACTATAACCAGTGATGAAAAATGTACAACTGAAATAAAGAAAAGAATAGGAATGGTATCAAAAGTGATTTTAATTCCATGAAAAGTATACTAACATCAAGGCAAATAACACCAGGACAAAAACTAAGAATAGCAAAATTAAGGTGACCATATTTTTGAAATCCCATTCCGGGACGGAATAATTTTACTTCAATTTTCCACCAATAAAATTACATTTATTCTTGCTGTCATTTTCAAGTGAATAATACATACATTTTAAAACATCTAATAATATAGACCTACAATACGCTATCAGGATAATCAGGAGATAAAAAAAAAACAGTGATACTCACTTAAATTGAAGGTGAAACAGAGATGCTGTACTTTTCAGATGAATGAATTTTCTGTAAAATGTCCTTCTTTGTATGCAGCATCTTATAAAATTCGACACATGTTCCCTCATAGTTCACTTTGGTGATCAACATGGCTTTTAAAGTTTCAACACCTAGTTGTGTTTTATCATTTGTCCACAAACTGTTCATCAGAGAAAACACTCGTTCTGTTGCAGCGTTTGTTCCAGGTAGACACAAAAAGAACTCTGCCAACTTCAGAATATGTGAAACGGGCACATGATTGTTTCTGAAGTGGGAAGCTAGTTCAACCCAACGCTGCCCTGGTAATGTTTTATTAAGACTCCACTCACTAATTTTTTGTGAAGTAACGAACTGTTTCATGTAGACATATTCGTCATACATTTCATTTTCTGGAAAGTCGACTGAAGGCACTGTTTGACTCACTAATGATGAAGACTTCTCAATATCTTCCCAATTTGGTGTTCTGTTCAGCATTACCCAGCTGTAAGACTCTAGGTTTTGAAAATTATTTGCAGCCCATTTCTTCAAATAACTTAAAGCTGTTTCATAAAATGAAGAAACACTGGCGTTAAACTTTTTCACATCATCACATGGAAATCCTTCCATTTCCAGCTTTTTAAGGATTATCTAAACTCTTGATGGCAAGAAGCCGTCTTCCAGCTTGGACTCCAAGATAGCTTTCAACCTATTGATGTTGTCAATGACTTCAAATACAGTGACCATCTGTCCCTCTACTTTCTGCACTGCTTCGTAGAAAGAGGATGCCTGACTGTGAACCAAAATAAGCCATGCCTCAGACAGTGGGTTTTCAAAGAATTCCTGTATAAAAACTGGGCATCTGTCTTGAGATTGAAAATATGATTTTAGAGGCAGGAACATGTAAAGAACCCTTTCAACAGCAGGCACGAGCGCAAGCCACCTAGTTTGTGCATAACCTAAAATCATCTGGAAGTCTGTGTCGACAAACTGACAAAACTCCTTGAGACTTTCAACTGTGTATGATTTGAAGTACAGATAAATTTTTGCAATAGTCATTTCAACATCAACAGGCAATACGTCTGCAGCTGCTCGAACAATGTTGTGGAAAATATGGCAAGCACACCCAACACCTATCAAACTATGTCCAAGGTTTTCTTTCAGTTCTGTGAAAACATTGTTCTGTCCTTTTCTTTCAGCGCCCCCAAAATTAGAATTTGTGTTGTCTGCACATAATCCAACTACTTTCAGTTCTAAACCATTTTCAGTTTGACAGTCAATAAGAAAACTACTTACTATATCAGATGTTTCACCCGGCAATGACTTCAACTCTAATATTTTAACTTTCAGTCCCTTATTACGATCAAAGTATCTGACAAGCAAAGGAAAAATCTTGATTTCTTTGTGGTTGGAGGCATCTGTCAGTATGGAGATAAATGTTACGTTTTCTAGGTCACATCTCAACTCGTTTAGAGCATGGGGTGTGAACACATTCCGAATAATAGCTTCTGTTTTCGTACGTGCTCAAGCAAATTTTGGTTCTAAAGTTACCTGAAGCAATTTTGATGTGCAGTCCATAGAACTAAACGTGTGATTGTGCATCACTGTATGATATGCAAAGGCACCTTCTGTAGCAGCTAACTGTTCTTCTTTGTCACCAACCTGTTCAGCTCGAAAAAAATTTGTCAACGACGAGCTTGATGCAGCAGTAGCGACGGCTCTCTTATGTTTATCACTATTTATGTGGCTCTTAATATCACCACGTCCACTATGGTTAATAGTAAACCCGGATGAACATATATTACATCTTACAGTGAAGTCTGATGACGATGTAGACTTTTTTATAAAAGAGTATTCCTTTTGTAAATCTTGATTAAAACTACAATTACGCTTCGGTGCCATTTTTTGCAAAAGTGAAAGTGAAAGTTAGTAACACAACGAATATATACGAGATTTAAAACTAGGAGCGCATGCTACTGTTTTGATATTAAACAAAATTGTCTACACAGCAACGGAATAATATTTTTTTTTAAATTGAAGAAATGTACGCCGTATACCAAAATGGCAAAATTGATAAACGTTTGTGTCCCAAATTATTTTTTATCAAATCCGGGACAAAAGCTAAAAAATATGCCAAAATCGGGACAAAACCGGTACTGCAGCTAATCCGGGACAAAGGTTCAAAAAATGTCAAATTCCGGGACTGTCCCGGACAATCCGGGACGAATGGTCACCTTTGCAAAATGGTATATCTTCTCAACCTTCCTGTATGGTGCAAAAACATTAGACATGGTTACAGAACAGAAAATTGAAACCTTTGAAATGTGGATGTAAAGATGAATATGTAGAATGGGATGGGAAAAAAACAAAACAAATGATGAAGTCTTAAAGCAAATAAAAATGAAAAGAGACCAAACACAGTTCAAACAAAACAAATGAAATTGTTATGTTTTCATGTTAAGAGACACAGCAGCCCGCTAAAATTAATATTGAAAGGGAAAATACAAGGTAAAAGAGGCAGACAGACGAAGACTAACATGGAACGAGTAACATCAAAAGATGGACAAGTCAGTCTATGACAACCTGCACAGATCAAAGCAAGAGACAAAGCGGAATGGAGCTCCATGGTAGCCAACTTTAATTTCGAGGACGGCACTCAATGATGATGAGATGTGTACGATATCAAATAATATAATTTAAAAACCTAACATTGACAGACTAGGTTTCAAATGAGTTTTCTTTCAAGAAACGAAGATTAGAAATATGGCACATTCAGAATAAACAATAGAATAGAAAACCAAATAGAAAAATGATATACAAATAAAGATAACTAACATTGAACATAAGACAAAAGTATATTAAAACAACAGTTGAGCAAATGTTGACAGCAGCACCTTAATGCTTCTTCTTTTTGCCATTATGTGGCTGTTTCATCAAATAAACCTTGGATTATCGCTTGGGTTAAAGCAGTACGAGATTAATTGAGCCAATCAGCGGTTTTGGATCAATTGAGCCAAATCAGCAGTTCGAAATTATTTGAGCCAATCAGCAGTTGGGGATTAATTGAGCCAATCAGCGATTGTAATCTTAATGTCAACTCCTTTCGGAATGTATGTAGACAAACAAGATTTCATCTTCAGTTTATAATTTGTGTTGTTCACTTCTGTCTATTTCTTCAATTTCGCTCTTAAAGATGTTTTCTTATTCCTTCCATATTAAGATTTATGAATTGTCACTTTAATAATTTATTATATTTTTCTTTCAAACAATGTTTTTATAGACATTTTTTTTTAATCTTTTCTTTTTAAGGTTTCTTTGTTGTTCATTTTTTTTAATTAATGTATTCTGTTTTTCACTATAAACTTTTTCTCATCGTGTCTCAGTGTATCTCTCATTTAATTCATCATCATAAAGTGATTTCATTAACAAACAGTATTTTTCAACAAAATGAAAATGAAACGTGTGCCCGTGCTTGACAAATTATTATAAAATAAAACAAATATGAAGTACACAAAAATATTCACAAAAGGCAAGAATTAAAAAAAAGAAGGTACATATTTAACAAATTATGTGTTTTTTTTATTATTATATATTTTTTAAGTTATCAACATTTTAAACATAAACATTTGAAAAAGGACAAAGATTTCAGTCACAAAATGAATTAATTTTCTGGCTGAGTTTCATGAAAGAACTTTTTGATCGCTCGAAGACCTCATGTTATTTCTTACGCCTTCTCCTTTTACAGCATTTTAAAACAATAAATTTGTACTTAAAAAAAAATAATTTCTTCATCGTTTTTTTCCCCTCTATTTCACTTACCTCTTCATGAGCATACATTACGTGGCACATTACGCGGTACACGTTTTCACCTCTGATGGAGAATATTTCCAACGACTTCCTTTGGCTGTTTCTATAATTGTTATATATTATTAAATAAATCTGCTTAAAATCTTTCTCATGTCTTTATAAGCTATTCTTTACGACTGCGTGCAGCAAAGGCTAAATATTTTTATATAATAAAACAGTGAACATAAATTCTTCATTTGCAAGGATCAAACACAACGAAATTCAAATCTCGTCGCTGCAAATGAATCTGTTAATAAATAACAATGGAGACTGCCAGAAAGAGATCAAAAGAGCATCAGTAGCAGCAAAAAAATTACTGGAGACAGAGATTCTTTCAGACTGGCTATGATGGGTTTAACGCTTTATGTGATATCTGGCTGGAGACAGAGATTCTTTCATACGGGCTGTGATGGGTGCAACGGTTTATGTGATATCTGGCTGGAGACAGAGATTCTTGCAGACGGGCTGTGATGGGTGCAACGGTTTATGTGATATCTGGCTGGAGACAGAGATTCTTTCATACGGGCTGTGATGGGTTTAACGCTTTATGTGATATCTGGCTGGAGACAGAGATTCTTGCAGACGGACTGTGATGGGTGTAACGCTTTATGTGATATCTGGCTGGAGACAGAGATTCTTGCAGACGGACTGTGATGGGTGTAACGCTTTATGTGATATCTGGCTGGAGACAGAAATTCTTACAGACGGGATGTGATGGGTGTAACGCTTTATGTGATATCTGGTTGGAGACTAAGATTATTGCAGACGAGCTGTGATGGGTGCAACGGTTTATGTGATATCTGGCTGGAAACAGAGATTATTGCAGACGAGCTGTGATGGATGCAACGGTTTATGTGATATCTGGCTGGAAACAGAGATTATTGCAGACGATCTGTGATGGGTGCAACGGTTTATGTGATATCTGGCTGGAGACTGAGATTATTGCAGACGAGCTGTGATGGGTGCAACGGTTTATGTGATATCTGGTTGGAGACTGAGATTATTGCAGACGAGCTGTGATGGATGCAACGGTTTATGTGATATCTGGCTGGAGACAAAGATTCTTGTAGACGGGTTGTGATGGGTGTAACGCTTTATGTGATATCTGGCTGGAGACAGAGATTCTTACAGACGAGCTGTGATGGGTGTAACGGTTTATGTGATATCTGGCTGGAGACAGAGATTCTTACAGACGGGATGTGATGGGTGTAACGCTTTATGTGATATCTGGCTGGAGACAGAGACTCTTACAGACGGGATGTGATGGGTGTAACGCTGTATGTGATATCTGGCTGGAGACAGAGATTCTTACAGACGCAATGTGATGGGTGTAACGGTTTATGTGATATCTGGCTGGAGACAGAGATTCTTACAGACGGGATGTGATGGGTGTAACGCTTTATGTGATATCTGGCTGGAGACAGAGATTCTTACAGACGCAATGTGATGGGTGTAACGGTTTATGGAATGTCTGGCTGGAGACAGAGATTCTTACAGACGGAATGTGATGGGTGTAACGGTTTATGTGATATCTGGCTGGAGACTGAGATTCTTGCAGACGAGCTGTGATGGATGCAACGGTTTATGTGATATCTGGCTGGAGACAAAGTTTCTTGTAGACGGGTTGTGATGGGTGTAACGCTTTATGTGATATCTGGCTGGAGACTGAGATTCTTGCAGACGAGCTGTGATGGATGCAACGGTTTATGTGATATCTGGTTGCAGATAGAGATTCTTGTAGACGGGCTGTGATGGGTGCAACGATTTATGTGATATCTGGCTGGAGACAAAGATTCTTGTAGACGGGTTGTGATGGGTGCAACGATTTATGTGATATCTGGCTGGAGACTGAGATTCTTGTAGACGGGCTGTGATGGGTGCAACGGTTTATGTGATATCTGGCTGGAGACAAAGATTCTTGTAGACGGGCTGTGATGTGTGCAACGGTTTATGGACGTCTGGCTGGAGACAGAGATTCTTACAGACGAGATGTGATGGGTACAACGGTTTATGGGATGTCTGGATGGAGACAGAGATTCTTTCAGACGTGCTGTGATGGGTGTAACGATTTATGTGATATCTGGCTGGAGACAGAGATTCTTATAGACGAGCTGTGATGGGTGCAACGGTTTATGGGATGTTTGGCTGGAGACTGAGATCCTTGCATACGGGCTGTGATGAGTACAACGTTCTGCAAAAAAATGATGTAGCAAATGGTAATTAAAATTAATGTGCTCGATGTCTTCAGCTATGACAGTTAGTGCTACATATGGAGAATCGTGGATATGAAGATCGCCAGTCTATGTTATGGTTATGGTTATGGAAGGCCTCGGCATCACAGCAAACGAATTAAAATCCATAATTGCTCAACCGCCCGTGCCAGTGGAATCATCCGAATTACCAACTCATCTCCCAAACAAAGAAAGGTAACTGTAGTTCCCATCGTAGCAGTCTCAGCACACGCCAAAAGACATAAGGCGAAACCGCGCAGAAAGTGAACACAGCCAACTGTTCCCTGTCATACGATATCATCATTCATCGTAAACAAGCGGGATATCGAAGCAGGATCAAAACGGATGAGACACACAGCTCACGGTGTGCACATAGCACTTAACTCAGTAGCTCCTGCAACAAGCCGGACTTGGAATATGAGGAAACTGCAAGAAGGAACACTTTTGCAGACATAGCCTTCAATGGTTCCTGCCGCCTATCCACCATATACCATGGGAGTTCACGTCCTCCCGAAAATGATGATCGTCGTAGCACTTGATGATGTTAGGCCGTCATTGATGACTCCAATTCCAAACATATAGACACACAGTGGTGGTAATTTGTCATTTCCAATCCAACAGAAGCCACATGACCTGTAGTTAGTAAAACCACAGAGAGAATATGATTTTGTGACCATCACTGATTCACTCTTAGATGTGAATGTGTAGTTTACACAAGAGGAGAAGTTGTCAACTACAGTGATCCAGTTAAGGCAATTCTGGGATAGCAAGGCAAGTCTCCTTTATAGCAGCAGAACTTGATGTTCTCCGCTCCCTTCTTGTAGCTGCTGCCACCCGATTCTGATGTCTCATTAACTTGGGCATCATTCAAGAACAATGTCAGATTAACATTCCATAGATATGGCTCTGCTGATGAAGTGCTTGGTGCAACAGTTGTATCAATCATACTGGAGGCTCCTGGTCTGTGGTCATTAATATCACAGACGGCACAGGATGTTGTTATATTCAGTATTTCTTTCTGGGGTGTAAATATGTGGCACACACATGGAGAGTGGTTTGTGGTCACAGTAATCCAATTAAAGGCAATTCTAGGGTAGCATGGCATAGCTGTTTCAGAACAGCACAATCCTGTGATGTTTTCTGTGTTCGCTATAAAGCTGCTGCTGCTACACAATCCTGACCAATTATAGGTGTGGACATTATTCACTTGCAATGACAAAACTGCTTTGTTTACATCATAAACCTCTGTAAGCGAATCATTTATGGGACTAATAGTACAATTTATTCTTCCATCGGGGATATCTGCATTGAGTCCCCAGAAAAAGGTCTTTGGTTAAAAAGCACATATGCGTTTGATTTAAACACACAATGAGCCACTTCATAAATTCAAAATGATTCTTGCCAATGCCATCCGTTTGCACAAGTTAGGTCCTTAGCTACCAACGTCAAAAATGTCTGAAACGAAGCCATCCAATTAACGACTTTATCTACAGCGAAGGTTAACGAACTGTGAACAAACATTTATGTTCAAACCCTTGAAAACATTTTCAAAAATCTGCCAACTCGCAGCAATAACATTTATCGTGTTGTTCAATGTAAACATTGCTAGTAAACATCGCCAGTCTATGTGTTTGTATTTAAATTCATGTTTGTGTATAATAATAATAATTGATGTGAGTGTGTATCTATTTGTCAAAACGCCCCATGCATATTCGTGGACGCCATTATTCGTCTCACTTTGTGAATGCTTGTATAAGCTTATGCGCTTGTATTTTTATGAGTTTATGTGTCTGTATATATGTATGCAAGTTTGTAAATGTAAAAGCTAAAACTATGACTCTTTGTGTCTCAGTTGCCAGCGATATGAATGATCTCAGCGAACAGGTTGGCCTCACTGATCAGAATGTTGAGCTTCTAAAGAAGGCATTTGAGGACGCTGCGGTGGGAGACGAGCGACCGTTCCTGAACATGGGCATGCCTGAGAGGGCGTGGCATGAGGTAAGTAGGTCTTAGTCTATGCTACAGTCTCAGGATCAGTAGTTTGTTTATTTAGTTGGTTATACTGATATATATATATGTATGGTGAAATATAAAAATGAGAAAGAGAGTTCATCGGTGCTATAAAGAACCAATTCTGACCTATGGAAGCGAATCATGGACAGTAGACAAACAAATGAAAAGACGATTAGAGGCAAAAAAGATGGGATTTCTCAGAAGAATGTTGAAAGTTCCTGGACAACTAAAAAGACCAATGAGGAAGTTCTCAAAGAGGCCAACACAAAAAGGGAGTTCTTAAAAAACATCAGAAAGAAGCAATCAACTTTTCTCCGGCACATCATGAGAAGAGAAAAGTTGGAATACTTGGTTACACCTGGCAAAATGAAAGGAAAGAGAGATCGCGGACGACAAATAGAGAAAATACTGGATAGCTTGGTGTCATGGCATGGAAAACAGTCAACAACAGAACTGATACGATGCCCTGTAGATAGAAGATTGTGGAGGGACATGATCACCTACGCCAACCGGTATGGTACATGATGATGATAATATGGTGAAATAATACACGGAAAAAAGACAAATCGGCAGACCTAAACTACGATATAGCGATATCTGTAAATCATCTCTGAATGCCTTCTCCATCTGAGAAAATGACTGGCAACATCTGATAAGTGATCGCACATCATGGAGAACATGTATAAGGAAAGGCATAACATATATTGAGCCTGTGCTAAGGCAACATATAGAAGAGAAAAGACTCATGAAAAGAGATGGAAAATCCTGTTGATCAGTGGTCCTGACTTGTTCATTCTGTGGCTGTGTGTGTTTGTCAAACATTGGTAGAATTAGTCATCAGAGAAGCTGTACGACAAAAACACAGTCTCAAAAACAAAAACAAAAAAATACACAATAGCCTACATTAGACCGTCTGACAAGATGAAAAGGGCCATACAATATATATATATATATATATATATATATATATATATATATATATATATATAATATATATATATATATATATATAAAATTTGTTATAGCTTCATATTTATTTTTTAAAAAAGGACAGCACAATGTCAAAACGACGTTGTGGCCTATTAAGGCCGTACACTGAAGAAAAAAAATACACAGAAACAAAAAGAAGATAAAGTATAAAACTACATTTCGAAATATTTATAACATATTGGTGGAAAAAAAAAATTGGGATCCCTGTATGGAATGCTGGTTAATGCAGGACTAATTTGAAAATAATGAAAGAAGCGTCTGGTCATGGAGCAGAACAAGAGGTCTAAAGGTCACTTTTGTGTGTGGGTGATTGTTTAATCGGCTTTCTGGTTTGTTGCTTAGTTAGTGGTTTGATGTATTGTTTATTTAGCTGTTTGGTTTATTGTTTGGGATGTTTATTTAGCTGTTTGGTTTATTGTTTGGGTTGTTTATTTAGCTGTTTGTTTTTTTGTTTGGGTTGTTTATTTAGCTGTTTGGTTTATTGTTTGGGTTGTTTATTTAGCTGTTTGGTTTATTGTTTGGATTGTTGTTTATTGCGCTGTTTGGTTTGTTGTTTGAGTGGTTGTTTAGTTGGTATATTTTCGTATATTTGGTTTAGTTTGTTCTTTGGCTCGGTGGCTAGTTAGCTGATTGGTTGTTTGGTTAATTAGTTAGTTGGCTGTTTGATTTGTTGTTGGTTGGTTAGTTTCTTTGTTTGTTTTATTGGCTAGTTGGCATTTTGGTTTGTTGGCTAGTTGGCATTTTAGTTTGTTGGCTTTTTTCATTTTTTAGCTTGGTGGCTAAATGGCTGTTTGGTTTGTTGGCTGTTTAGTTTGTTGGCTGTTTAGTTTGTTGCCTAAGGTTTGATGACACGATATTTTAGTGTACATACATGTGACACAGGTCATGATATTTACTGTCATATGTGGTAGTGTCTGGCAAGAATCACGTAGAGAACACGTTACAAGACGAAATGACGTATTGTTGCACTGTTGGACATGTGTTCAAACAGTCAATAAAACGTGTACTAATAATGTTTGCACTTGCGATAACACTTCGTATACTACTTGACATGATAACCAAAACACATCATTAAGTCATTAAAAAAATTAGTCTTTACTTCCAGGTGGTTCAAACATCATCACGTGGTTTACAACAACCGCGTCCAGCATGACTCTAACATTACTTGTTATAGTAGTGTACAACAACCACGTCTAGCATAATGACTCTGACTTAACTTGTATAGTAGTTTACAATAACCACGTCTAGCGTGATGACTCGAACATAACTTGTTATAGTTGTTTACAACAACCACGTCTAGCATGACTCGAACATAACTTGTTATAGTTGTTTGCAACAACCACGTCCAGCATGACTCGAACATAACTTGTATAGTGGTTTACAACAACCGCGTTCAGCATGACTCGAACATAACTTGTTATAGTGGTTTACAACAACCACGTCTATCATGACTCGAACATAACTTGTTATAGTGGTTTAAAACAACCACGTCTAGCATGACTCGAACATAACTTGTTATAGTTGTTTACAACAACCGCGTCCAGCATGACTCGAACATAACTTGTTATAGTGGTCTGCCATAACCACGTCCAGCATGACTCAAACATAACTTGTTATAGTGGTCTACAACAACAGCGTCCATCACGACTCGAACATAACTTGTTATAGTGGTTTACAACAACCACGTCTAGCATGACTCGAACATAACTTGTTATAGTGGTTTACTCCAACCACATCTAGCATGACTCGAACATAGCTTTTTATAGTTGTTTACAACAACCACGTCCAGCATGACTCGAAATTAACTTGTTATAGTTGTTTCCAAAAAACAACGTCCAGCATGACTCGAACATAACTTGTTATAGTGGTTTACAACAACCACGTCTAGCATGACTCGAACATAACTTGTTATAGTGGTTTACAACAACCACTTCCAGCATGACTCGAACAATACTTGTTATAGTGTCCTACAACAACCACGTCTAGCATGACTCGAACATAACTTGTTATAGTGGTTTACAACAACCACGTCTAGCATGACTGGAACATAAATTGTTATAGTGGTCTACAACAACCACGTCTAGCATGACTAGAACATAACTTATTTTAGTGTTTACAACAACAACGTCTAGCATGAATCGAACATAACTTGTTATAGTGGTTTACAACAACCGCGTCTACCATGACTCGAACATAACGTATTATAGTGGTTTACAACAACCACGACAAGCATGACTCGAACATAACTTGTTATAGTGATTTACAACAACCACGCCTAGCATGACTCGAACATAACTTGTTATAGTGGTTTACAACAACCACATCTAGCAGGACTCGAACATAACTTGTTATAGTGGTTTACAACAACCGCGTCTAGCATGATTCGAACATTACTTGTTATAGTGTCCTACAACAAACGCATCTAGCGTGAATCGATCATAACTTGTTATAGTGGTTTACAACAACCACGTCTAGTATGACTCGAACATAACTTGTTATAGTGGTCTACAACAACAGCGTCCAGCATGACTCGAACATAACTTGTTATAGTGGTTTACAACAACCACGTCTAGCATGATGACTCTGACATAACTTGTATAGTAGTTTACAACAACCACGTCTAGCATGATGACTCTGACATAACTTGTATAGTAGTTTACAACAACCACGTCCAGCGTGACTCGAACATAACTTGTTATAATAGTTTACAACAACCACGTCTAACATGATGACTCTCACATAACTTGTATAGTAGTTTACAACAACCACGTCTAGCGTGATGACTCGAACATAACTTGTTATTTTTGTTTACAACAATCACGTCTAGCATGACTCGAACATAACTTGTGATAGTTGTTTACAACAACCACGTCCAGCATGACTCGAACATAACTTGTTATAGTGGTGTACAACAACCGCGTTCAGCATGACTCGAACATAACTTGTTATAGTGCTTTACAACAATCACGTTTAGCATGACTCGAACATAACTTGTTATAGTTGTTTACAACAACCGCGTCCAGCATGACTCGAACATAAGTTGTTATAGTGGTCTACAACAACCACGTCCAGCATGACTGGAATATAACTTGTTATTGTGGTCTACAACAACAGCGTCCAGCATGACTCGAACATAATTTGTTATAGTGGTTTACAACAACCACGTCTAGCATGACTCGAACATAACTTGTTATAGTGGTTTACAACAACAACGTCCAGCATGACTCGAACATTACTTGTTATCGTGGTTTACAACAACCACATCCAGCATGACTCGAACATAACTTGTTATAGTGGTTTACAACAACAGCGTCCAGCATGACTCGAACATTACTTCTTATAGTGGTTTACAACAAACGCGTTCAGCATGACTCGAACATAACTTGTTATTGTGGTTTACAACAACCGCGTTCAGCATGACTCGAACATAACTTGTTATAGTGGTTTACAACAATCACGTCTAGCATGACTCGAACATAACTTGTTATAGTGTCCTACAACAAACGCATCTAGCGTGAATCGATCATAACTTGTTATAGTGGTTTACAACAACCACGTCTAGTATGACTCGAACATAACTTGTGATAGTTGTTTACAACAACCACGTCCAGCATGACTCGAACATAACTTGTTATAGTGGTGTACAACAACCGCGTTCAGCATGACTCGAACATAACATGTTATAGTGCTTTACAACAATCACGTCTAGCATGACTCGAACATAACTTGTTATAGTTGTTTACAACAACCGCGTCCAGCATGACTCGAACATAACTTGTTATAGTGGTCTACAACAACCACGTCCAGCATGACTGGAATATAACTTGTTATTGTGGTCTACAACAACAGCGTCCAGCATGACTCGAACATAATTTGTTATAGTGGTTTACAACAACCACGTCTAGAATGACTCGAACATAACTTGTTATAGTGGTTTACAACAACAACGTCCAGCATGACTCGAACATTACTTGTTATCGTGGTTTACAACAACCACATCCAGCATGACTCGAACATAACTTGTTATAGTGGTTTACAACAACAGCGTCCAGCATGACTCGAACATTACTTCTTATAGTGGTTTACAACAACCACATCCAGCATGACTCGAACATAACTTGTTATAGTGGTTTACAACAACCGCGTTAAGCATGACTCGAACATAACTTGTTATAGTGGTTTACAACAATCACGTCTAGCATGACTCGAACATAACTTGTTATAGTGGACTACAACAACAGCGTCCAGCATGACTCGAACATAACTTGTTGTAGTGGTTTACAACAACCACGTCTAGCATGATGACTCTGACATAACTTGTATAGTAGTTTACAACAACCACGTCTAGCATGATGACTCTGACATAACTTGTATAGTAGTTTACAACAACCACGTCCAGCGTGACTCGAACATAACTTGTTATAATAGTTTACAACAAGCACGTCTAGCATGATGACTCTCACATAACTTGTATAGTAGTTTACAACAACCACGTCTAGCGTGATGACTCGAACATAACTTGTTATTTTTGTTTACAACAATCACGTCTAGCATGACTCGAACATAACTTGTTATAGTGGTGTACAACAACCGCGTTCAGCATGACTCGAACATAACTTGTTATAGTGCTTTACAACAATCACGTCCAGCATGACTCGAAAATAACTTGTTATAGTTGTTTACAACAACCGCGTCCAGCATGACTCGAACATAACTTGTTATAGTGGTCTACAACAACCACGTCCAGCATGACTCGAACATAACTTGTTATAGTGGTTTACAACAACCACGTCTAGCATGACTTGAACATAACTTGTTATAGTGATTTACAAAAACCACGTCCAGCATGATTTGAACATAACTTGTTATAGTGGTTTACAACAACCACGTCTGGCACGACTCGAACATAACTTGTTATAGTGGTTTACAACAACCGCGTCTAGCATGATTCGAACATTACTTGTTATAGTGTCCTACAACAAACGCATCTAGCGTGAATCGATCATAACTTGTTATAGTGGTTTACAACAACCACGTCTAGTATGACTCGAACATAACTTGTTATAGTGGTCTACAACAACAGCGTCCAGCATGACTCGAACATAACTTGTTATAGTGGTTTACAACAACCACGTCTATCATGATGACTCTGACATAACTTGTATAGTAGTTTACAACAACCACGTCTAGAATGATGACTATGACATAACTTGTATAGTAGTTTACAACAACCACGTCCAGCGTGACTCGAACATAACTTGTTATAATAGTTTACAACAACCACGTCTAACATGATGACTCTCACATAACTTGTATAGTAGTTTACAACAACCACGTCTAGCGTGATGACTCGAGCATAACTTGTTATTTTTGTTTACAACAATCACGTCTAGCATAACTCGAACATAACTTGTGATAGTTGTTTACAACAACCACGTCCAGCATGACTCGAACATAACTTGTTATAGTGGTGTACAACAACCGCGTTCAGCATGACTCGAACATAACTTGTTATAGTGCTTTACAACAATCACGTTTAGCATGACTCGAACATAACTTGTTATAGTTGTTTACAACAACCGCGTCCAGCATGACTCGAACATAAGTTGTTATAGTGGTCTACAACAACCACGTCCAGCATGACTGGAATATAACTTGTTATTGTGGTCTACAACAACAGCGTCCAGCATGACTCGAACATAATTTGTTATAGTGGTTTACAACAACCACGTCTAGCATGACTCGAACATAACTTGTTATAGTGGTTTACAACAACAACGTCCAGCATGACTCGAACATTACTTGTTATCGTGGTTTACAACAACCACATCCAGCATGACTCGAACATAACTTGTTATATTGGTTTACAACAACAGCGTCCAGCATGACTCGAACATTACTTATAGTGGTTTACAACAACCGCGTTCAGCATGACTCGAACATAACTTGTTATAGTGGTTTACAACAACCGCGTTCAGTATGACTCGAACATAACTTGTTATAGTGGTTTACAACAATCACGTCTAGCATGACTCGAACATAACTTGTTATAGTGTCCTACAACAAACGCATCTAGCGTGAATCGATCATAACTTGTTATAGTGGTTTACAACAACCACGTCTAGTATGACTCGAACATAACTTGTTATAGTGGTCTACAACAACAGCGTCCAGCATGACTCGAACATAACTTGTTATAGTGGTTTACAACAACCACGTCTAGCATGATGACTCTGACATAACTTGTATAGTAATTTACAACAACCACGTCTAGCATGATGACTCTGACATAACTTGTATAGTAGTTTACAACAACCACGTCTAGCGTGATGACTAGAACATAACTTGTTATTTTTGTTTACAACAATCACGTCTAGCATGACTCGAACATAACTTGTGATAGTTGTTTACAACAACCACGTCCAGCATGACTCGAACATAACTTGTTATAGTGGTGTACAACAACCGCGTTCAGCATGACTCGAACATAACTTGTTATAGTGCTTTACAACAATCACGTCCAGCATGACTCGAAAATAACTTGTTATAGTTGTTTACAACAACCGCGTCCAGCATGACTCGAACATAACTTGTTATAGTGGTCTACAACAACCACGTCCAGCATGACTCGAACATAACTTGTTATAGTGGTTTACAACAACCACGTCTAGCATGACTCGAACATAACTTGTTATAGTGATTTACATAAACCACGTCCAGCATGATTTGAACATAACTTGTTATAGTGGTTTACAACAACCACGTCTGGCACGACTCGAACATAACTTGTTATAGTGGTCTACAACAACCACGTCCAGAATGACTCGAATATAACTTGTTATTGTGGTCTACAACAACAGCGTCCAGCATGACTCGAACATAACTTGTTATAGTGTTTACAACAACCACGTCTAGCATGACTCGAATATAACTTGTTAAAGTGGTTTACAACAACCACGTCTAGCATGACTGGAACATAAATTGTTATAGTGGTTTACAAAAACCACGTCCAGCATGACTCGAACATAACTTGTTATTGTGGTTTATAAGAACCACGTCTAGCATGACTCGAACATAATTTGTTATATTTTTTTACAACAACAACGTCCAGCATGACTCGATCATAAATTGTTATAGTGGTTTACAACAACCACGCCTAGCATGACTCGAACATAACTTGTTATAGTGGTTTACAACAACGACGTCTAGCATGAATCGAACATAACTTGTTATAGTGGTCTACATCAACCACGTCTAGCATGACTCGAACATAACTTGTTATAGTGGTTTACAACAACCGCGTCTAGCATGACTCGAACATAACGTATTATAGTGGTTTACAACAACCACGTCCAGCATGACTCGAACTTAACTTGTTATAATGGTTTACAACAACCACGTCTAGCATGACTCGAACATAAATGTTATAGTGGTTTACAACAACCACGCCTAGGATGACTCGAACATAACTTGTTATAGTGATATACAACAACCACGCCTAGCAAGATTCGAACATAACTTGTTATAGTGGTTTACAACAACCACGTCTAGCATGACTCGAACATAACTTGTTATAGTGGTTTACAACAACCGCGTCTACCATGACTCGAACATAACTTGTTTTCATGGTTTACAACAACAACGTCTAGCATGACTCGAACATAACTTGTTTTAGTGGTTTACAACAACCACGTCTAGTATGACTCAAACATAACTTCTTATAGTGCTTTACAACAACAAGGTCCAGCATGACTCAACATAACTTCTTATAGTGGTTTACAACAACCACTACTAGCATGACTCGATCATAACTTGTTATAGTGGTTTACAACAACCACGTCTAGTATGACTCGAACATAACTTGTTATAGTGATATACAACAACCACGCCTAGCATGACTCGAACATAACTTGTTATAGTGGTTTACAACAACCACGTCTAGCATGACTCGAACATAACTTGTTATAGTGGTTTACAACAACCGCGTCTACCATGACTCGAACATAACTTGTTTTCATGGTTTACAACAACCACGTCTAGCATGACTCGAACATAACTTGTTTTAGTGGTTTACAACAACCACGTCTAGTATGACTCAAACATAACTTCTTATAGTGCTTTACAACAACAAGGTCCAGCATGACTCAAACATAACTTCTTATAGTGGTTTACAACAACCACTACTAGCATGACTCGAACATAACTTGTTATAGTGGTTTACAACAACCGCGTCAGCATGACTCGAACATAACTTGTTATAGTGGTTTACAACAATCACGTCTAGCATGACTCGAACATAACTTGTTATAGTGTCCTACAACAAACGCATCTAGCGTGAATCGATCATAACTTGTTATAGTGGTTTACAACAACCACGTCTAGTATGACTCGAACATAACTTGTTATAGTGGTCTACAACAACAGCGTCCAGCATGACTCGAACATAACTTGTTATAGTGGTTTACAACAATCACGTCTAGCATGATGACTCTGACATAACTTGTATAGTAGTTTACAACAACCACGTCTAGCATGATGACTCTGACATAACTTGTATAGTAGTTTACAACAACCACGTCCAGCGTGACTCGAACATAACTTGTTATAATAGTTTACAACAACCACGTCTAGCATGATGACTCTCACATAACTTGTATAGTGGTTTACAACAACCACGTCTAGCGTGATGACTCGAACATAACTTGTTATTTTTGTTTACAACAATCACGTCTAGCATGACTCGAACATAACTTGTGATAGTTGTTTACAACAACCACGTCCAGCATGACTCGAACATAACTTGTTATAGTGGTGTACAACAACCGCGTCAGCATGACTCGAACATAACTTGTTATAGTGCTTTACAACAATCACGTCCAGCATGACTCGAAAATAACTTGTTATAGTTGTTTACAACAACCGCGTCCAGCATGACTCGAACATAACTTGTTATAGTGGTCTACAACAACCACGTCCAGCATGACTCGAACATAACTTGTTATAGTGGTTTACAACAACCACGTCTAGCATGACTCGAACATAACTTGTTATAGTGATTTACATAAACCACGTCCAGCATGACTCGAACATAACTTGTTATAGTGGTTTACAACAACCACGTCTGGCATGACTCGAACATAACTTGTTATAGTGGTCTACAACAACCACGTCCAGAATGACTCGAATATAACTTGTTATTGTGGTCTACAACAACAGCGTCCAGCATGACTCGAACATAACTTGTTATAGTGTTTACAACAACCACGTCTAGCATGACTCGAATATAACTTGTTATAGTGGTTTACAACAACCACGTCTAGCATGACTGGAACATAAATTGTTATAGTGGTTTACAAAAACCACGTCCAGCATGACTCGAACATAACTTGTTATAGTGGTTTATAAGAACCACGTCTAGCATGACTCGAACATAATTTGTTATATTTTTTTACAACAACAACGTCCAGCATGACTCGATCATAACTTGTTATAGTGGTTTACAACAACCACGCCTAGCATGACTCGAACATAACTTGTTATAGTGGTTTACAACAACGACGTCTAGCATGAATCGAACATAACTTGTTATAGTGGTCTACAACAACCACGTCTAGCATGACTCGAACATAACTTGTTATAGTGGTTTACAACAACCGCGTCTAGCATGACTCGAACATAACGTATTATAGTGGTTTACAACAACCACGTCCAGCATGACTCGAACATAACTTGTTATAGTGGTTTACAACAACCACGTCTAGCATGACTCGAACATAAATTGTTATAGTGGTTTACAACAACCACGCCTAGGATGACTCGAACATAACTTGTTATAGTGGTATACAACAACCACGCCTAGCATGACTCGAACATAACTTGTTATAGTGGTTTACAACAACCACGTCTAGCATGACTCGAACATAACTTGTTATAGTGGTTTACAACAACCGCGTCTACCATGACTCGAACATAACTTGTTTTATGGTTTACAACAACAACGTCTAGCATGACTCGAACATAACTTGTTTTAGTGGTTTACAACAACCACGTCTAGCATGACTCGAACATAACTTCTTATAGTGCTTTACAACAACAAGGTCCAGCATGACTCAAACATAACTTGTTATAGTGGTTTACAACAACCACTACTAGCATGAATCGAACATAACTTGTTATAGTGGTTTACAACAACCACGTCTAGCATGACTCGAACATAACTTGTTATAGTGATATACAACAACCACGCCTAGCATGACTCGAACATAACTTGTTATAGTGGTTTACAACAACCACGTCTAGCATGACTCGAACATAACTTGTTATAGTGGTTTACAACAACCGCGTCTACCATGACTCGAACATAACTTGTTTTCATGGTTTACAACAACCACGTCTAGCATGACTCGAACATAACTTGTTTTAGTGGTTTACAACAACCACGTCTAGCATGACTCAAACATAACTTGTTATAGTGCTTTACAACAACAAGGTCCAGCATGACTCAAACATAACTTGTTATAGTGGTTTACAACAACCACTACTAGCATGAATCGAACATAACTTGTTATAGTGGTTTACAACAACCGCGTTCAGCATGACTCGAACATAACTTGTTATAGTGGTTTACAACAACCACGTCTAGCATGACTCGAACATAACTTGTTATAGTGTCCTACAACAAACGCATCTAGCATGAATCGATCATAACTTGTTATAGTGGTTTACAACAACCACGTCTAGTATGACTCGAACATAACTTGTTATAGTGGTCTACAACAACAGCGTCCAGCATGACTCGAACATAACTTGTTATAGTGGTTTACAACAACCACGTCTAGCATGATGACTCTGACATAACTTGTATAGTAGTTTACAACAACCACGTCTAGCATGATGACTCTGACATAACTTGTATAGTAGTTTACAACAACCACGTCCAGCGTGACTCGAACATAACTTGTTATAATAGTTTACAACAACCACGTCTAGCATGATGACTCTCACATAACTTGTATAGTGGTTTACAACAACCACGTCTAGCGTGATGACTCGAACATAACTTGTTATTTTGTTTACAACAATCACGTCTAGCATGACTCGAACATAACTTGTGATAGTTGTTTACAACAACCACGTCCAGCATGACTCGAACATAACTTGTTATAGTGGTGTACAACAACCGCGTTCAGCATGACTCGAACATAACTTGTTATAGTGCTTTACAACAATCACGTCCAGCATGACTCGAACATAACTTGTTATAGTTGTTTACAACAACCGCGTCCAGCATGACTCGAACATAACTTGTTATAGTGGTTTACAACAACCACGTCCAGCATGACTCGAACATAACTTGTTATAGTGGTCTACAACAACACGTCCAGCATGACTCGAACATAATTTGTTATAGTGGTTTACAACAACCACGTCTAGCATGACTCGAACATAACTTGTTATAGTGGTTTACAACAACAACGTCCAGCATGACTCGAACATACTTGTTATAGTGGTTTACAACAACCACGTCCAGCATGACTCGAACATAACTTGTTATAGTGGTTTACAACAACAGCGTCCAGCATGACTCGAACATTACTTGTTATAGTGGTTTACAACAACCACGTCCAGCATGACTCGAACATAACTTGTTATAGTGGTTTACAACAACCGCGTCAGCATGACTCGAACATAACTTGTTATAGTGGTTTACAACAACCGTCTAGCATGACTCGAACATAACTTGTTATAGTGGACTACAACAACACGTCCAGCATGACTCGAACATAACTTGTTATAGTGGTTTACAACAACCACGTCTAGCATGATGACTCGACATAACTTGTATAGTAGTTTACAACAACCACGTCTAGCATGATGACTCGACATAACTTGTATAGTAGTTTACAACAACCACGTCCAGCGTGACTCGAACATAACTTGTTATAATAGTTTACAACAACCACGTCTAGCATGATGACTCGAACATAACTTGTATAGTAGTTTACAACAACCACGTCTAGCGTGATGACTCGAACATAACTTGTTATTTTGTTTACAACAATCACGTCTAGCATGACTCGAACATAACTTGTTATAGTGGTGTACAACAACCGCGTCAGCATGACTCGAACATAACTTGTTATAGTGCTTTACAACAACACGTCCAGCATGACTCGAAAATAACTTGTTATAGTTGTTTACAACAACCGCGTCCAGCATGACTCGAACATAACTTGTTATAGTGGTTACAACAACCACGTCCAGCATGACTCGAACATAACTTGTTATAGTGGTTTACAACAACCACGTCTAGCATGACTCGAACATAACTTGTTATAGTGATTTACAAAAACCACGTCCAGCATGACTCGAACATAACTTGTTATAGTGGTTTACAACAACCGCGTCTAGCATGATTCGAACATTACTTGTTATAGTGTCCTACAACAAACGCATCTAGCGTGAATCGATCATAACTTGTTATAGTGGTTTACAACAACCACGTCTAGTATGACTCGAACATAACTTGTTATAGTGGTCTACAACAACAGCGTCCAGCATGACTCGAACATAACTTGTTATAGTGGTTTACAACAACCACGTCTATCATGATGACTCTGACATAACTTGTATAGTAGTTTACAACAACCACGTCTAGATGATGACTATGACATAACTTGTATAGTAGTTTACAACAACCACGTCCAGCGTGACTCGAACATAACTTGTTATAATAGTTTACAACAACCACGTCTAGCATGATGACTCTCACATAACTTGTATAGTAGTTTACAACAACCACGTCTAGCGTGATGACTCGAACATAACTTGTTATTTTTCTTTACAACAATCACGTCTAGCATGACTCGAACATAACTTGTGATAGTTGTTTACAACAACCACGTCCAGCATGACTCGAACATAACTTGTTATAGTGGTGTACAACAACCGCGTTCAGCATGACTCGAACATAACTTGTTATAGTGCTTTACAACAATCACGTTTAGCATGACTCGAACATAACTTGTTATAGTTGTTTACAACAACCGCGTCCAGCATGACTCGAACATAACTTGTTATAGTGGTCTACAACAACCACGTCCAGCATGACTGAATATAACTTGTTATTGTGGTCTACAACAACAGCGTCCAGCATGACTCGAACATAATTTGTTATAGTGGTTTACAACAACCACGTCTAGCATGACTCGAACATAACTTGTTATAGTGGTTTACAACAACCACATCCAGCATGACTCGAACATAACTTGTTATATTGGTTTACAACAACAGCGTCCAGCATGACTCGAACATAACTTGTTATAGTGGTTTACAACAACCGCGTTCAGCATGACTCGAACATAACTTGTTATAGTGGTTTACAACAACCGCGTTCAGCATGACTCGAACATAACTTGTTATAGTGGTTTACAACAATCACGTCTAGCATGACTCGAACATAACTTGTTATAGTGTCCTACAACAAACGCATCTAGCGTGACGATCATAACTTGTTATAGTGGTTTACAACAACCACGTCTAGCATGACTCGAACATAACTTGTTATAGTGGTCTACAACAACAGCGTCCAGCATGACTCGAACATAACTTGTTATAGTGGTTTAAAACAACCACGTCTAGCATGATGACTCGACATAACTTGTATAGTAGTTTACAACAACCACGTCTAGCATGATGACTCTGACATAACTTGTATAGTAGTTTACAACAACCACGTCCAGCATGACTCGAACATAACTTGTTATAGTAGTTTACAACAACCACGTCTAGCATGATGACTCTCACATAACTTGTATAGTAGTTTACAACAACCACGTCTAGCATGACTCGAACATAACTTGTTATTTTTGTTTACAACAATCACGTCTAGCATGACTCGAACATAACTTGTTATAGTTGTTTACAACAACCACGTCCAGCATGACTCGAACATAACTTGTTATAGTGGTGTACAACAACCGCGTTCAGCATGACTCGAACATAACTTGTTATAGGCTTTACAACAATCACGTCTAGCATGACTCGAACATAACTTGTTATAGTTGTTTACAACAACCACGTCCAGCATGACTCGAACATAACTTGTTATAGTGGTCTACAACAACCACGTCCAGCATGACTCGAACATAACTTGTTATTGTGGTCTACAACAACACGTCCAGCATGACTCGAACATAATTTGTTATAGTGGTTTACAACAACCACGTCTAGCATGACTCGAACATAACTTGTTATAGTGGTTTACAACAACCACGTCTAGCATGACTCGAACATAACTTGTTATAGTGGTTTACAACAACACGTCCAGCATGACTCGAACATAACTTGTTATAGTGGTTTACAACAACCACATCCAGCATGACTCGAACATAACTTGTTATAGTGGTTTACAACAACAGCGTCCAGCATGACTCGAACATAACTTGTTATAGTGGTTTACAACAACCGCGTTCAGCATGACTCGAACATAACTTGTTATAGTGGTTTACAACAACCGCGTTCAGCATGACTCGAACATAACTTGTTATAGTGGTTTACAACAACACGTCTAGCATGACTCGAACATAACTTGTTATAGTGTCCTACAACAAACGCATCTAGCATGACTCGATCATAACTTGTTATAGTGGTTTACAACAACCACGTCTAGCATGACTCGAACATAACTTGTTATAGTGGTCTACAACAACACGTCCAGCATGACTCGAACATAACTTGTTATAGTGGTTTACAACAACCACGTCTAGCATGATGACTCGACATAACTTGTATAGTAGTTTACAACAACCACGTCTAGCATGATGACTCGACATAACTTGTTATAGTTTACAACAACCACGTCTAGCGTGATGACTCGAACATAACTTGTTATTTTGTTTACAACAATCACGTCTAGCATGACTCGAACATAACTTGTTATAGTTGTTTACAACAACCACGTCCAGCATGACTCGAACATAACTTGTTATAGTGGTTTACAACAACCGCGTTCAGCATGACTCGAACATAACTTGTTATAGTGGTTTACAACAACCACGTCCAGCATGACTCGAACATAACTTGTTATAGTGGTTTACAAAACCACGTCCAGCATGACTCGAACATAACTTGTTATAGTGGTTTACAACAACCACGTCTAGCATGACTCGAACATAACTTGTTATAGTGGTCTACAACAACCACGTCCAGCATGACTCGAACATAACTTGTTATAGTGGTTTACAACAACAGCGTCCAGCATGACTCGAACATAACTTGTTATAGTGTTTACAACAACCACGTCTAGCATGACTCGAACATAACTTGTTATAGTGGTTTACAACAACCACGTCTAGCATGACTCGAACATAACTTGTTATAGTGGTTTACAACAACCACGTCCAGCATGACTCGAACATAACTTGTTATAGTGGTTTACAACAACCACGTCTAGCATGACTCGAACATAATTTGTTATAGTTTTTTACAACAACAACGTCCAGCATGACTCGAACATAAATTGTTATAGTGGTTTACAACAACCACGCCTAGCATGACTCGAACATAACTTGTTATAGTGGTTTACAACAACCACGTCTAGCATGACTCGAACATAACTTGTTATAGTGGTCTACAACAACCACGTCTAGCATGACTCGAACATAACTTGTTATAGTGGTTTACAACAACCGCGTCTAGCATGACTCGAACATAACTTGTTATAGTGGTTTACAACAACCACGTCCAGCATGACTCGAACATAACTTGTTATAATGGTTTACAACAACCACGTCTAGCATGACTCGAACATAACTTGTTATAGTGGTTTACAACAACCACGTCTAGCATGACTCGAACATAACTTGTTATAGTGATTTACAACAACCACGCCTAGCATGATTCGAACATAACTTGTTATAGTGGTTTACAACAACCACGTCTAGCATGACTCGAACATAACTTGTTATAGTGGTTTACAACAACCACGTCTAGCATGACTCGAACATAACTTGTTTTCATGGTTTACAACAACCACGTCTAGCATGACTCGAACATAACTTGTTTAGTGGTTTACAACAACCACGTCTAGCATGACTCGAACATAACTTGTTATAGTGCTTTACAACAACAAGGTCCAGCATGACTCGAACATAACTTGTTATAGTGGTTTACAACAACCACTACTAGCATGACTCGAACATAACTTGTTATAGTGGTTTACAACAACCACGTCTAGCATGACTCGAACATAACTTGTTATAGTGGTCTACAACAACAGCGTCCAGCATGACTCGAACATAATTTGTTATAGTGGTTTACAACAACCACGTCTAGCATGACTCGAACATAACTTGTTATAGTGGTTTACAACAACAACGTCAAGCATGACTCAAACATTACTTGTTATAGTGGTTTACAACAACCACATCCAGCATGACTCGAACATAACTTGTTATAGTGGTTTACAACAACAGCGTCCAGCATGACTCGAACATTACTTCTTATAGTGGTTTACAACAACCACATCCAGCATGACTCGAACATAACTTGTTATAGTGGTTTACAACAACCGCGTTCAGCATGACTCGAACATAACTTGTTATAGTGGTTTACAACAATCACGTCTAGCATGACTCGAACATAACTTGTTATAGTGATTCACAACAACCACGTCTAGCATGACTCGAACATAACTTGTTATAGTTGTTTACAACAACCGTCCAGCATGACTCGAACATAACTTGTTATAGTGGTTTACAACAACCGCGTCTAGCATGACTCGAACATAACTTGTTATAGTGTCCTACAACAAACGCATCTAGCATGACTCGAACATAACTTGTTATAGTGGTTTACAACAACCACGTCTAGTATGACTCGAACATAACTTGTTATAGTGGTCTACAACAACAGCACGTCCAGCATGACTCGAACATAACTTGTTATAGTGGTTTACAACAACCACGTCTAGCATGACTCGAACATAACTTGTTATAGTGATTTACAAAAACCACGTCCAGCATGACTCGAACATAACTTGTTATAGTGGTTTACAACAACCACGTCTGGCATGACTCGAACATAACTTGTTATAGTGGTCTACAACAACCACGTCCAGAATGACTCGAATATAACTTGTTATAGTGGTCTACAACAACAGCGTCCAGCATGACTCGAACATAACTTGTTATAGTGTTTACAACAACCACGTCTAGCATGACTCGAATATAACTTGTTATAGTGGTTTACAACAACCACGTCTAGCATGACTCGAACATAAATTGTTATAGTGGTTTACAACAACCACGTCCAGCATGACTCGAACATAACTTGTTATTGTGGTTTACAACAACCACGTCTAGCATGACTCGAACATAATTTGTTATAGTTTTTACAACAACAACGTCCAGCATGACTCGAACATAACTTGTTATAGTGGTTTACAACAACCACGCCTAGCATGACTCGAACATAACTTGTTATAGTGGTTTACAACAACGACGTCTAGCATGACTCGAACATAACTTGTTATAGTGGTCTACAACAACCACGTCTAGCATGACTCGAACATAACTTGTTATAGTGGTTTACAACAACCGCGTCTAGCATGACTCGAACATAACTTGTTATAGTGGTTTACAACAACCACGTCCAGCATGACTCGAACATAACTTGTTATAGTGGTTTACAACAACCACGTCTAGCATGACTCGAACATAAATTGTTATAGTGGTTTACAACAACCACGCCTAGCATGACTCGAACATAACTTGTTATAGTGATATACAACAAACACGCCTAGCATGATTCGAACATAACTTGTTATAGTGGTTTACAACAACCACGTCTAGCATGACTCGAACATAACTTGTTATAGTGGTTTACAACAACCGCGCAGCATGACTCGAACATAACTTGTTATAGTGGTTCACAACAACCGCGTCCAGCATGACTCGAACATAACTTGTTATAGTGGTTTACAACAACCACGTCTAGCATGACTCGAACATAACTTGTTTTATGGTTTACAACAACCACGTCTAGCATGACTCGAACATAACTTGTTTAGTGGTTTACAACAACCACGTCTAGCATGACTCGAACATAACTTGTTATAGTGCTTTACAACAACAACGTCCAGCATGACTCAAACATAACTTGTTATAGTGGTTTACAACAACCACTACTAGCATGACTCGAACATAACTTGTTATAGTGGTTTACAACAACCACGTCTAGCATGACTCGAACATAACTTGTTATAGTGGTCTACAACAACACGTCCAGCATGACTCGAACATAATTTGTTATAGTGGTTTACAACAACCACGTCTAGCATGATTCGAACATAACTTGTTATAGTGGTTTACAACAACACGTCAAGCATGACTCAACATAACTTGTTATCGTGGTTTACAACAACCACATCTAGCATGACTCGAACATAACTTGTTATAGTGGTTTACAACAACAGCGTCCAGCATGACTCGAACATAACTTGTTATAGTGGTTTACAACAACCACATCCAGCATGACTCGAACATAACTTGTTATAGTGGTTTACAACAACCGCGTTCAGCATGACTCGAACATAACTTGTTATAGTGGTTTACAACAATCACGTCTAGCATGACTCGAACATAACTTGTTATAGTGATTTACAACAACCACGTCTAGCATGACTCGAACATAACTTGTTATAGTTGTTTACAACAACCGTGTCCAGCATGACTCGAACATAACTTGTTATAGTGGTTTACAACAACCGCGTCTAGCATGACTCGAACATACTTGTTATAGTGTCCTACAACAACGCATCTAGCGTGAATCGATCATAACTTGTTATAGTGGTTTACAACAACCACGTCTAGTATGACTCGAACATAACTTGTTATAGTGGTCTACAACAACAGCGTCCAGCATGACTCGAACATAACTTGTTATAGTGGTTTACAACAACCACGTCTAGCATGATGACTCTGACATAACTTGTATAGTAGTTTACAACACCACGTCTAGCATGATGACTCTGACATAACTTGTTTAGTAGTTTACAACAACCACGTCCAGCGTGACTCGAACATAACTTGTTATAATAGTTTACAACAACCACGTCTAGCATGATGACTCTGACATAACTTGTATAGTAGTTTACAACAACCACGTCTAGCGTGATGACTCGAACATAACTTGTTATTTTTGTTTACAACAATCACGTCTAGCATGACTCGAACATAACTTGTGATAGTTGTTTACAACAACCACGTCCAGCATGACTCGAACATAACTTGTTATAGTGGTGTACAACAACCGCGTTCAGCATGACTCGAACATAACTTGTTATAGTGTTTTACAACAATCACGTCTAGCATGACTCGAAATAACTTGTTATAGTTGTTTACAACAACCGCGTCCAGCATGACTCGAACATAACTTGTTATAGTGGTTTACAACAACACGTCTAGCATGACTCGAACATAACTTGTTATAGTGGTTTACAACAACCACGTCCAGCATGACTCGAACATAACTTGTTATAGTGGTTTACAACAACAGCGTCCAGCATGACTCGAACATAACTTGTTATAGTGGTTTACAACAACCACGTCCAGCATGACTCGAACATAACTTGTTATAGTGGTTTACAACAACCGCGTCAGCATGACTCGAACATAACTTGTTATAGTGGTTTACAACAATCACGTCTAGCATGACTCGAACATAACTTGTTATAGTGATTTACAACAACCACGTCTAGCATGACTCGAACATAACTTGTTATAGTTGTTTACAACAACCGTGTCCAGCATGACTCGAACATAACTTGTTATAGTGGTCTACAACAACCACGTCCAGCATGACTCGAACATAACTTGTTATAGTGGTCTACAACAACAGCGTCCAGCATGACTCGAACATAACTTGTTATAGTGGTTTACAAAACCACGTCCAGCATGACTCGAACATAACTTGTTATAGTGGTTTACAACAACCACGTCTAGCATGACTCGAACATAACTTGTTATAGTGGTCTACAACAACCACGTCCAGCATGACTCGAACATAACTTGTTATAGTGGTCTACAACAACGCGTCCAGCATGACTCGAACATAACTTGTTATAGTGTTTACAACAACCACGTCTAGCATGACTCGAATATAACTTGTTATAGTGGTTTACAACAACCACGTCTAGCATGACTCGAACATAAATTGTTATAGTGGTTTACAACAACCACGTCCAGCATGACTCGAACATAACTTGTTATAGTGGTTTACAACAACCACGTCTAGCATGACTCGAACATAACTTGTTATAGTGGTTTACAACAACCACGTCCAGCATGACTCGAACATAACTTGTTATAGTGGTTTACAACAACAGCGTCCAGCATGACTCGAACATAACTTGTTATAGTGGTTTACAACAACCACGTCCAGCATGACTCGAACATAACTTGTTATAGTGGTTTACAACAACACGTCCAGCATGACTCGAACATAACTTGTTATAGTGGTTTACAACAACAGCGCCAGCATGACTCGAACATAACTTGTTATAGTGGTTTACAACAACCGCGTCCAGCATGACTCGAACATAACTTGTTATAGTGGTTTACAACAACCGCGTCTAGCATGACTCGAACATAACTTGTTATATGTTTACAACAACCACGTCTAGCATGACTCGAACATAACTTGTTATAGTGGTTTACAACAACCACGTCTAGCATGACTCGAACATAACTTGTTATAGTGGTTTACAACAACAAGTCCAGCATGACTCGAACATAACTTGTTATAGTGGTTTACAACAACCACGTCTAGCATGACTCGAACATAACTTGTTATAGTGGTTTACAACAACCGCGTCCAGCATGACTCGAACATAACTTGTTATAGTGGTTTACAACAACCGCGTCTAGCATGACTCGAACATAACTTGTTTTATGGTTTACAACAACCACGTCTAGCATGACTCGAACATAACTTGTTATAGTGGTTTACAACAACCACGTCTAGTATGACTCAAACTTGTTATAGTGCTTTACAACAACAAGGTCCAGCATGACTCAACATAACTTGTTATAGTGGTTTACAACAACCACGTCTAGCATGACTCGAACATAACTTGTTATAGTGATTTACAACAACCACGTCTAGCATGACTCGAACATAACTTGTTATAGTTGTTTACAACAACCACGTCTAGCATGACTCGAACATAACTTGTTATAGTGGTTTACAACAACCGCGTCTAGCATGACTCGAACATAACTTGTTATAGTGTCCTACAACAAACGCATCTAGCATGAATCGAACATAACTTGTTATAGTGGTTTACAACAACCACGTCTAGCATGACTCGAACATAACTTGTTATAGTGGTTTACAACAACAGCGTCCAGCATGACTCGAACATAACTTGTTATAGTGGTTTACAACAACCACGTCTAGCATGATGACTCTGACATAACTTGTATAGTAGTTTACAACAACCACGTCCAGCATGACTCGAACATAACTTGTTATAGTAGTTTACAACAACCACGTCTAGCATGATGACTCGACATAACTTGTATAGTAGTTTACAACAACCACGTCTAGCGTGATGACTCGAACATAACTTGTTATAGTTGTTTACAACAACCACGTCTAGCATGACTCGAACATAACTTGTTATAGTTGTTTACAACAACCACGTCCAGCATGACTCGAACATAACTTGTTATAGTGGTGTACAACAACCGCGTTCAGCATGACTCGAACATAACTTGTTATAGTGCTTTACAACAATCACGTCTAGCATGACTCGAACATAACTTGTTATAGTTGTTTACAACAACCGCGTCCAGCATGATGACTCGAACATAACTTGTATAGTAGTTTACAACAACCACGTCTAGCATGACTCGAACATAACTTGTTATAGTTGTTTACAACAACCACGTCTAGCATGACTCGAACATAACTTGTTATAGTGGTTTACAACAACCACGTCCAGCATGACTCGAACATAACTTGTTATAGTGGTTTACAACAACCACGTCAGCATGACTCGAACATAACTTGTTATAGTGGTTTACAACAACACGTCTAGCATGACTCGAAATAACTTGTTATAGTTGTTTACAACAACCACGTCCAGCATGACTCGAACATAACTTGTTATAGTGGTTTACAACAACCGTCTAGCATGACTCGAACATAACTTGTTATAGTGGTTTACAACAACCACGTCCAGCATGACTCGAACATAACTTGTTATAGTGGTTTACAACAACAGCGTCCAGCATGACTCGAACATAACTTGTTATAGTGGTTTACAACAACCACGTCCAGCATGACTCGAACATAACTTGTTATAGTGGTTTACAACAACCACGTTCAGCATGACTCGAACATAACTTGTTATAGTGGTTTACAACAATCACGTCTAGCATGACTCGAACATAACTTGTTATAGTGGTTTACAACAACCACGTCTAGCATGACTCGAACATAACTTGTTATAGTTGTTTACAACAACCGCGTCCAGCATGACTCGAACATAACTTGTTATAGTGGTCTACAACAACCACGTCCAGCATGACTCGAACATAACTTGTTATAGTGGTCTACAACAACAGCGTCCAGCATGACTCGAACATAACTTGTTATAGTGGTTTACAACAACCACGTCTAGCATGACTCGACATAACTTGTTATAGTGGTTTACAACACCACGTCTAGCATGACTCGACATAACTTGTTATAGTGGTTTACAACAACCACGTCCAGCATGACTCGAACATAACTTGTTATAGTGGTTTACAACAACCACGTCTAGCATGATGACTCGACATAACTTGTATAGTGGTTTACAACAACCACGTCTAGCATGACTCGAACATAACTTGTTATAGTTGTTTACAACAACCACGTCTAGCATGACTCGAACATAACTTGTTATAGTGGTTTACAACAACCACGTCCAGCATGACTCGAACATAACTTGTTATAGTGGTTTACAACAACCACGTCCAGCATGACTCGAACATAACTTGTTATAGTGGTTTACAACAACCACGTCTAGCATGACTCGAACATAACTTGTTATAGTTGTTTACAACAACCGCGTCCAGCATGACTCGAACATAACTTGTTATAGTGGTTTACAACAACCACGTCTAGCATGACTCGAACATAACTTGTTATAGTGGTTTACAACAACCACGTCTAGCATGACTCGAACATAACTTGTTATAGTGGTTTACAACAACCACGTCTAGCATGACTCGAACATAACTTGTTATAGTGGTTTACAACAACCACGTCCAGCATGACTCGAACATAACTTGTTATAGTGGTTTACAACAACCACGTCAGCATGACTCGAACATAACTTGTTATAGTGGTTTACAACAACCACGTCTAGCATGACTCGAACATAACTTGTTATAGTGGTTTACAACAACCACGTCTAGCATGACTCGAACATAACTTGTTATAGTGGTTTACAACAACCACGTCTAGCATGACTCGAACATAACTTGTTATAGTGGTTTACAACAACCACGTCCAGCATGACTCGAACATAACTTGTTATAGTGGTTTACAACAACCACGTCCAGCATGACTCGAACATAACTTGTTATAGTGGTTTACAACAACCACGTCTAGCATGACTCGAACATAACTTGTTATAGTGGTTTACAACAACCACGTCTAGCATGACTCGAACATAACTTGTTATAGTGGTTTACAACAACCACGTCCAGCATGACTCGAACATAACTTGTTATAGTGGTTTACAACAACACGTCCAGCATGACTCGAACATAACTTGTTATAGTGGTTTACAACAACCACGTCTAGCATGACTCGAACATAACTTGTTATAGTGGTTTACAACAACCACGTCTAGCATGACTCGAACATAACTTGTTATAGTGGTTTACAACAACCACGTCCAGCATGACTCGAACATAACTTGTTATAGTGGTTTACAACAACCACGTCAGCATGACTCGAACATAACTTGTTATAGTGGTTTACAACAACCACGTCTAGCATGACTCGAACATAACTTGTTATAGTGGTTTACAACAACACGTCCAGCATGACTCGAACATAACTTGTTATAGTGGTTTACAACAACCACGTCCAGCATGACTCGAACATAACTTGTTATAGTGGTTTACAACAACACGTCCAGCATGACTCGAACATAACTTGTTATAGTGGTTTACAACAACCACGTCCAGCATGACTCGAACATAACTTGTTATAGTGGTTTACAACAACCGCGTCCAGCATGACTCGAACATAACTTGTTATAGTGGTTTACAACAACCACGTCTAGCATGACTCGAACATAACTTGTTATAGTGGTTTACAACAACCACGTCTAGCATGACTCGAACATAACTTGTTATAGTGGTTTACAACAACCACGTCTAGCATGACTCGAACATAACTTGTTATAGTGGTTTACAACAACCACGTCTAGCATGACTCGAACATAACTTGTTATAGTGGTTTACAACAACCACGTCTAGCATGACTCGAACATAACTTGTTATAGTGGTTTACAACAACCACGTCCAGCATGACTCGAACATAACTTGTTATAGTGGTTTACAACAACCACGTCTAGCATGACTCGAACATAACTTGTTATAGTGGTTTACAACAACCACGTCTAGCATGACTCGAACATAACTTGTTATAGTGGTTTACAACAACCACGTCTAGCATGACTCGAACATAACTTGTTATAGTGTTTACAACAACCACGTCCAGCATGACTCGAACATAACTTGTTATAGTGGTTTACAACAACCACGTCTAGCATGACTCGAACATAACTTGTTATAGTGGTTTACAACAACCACGTCTAGCATGACTCGAACATAACTTGTTATAGTGGTTTACAACAACACGTCTAGCATGACTCGAACATAACTTGTTATAGTGTTTACAACAACCACGTCTAGCATGACTCGAACATAACTTGTTATAGTGTTTACAACAACCGCGTCTAGCATGACTCGAACATAACTTGTTATAGTGGTTTACAACAACCACGTCTAGCATGACTCGAACATAACTTGTTATAGTGGTTTACAACAACACGTCCAGCATGACTCGAACATAACTTGTTATAGTGGTTTACAACAACCACGTCTAGCATGATGACTCGAACATAACTTGTTATAGTGTTTACAACAACCACGTCCAGCATGACTCGAACATAACTTGTTATAGTGGTTTACAACAACCACGTCCAGCATGACTCGAACATAACTTGTTATAGTGGTTTACAACAACCACGTCTAGCATGACTCGAACATAACTTGTTATAGTGGTTTACAACAACCACGTCTAGCATGACTCGAACATAACTTGTTATAGTGGTTTACAACAACCACGTCCAGCATGACTCGAACATAACTTGTTATAGTGGTTTACAACAACCACGTCAGCATGACTCGAACATAACTTGTTATAGTGGTTTACAACAACCACGTCCAGCATGACTCGAACATAACTTGTTATAGTGGTTTACAACAACCGCGTCTAGCATGACTCGAACATAACTTGTTATAGTGGTTTACAACAACCACGTCTAGCATGACTCGAACATAACTTGTTATAGTGGTTTACAACAACACGTCTAGCATGACTCGAACATAACTTGTTATAGTGGTTTACAACAACCACGTCTAGCATGACTCGAACATAACTTGTTATAGTGGTTACAACAACCACGTCCAGCATGACTCGAACATAACTTGTTATAGTGGTTTACAACAACCACGTCCAGCATGACTCGAACATAACTTGTTATAGTGGTTTACAACAACAACGTCCAGCATGACTCGAACATAACTTGTTATAGTGGTTTACAACAACCACGTCTAGCATGACTCGAACATAACTTGTTATAGTGGTTTACAACAACCACGTCTAGCATGACTCGAACATAACTTGTTATAGTGGTTTACAACAACACGTCCAGCATGACTCGAACATAACTTGTTATAGTGGTTTACAACAACCACGTCCAGCATGACTCGAACATAACTTGTTATAGTGGTTTACAACAACCACGTCCAGCATGACTCGAACATAACTTGTTATAGTGGTTACAACAACCACGTCTAGCATGACTCGAACATAACTTGTTATAGTGGTTTACAACAACCACGTCTAGCATGACTCGAACATAACTTGTTATAGTGGTTTACAACAACCACGTCTAGCATGACTCGAACATAACTTGTTATAGTGGTTTACAACAACCACGTCCAGCATGACTCGAACATAACTTGTTATAGTGGTTTACAACAACCACGTCTAGCATGACTCGAACATAACTTGTTATAGTGGTTTACAACAACCACGTCTAGCATGACTCGAACATAACTTGTTATAGTGGTTTACAACAACCACGTCTAGCATGACTCGAACATAACTTGTTATAGTGGTTTACAACAACCACGTCTAGCATGACTCGAACATAACTTGTTATAGTGGTTTACAACAACCACGTCTAGCATGACTCGAACATAACTTGTTATAGTGGTTTACAACAACACGTCTAGCATGACTCGAACATAACTTGTTATAGTGGTTTACAACAACCACGTCTAGCATGACTCGAACATAACTTGTTATAGTGGTTTACAACAACCACGTCTAGCATGACTCGAACATAACTTGTTATAGTGGTTTACAACAACCACGTCCAGCATGACTCGAACATAACTTGTTATAGTGGTTTACAACAACCACGTCTAGCATGACTCGAACATAACTTGTTATAGTGGTTTACAACAACCACGTCTAGCATGACTCGAACATAACTTGTTATAGGTTTACAACAACCACGTCTAGCATGACTCGAACATAACTTGTTATAGTGGTTTACAACAACCACGTCTAGCATGACTCGAACATAACTTGTTATAGTGTTTACAACAACCACGTCTAGCATGACTCGAACATAACTTGTTATAGTGGTTTACAACAACCACGTCTAGCATGACTCGAACATAACTTGTTATAGTGGTTTACAACAACCACGTCTAGCATGACTCGAACATAACTTGTTATAGTGGTTTACAACAACCACGTCTAGCATGACTCGAACATAACTTGTTATAGTGGTTTACAACAACCACGTCCAGCATGACTCGAACATAACTTGTTATAGTGGTTTACAACAACCACGTCTAGCATGACTCGAACATAACTTGTTATAGTGGTTTACAACAACCACGTCTAGCATGACTCGAACATAACTTGTTATAGTGGTTTACAACAACCACGTCTAGCATGACTCGAACATAACTTGTTATAGTGGTTTACAACAACCACGTCTAGCATGACTCGAACATAACTTGTTATAGTGTTTACAACAACCACGTCTAGCATGACTCGAACATAACTTGTTATAGTGGTTTACAACAACCACGTCCAGCATGACTCGAACATAACTTGTTATAGTGGTTTACAACAACACGTCTAGCATGACTCGAACATAACTTGTTATAGTGGTTTACAACAACCACGTCTAGCATGATGACTCGAACATAACTTGTTATAGTGGTTTACAACAACACGTCCAGCATGACTCGAACATAACTTGTTATAGTGGTTTACAACAACCACGTCTAGCATGACTCGAACATAACTTGTTATAGTGGTTTACAACAACCACGTCCAGCATGACTCGAACATAACTTGTTATAGTGGTTTACAACAACCACGTCCAGCATGACTCGAACATAACTTGTTATAGTGGTTTACAACAACCGCGTTCAGCATGACTCGAACATAACTTGTTATAGTGGTTTACAACAACACGTCTAGCATGACTCGAACATAACTTGTTATAGTGATTTACAACAACCACGTCTAGCATGACTCGAACATAACTTGTTATAGTGGTTTACAACAACCACGTCCAGCATGACTCGAACATAACTTGTTATAGTGGTTTACAACAACCGCGTCTAGCATGACTCGAACATAACTTGTTATAGTGTCCTACAACAACGCATCTAGCATGACTCGATCATAACTTGTTATAGTGGTTTACAACAACCACGTCTAGCATGACTCGAACATAACTTGTTATAGTGGTCTACAACAACACGTCCAGCATGACTCGAACATAACTTGTTATAGTGGTTTACAACAACCACGTCTAGCATGATGACTCGAACATAACTTGTTATAGTAGTTTACAACAACCACGTCTAGCATGATGACTCGACATAACTTGTATAGTAGTTTACAACAACCACGTCCAGCATGACTCGAACATAACTTGTTATAGTGTTTACAACAACCACGTCTAGCATGATGACTCGAACATAACTTGTTATAGTGGTTTACAACAACCACGTCTAGCGTGATGACTCGAACATAACTTGTTATAGTTGTTTACAACAATCACGTCTAGCATGACTCGAACATAACTTGTTATAGTTGTTTACAACAACCACGTCCAGCATGACTCGAACATAACTTGTTATAGTGGTGTACAACAACCGCGTCCAGCATGACTCGAACATAACTTGTTATAGTGGTTTACAACAATCACGTCTAGCATGACTCGAACATAACTTGTTATAGTTGTTTACAACAACCACGTCCAGCATGACTCGAACATAACTTGTTATAGTGGTTTAAAACCACGTCTAGCATGACTCGAACATAACTTGTTATAGTGGTTTACAACAACCACGTCTAGCATGACTCGAACATAACTTGTTATAGTGGTTTACAACAACCACGTCCAGCATGACTCGAACATAACTTGTTATAGTGGTTTACAACAACCACGTCCAGCATGACTCGAACATAACTTGTTATAGTGGTCTACAACAACCACGTCCAGCATGACTCGAACATAACTTGTTATAGTGGTTTACAACAACCACGTCCAGCATGACTCGAACATAACTTGTTATAGTGGTTTACAACAACCACGTCTAGCATGACTCGAACATAACTTGTTATAGTGGTTTACAACAACCACGTCCAGCATGACTCGAACATAACTTGTTATAGTGGTTTACAACAACCACGTCTAGCATGACTCGAACATAACTTGTTATAGTGGTTTACAACAACCACGTCTAGCATGACTCGAACATAACTTGTTATAGTGGTTTACAACAACACGTCCAGCATGACTCGAACATAACTTGTTATAGTGGTTTACAACAACCACGTCTAGCATGACTCGAACATAACTTGTTATAGTGGTTTACAACAACCACGTCCAGCATGACTCGAACATAACTTGTTATAGTGGTTTACAACAACCCACGTCTAGCATGACTCGAACATAACTTGTTATAGTGGTTTACAACAACCACGTCCAGCATGACTCGAACATAACTTGTTATAGTGGTTTACAACAACCACGTCTAGCATGACTCGAACATAACTTGTTATAGTGGTCTACAACAACCACGTCTAGCATGACTCGAACATAACTTGTTATAGTGGTTTACAACAACACGTCCAGCATGACTCGAACATAACTTGTTATAGTGGTTTACAACAACCACGTCCAGCATGACTCGAACATAACTTGTTATAGTGGTTTACAACAACCACGTCCAGCATGACTCGAACATAACTTGTTATAGTGGTTTACAACAACCACGTCTAGCATGACTCGAACATAACTTGTTATAGTGGTTTACAACAACCACGTCTAGCATGACTCGAACATAACTTGTTATAGTGGTTTACAACAACCACGTCTAGCATGACTCGAACATAACTTGTTATAGTGGTTTACAACAACACGTCCAGCATGACTCGAACATAACTTGTTATAGTGGTTTACAACAACCACGTCTAGCATGACTCGAACATAACTTGTTATAGTGGTTTACAACAACCACGTCTAGCATGACTCGAACATAACTTGTTATAGTGGTTTACAACAACCACGTCTAGCATGACTCGAACATAACTTGTTATAGTGGTTTACAACAACCGCGTCTAGCATGACTCGAACATAACTTGTTATAGTGTTTACAACAAACGCATCTAGCATGACTCGAACATAACTTGTTATAGTGGTTTACAACAACACGTCCAGCATGACTCGAACATAACTTGTTATAGTGGTTTACAACAACCACGTCTAGCATGACTCGACATAACTTGTTATAGTGGTTTACAACAACCACGTCTAGCATGACTGACTCATAACTTGTATAGTGTTTACAACAACCACGTCCAGCATGACTCGAACATAACTTGTTATAGTAGTTTACAACAACCACGTCTAGCATGATGACTCGACATAACTTGTATAGTGGTTTACAACAACCACGTCTAGCGTGATGACTCGAACATAACTTGTTATAGTTGTTTACAACAACCACGTCTAGCATGACTCGAACATAACTTGTTATAGTGTTTACAACAACCACGTCCAGCATGACTCGAACATAACTTGTTATAGTGGTTTACAACAACCACGTTCAGCATGACTCGAACATAACTTGTTATAGTGGTTTACAACAACACGTCTAGCATGACTCGAACATAACTTGTTATAGTGGTTTACAACAACCACGTCTAGCATGACTCGAACATAACTTGTTATAGTGGTTTACAACAACCACGTCTAGCATGACTCGAACATAACTTGTTATAGTGGTTTACAACAACCACGTCCAGCATGACTCGAACATAACTTGTTATAGTGGTTTACAACAACCACGTCCAGCATGACTCGAACATAACTTGTTATAGTGGTTTACAACAACCACGTCTAGCATGACTCGAACATAACTTGTTATAGTGGTTTACAACAACCACGTCCAGCATGACTCGAACATAACTTGTTATAGTGGTTTACAACAACCACGTCTAGCATGACTCGAACATAACTTGTTATAGTGGTTTACAACAACCACGTCCAGCATGACTCGAACATAACTTGTTATAGTGTTTACAACAACCACGTCTAGCATGACTCGAACATAACTTGTTATAGTGGTTTACAACAACCACGTCCAGCATGACTCGAACATAACTTGTTATAGTGGTCTACAACAACCACGTCCAGCATGACTCGAACATAACTTGTTATAGTGGTTTACAACAACCACGTCCAGCATGACTCGAACATAACTTGTTATAGTGGTTTACAACAACCACGTCTAGCATGACTCGAACATAACTTGTTATAGTGGTTTACAACAACCACGTCCAGCATGACTCGAACATAACTTGTTATAGTGGTTTACAACAACCACGTCTAGCATGACTCGAACATAACTTGTTATAGTGGTTTACAACAACCACGTCCAGCATGACTCGAACATAACTTGTTATAGTGGTTTACAACAACCACGTCTAGCATGACTCGAACATAACTTGTTATAGTGTTTACAACAACCACGTCTAGCATGACTCGAACATAACTTGTTATAGTGGTTTACAACAACCACGTCTAGCATGACTCGAACATAACTTGTTATAGTGGTTTACAACAACCACGTCCAGCATGACTCGAACATAACTTGTTATAGTGGTTTACAACAACCACGTCTAGCATGACTCGAACATAACTTGTTATAGTTTTTACAACAACAACGTCTAGCATGACTCGAACATAACTTGTTATAGTGGTTTACAACAACCACGTCTAGCATGACTCGAACATAACTTGTTATAGTGGTTTACAACAACCACGTCTAGCATGACTCGAACATAACTTGTTATAGTGGTTTACAACAACAGCGTCCAGCATGACTCGAACATAACTTGTTATAGTGGTTTACAACAACCACGTCCAGCATGACTCGAACATAACTTGTTATAGTGGTTTACAACAACCACGTCCAGCATGACTCGAACATAACTTGTTATAGTGGTTTACAACAACCACGTCTAGCATGACTCGAACATAACTTGTTATAGTGGTTTACAACAACCACGTCTAGCATGACTCGAACATAACTTGTTATAGTGGTTTACAACAACCACGTCTAGCATGACTCGAACATAACTTGTTATAGTGGTTTACAACAACAACGTCCAGCATGACTCGAACATAACTTGTTATAGTGGTTTACAACAACCACGTCTAGCATGACTCGAACATAACTTGTTATAGTGGTTTACAACAACCACGTCTAGCATGACTCGAACATAACTTGTTATAGTGTTTACAACAACCACGTCTAGCATGACTCGAACATAACTTGTTATAGTGGTTTACAACAACCAGCGTCTAGCATGACTCGAACATAACTTGTTATAGTGTTTACAACAACCACGTCTAGCATGACTCGAACATAACTTGTTATAGTGGTTTACAACAACCACGTCTAGCATGACTCGAACATAACTTGTTATAGTGGTTTACAACAACACGTCCAGCATGACTCGAACATAACTTGTTATAGTGGTTTACAACAACCACGTCTAGCATGACTCGAACATAACTTGTTATAGTGTTTACAACAACCACGTCTAGCATGACTCGAACATAACTTGTTATAGTGGTTTACAACAACCACGTCCAGCATGACTCGAACATAACTTGTTATAGTGGTTTACAACAACCACGTCCAGCATGACTCGAACATAACTTGTTATAGTGGTTTACAACAACCACGTCTAGCATGACTCGAACATAACTTGTTATAGTGGTTTACAACAATCACGTCTAGCATGACTCGAACATAACTTGTTATAGTGGTTTACAACAACCACGTCCAGCATGACTCGAACATAACTTGTTATAGTGGTTTACAACAACCACGTCTAGCATGACTCGAACATAACTTGTTATAGTGTTTACAACAACACGTCTAGCATGACTCGAACATAACTTGTTATAGTGGTTTACAACAACCACGTCCAGCATGACTCGAACATAACTTGTTATAGTGGTTTACAACAACCACGTCCAGCATGACTCGAACATAACTTGTTATAGTGGTTTACAACAACACGCGTCAGCATGACTCGAACATAACTTGTTATAGTGGTTTACAACAACCACGTCTAGCATGACTCGAACATAACTTGTTATAGTGGTTTACAACAACCACGTCCAGCATGACTCGAACATAACTTGTTATAGTGGTTTACAACAACCACGTCTAGCATGACTCGAACATAACTTGTTATAGTGGTTTACAACAACCACGTCTAGCATGACTCGAACATAACTTGTTATAGTGGTTTACAACAACCACGTCTAGCATGACTCGAACATAACTTGTTATAGTGGTTTACAACAACCGCGTCCAGCATGACTCGAACATAACTTGTTATAGTGGTTTACAACAACCACGTCTAGCATGACTCGAACATAACTTGTTATAGTGGTTTACAACAACCACGTCTAGCATGACTCGAACATAACTTGTTATAGTTGTTTACAACAACCACGTCCAGCATGACTCGAACATAACTTGTTATAGTGGTTTACAACAACCGCGTCTAGCATGACTCGAACATAACTTGTTATAGTGTTTACAACAAACGCGTCTAGCATGACTCGAACATAACTTGTTATAGTGGTTTACAACAACCACGTCTAGCATGACTCGAACATAACTTGTTATAGTGGTTTACAACAACAGCGTCCAGCATGACTCGAACATAACTTGTTATAGTGGTTTACAACAACCACGTCTAGCATGATGACTCGACATAACTTGTATAGTGGTTTACAACAACCACGTCTAGCATGATGACTCGAACATAACTTGTATAGTGGTTTACAACAACCACGTCCAGCATGACTCGAACATAACTTGTTATAGTGTTTACAACAACCACGTCTAGCATGATGACTCGAACATAACTTGTTATAGTAGTTTACAACAACCACGTCTAGCATGACTCGAACATAACTTGTTATAGTTTGTTTACAACAATCACGTCTAGCATGACTCGAACATAACTTGTTATAGTGGTTTACAACAACCACGTCCAGCATGACTCGAACATAACTTGTTATAGTGGTGTACAACAACCGCGTTCAGCATGACTCGAACATAACTTGTTATAGTGCTTTACAACAACCACGTCTAGCATGACTCGAACATAACTTGTTATAGTTGTTTACAACAACCGCGTCCAGCATGACTCGAACATAACTTGTTATAGTGGTTTACAACAACCACGTCTAGCATGACTCGAACATAACTTGTTATAGTGGTTTACAACAACCACGTCCAGCATGACTCGAACATAACTTGTTATAGTGGTTTACAACAACCACGTCCAGCATGACTCGAACATAACTTGTTATAGTGGTTTACAACAACAGCGTCCAGCATGACTCGAACATAACTTGTTATAGTGGTTTACAACAACCACGTCCAGCATGACTCGAACATAACTTGTTATAGTGGTTTACAACAACCGCGTCCAGCATGACTCGAACATAACTTGTTATAGTGGTTTACAACAACCACGTCTAGCATGACTCGAACATAACTTGTTATAGTGGTTTACAACAACCACGTCTAGCATGACTCGAACATAACTTGTTATAGTTGTTTACAACAACCACGTCCAGCATGACTCGAACATAACTTGTTATAGTGGTTACAACAACCACGTCCAGCATGACTCGAACATAACTTGTTATAGTGGTTTAAAACAACACGTCCAGCATGACTCGAACATAACTTGTTATAGTGGTTTACAACAACCACGTCTAGCATGACTCGAACATAACTTGTTATAGTGTTTACAAAAACCACGTCCAGCATGACTCGAACATAACTTGTTATAGTGGTTTACAACAACCACGTCTAGCATGACTCGAACATAACTTGTTATAGTGGTTTACAACAACCACGTCTAGCATGACTCGAACATAACTTGTTATAGTTGTTTACAACAACCACGTCTAGCATGACTCGAACATAACTTGTTATAGTGGTTTACAACAACCACGTCTAGCATGATGACTCGAACATAACTTGTATAGTAGTTTACAACAACCACGTCTAGCATGATGACTCGACATAACTTGTTATAGTAGTTTACAACAACCACGTCTAGCATGACTCGAACATAACTTGTTATAGTAGTTTACAACAACCACGTCTAGCATGATGACTCGAACATAACTTGTTATAGTGTTTACAACAACCACGTCTAGCATGACTCGAACATAACTTGTTATAGTTGTTTACAACAACCACGTCTAGCATGACTCGAACATAACTTGTTATAGTGGTTTACAACAACCACGTCCAGCATGACTCGAACATAACTTGTTATAGTGGTTTACAACAACCACGTCAGCATGACTCGAACATAACTTGTTATAGTGTTTACAACAACCGCGTCTAGCATGACTCGAACATAACTTGTTATAGTGGTTTACAACAACCACGTCTAGCATGACTCGAACATAACTTGTTATAGTGGTTTACAACAACCACGTCCAGCATGACTCGAACATACTTGTTATAGTGGTTTACAACAACCACGTCCAGCATGACTCGAACATAACTTGTTATAGTGGTTTACAACAACCACGTCTAGCATGACTCGAACATAACTTGTTATAGTGGTTTACAACAACCACGTCCAGCATGACTCGAACATAACTTGTTATAGTGGTTTACAACAACCACGTCTCAGCATGACTCGAACATAACTTGTTATAGTGGTTTACAACAACCACGTCTAGCATGACTCGAACATAACTTGTTATAGTGTTTACAACAACCACGTCCAGCATGACTCGAACATAACTTGTTATAGTAGTTTACAACAACCACGTCCAGCATGACTCGAACATAACTTGTTATAGTGGTTTACAACAACCACGTCCAGCATGACTCGAACATAACTTGTTATAGTGGTTTACAACAACAGTCTAGCATGACTCGAACATAACTTGTTATAGTGGTTTACAACAACCACGTCTAGCATGACTCGAACATAACTTGTTATAGTGGTTTACAACAACCACGTCCAGCATGACTCGAACATAACTTGTTATAGTGGTTTACAACAACCACGTCTAGCATGACTCGAACATAACTTGTTATAGTGATTTACAACAACCGCGTCTAGCATGACTCGAACATAACTTGTTATAGTGGTTTACAACAACCACGTCTAGCATGACTCGAACATAACTTGTTATAGTGGTTTACAACAACACGTCCAGCATGACTCGAACATAACTTGTTATAGTGTTTACAACAACCACGTCTAGCATGATGACTCGAACATAACTTGTTATAGTGGTTTACAACAACCACGTCCAGCATGACTCGAACATAACTTGTTATAGTGTTTTACAACAACCACGTCTAGCATGACTCGAACATAACTTGTTATAGTGGTTTACAACAACACGTCTAGCATGACTCGAACATAACTTGTTATAGTGGTTTACAACAACCACGTCTAGCATGACTCGAACATAACTTGTTATAGTGGTTTACAACAACCACGTCAGCATGACTCGAACATAACTTGTTATAGTGGTTTACAACAACACGTCCAGCATGACTCGAACATAACTTGTTATAGTGGTTTACAACAACCACGTCTAGCATGACTCGAACATAACTTGTTATAGTGTTTACAACAACCACGTCCAGCATGACTCGAACATAACTTGTTATAGTGGTTTACAACAACCGCGTCTAGCATGACTCGAACATAACTTGTTATAGTGTCCTACAACAACGCATCTAGCATGACTCGAACATAACTTGTTATAGTGGTTTACAACAACCACGTCTAGCATGACTCGAACATAACTTGTTATAGTGGTTTACAACAACAGCGTCCAGCATGACTCGAACATAACTTGTTATAGTGGTTTACAACAACCACGTCTAGCATGATGACTCGACATAACTTGTATAGTAGTTTACAACAACCACGTCTAGCATGATGACTCTGACATAACTTGTATAGTGGTTTACAACAACCACGTCCAGCATGACTCGAACATAACTTGTTATAGTGGTTTACAACAACCACGTCTAGCATGATGACTCGAACATAACTTGTTATAGTAGTTTACAACAACCACGTCTAGCGTGATGACTCGAACATAACTTGTTATTTTGTTTACAACAACCACGTCTAGCATGACTCGAACATAACTTGTTATAGTTGTTTACAACAACCACGTCCAGCATGACTCGAACATAACTTGTTATAGTGGTGTACAACAACCGCGTTCAGCATGACTCGAACATAACTTGTTATAGTGGTTTACAACAACCACGTCTAGCATGACTCGAACATAACTTGTTATAGTTGTTTACAACAACCGCGTCCAGCATGACTCGAACATAACTTGTTATAGTGGTTTACAACAACCACGTCTAGCATGACTCGAACATAACTTGTTATAGTGGTTTACAACAACACGTCCAGCATGACTCGAACATAACTTGTTATAGTGGTTTACAACAACCACGTCTAGCATGACTCGAACATAACTTGTTATAGTGGTTTACAACAACAACGTCCAGCATGACTCGAACATTACTTGTTATAGTGGTTTACAACAACCACATCTAGCATGACTCGAACATAACTTGTTATAGTGGTTTACAACAACAGCGTCCAGCATGACTCGAACATAACTTCTTATAGTGGTTTACAACAACCACGTCCAGCATGACTCGAACATAACTTGTTATAGTGGTTTACAACAACCGCGTTCAGCATGACTCGAACATAACTTGTTATAGTGGTTTACAACAATCACGTCTAGCATGACTCGAACATAACTTGTTATAGTGATTACAACAACCACGTCTAGCATGACTCGAACATAACTTGTTATAGTTGTTTACAACAACCGTGTCCAGCATGACTCGAACATAACTTGTTATAGTGGTTTACAACAACCGCGTCTAGCATGACTCGAACATAACTTGTTATAGTGTCCTACAACAAACGCATCTAGCGTGAATCGATCATAACTTGTTATAGTGGTTTACAACAACCACGTCTAGTATGACTCGAACATAACTTGTTATAGTGGTCTACAACAACAGCGTCCAGCATGACTCGAACATAACTTGTTATAGTGGTTTACAACAACCACGTCTAGCATGATGACTCGACATAACTTGTATAGTAGTTTACAACAACCACGTCTAGCATGATGACTCTGACATAACTTGTATAGTAGTTTACAACAACCACGTCCAGCGTGACTCGAACATAACTTGTTATAATAGTTTACAACAACCACGTCTAGCATGATGACTCTGACATAACTTGAATAGTAGTTTACAACAACCACGTCTAGCGTGATGACTCGAACATAACTTGTTATTTTGTTTACAACAATCACGTCTAGCATGACTCGAACATAACTTGTGATAGTTGTTTACAACAACCACGTCCAGCATGACTCGAACATAACTTGTTATAGTGGTGTACAACAACCGCGTTCAGCATGACTCGAACATAACTTGTTATAGTGCTTTACAACAATCACGTCTAGCATGACTCGAAAATAACTTGTTATAGTTGTTTACAACAACCGCGTCCAGCATGACTCGAACATAACTTGTTATAGTGGTTTACAACAACCACGTCTAGCATGACTCGAACATAACTTGTTATAGTGGTTTACAACAACCACGTCCAGCATGACTCGAACATTACTTGTTATCGTGGTTTACAACAACCACATCCAGCATGACTCGAACATAACTTGTTATAGTGGTTTACAACAACAGCGTCCAGCATGACTCGAACATAACTTCTTATAGTGGTTTACAACAACCACGTCCAGCATGACTCGAACATAACTTGTTATAGTGGTTTACAACAACCGCGTTCAGCATGACTCGAACATAACTTTTATAGTGGTTTACAACAACACGTCTAGCATGACTCGAACATAACTTGTTATAGTGATTCACAACAACCACGTCTAGCATGACTCGAACATAACTTGTTATAGTTGTTTACAACAACCGTGTCCAGCATGACTCGAACATAACTTGTTATAGTGGTCTACAACAACCACGTCCAGCATGACTCGAATATAACTTGTTATTGTGGTCTAAAACAACAGCGTCCAGCATGACTCGAACATAACTTGTTATAGTGGTTTACAACAACCACGTCTAGCATGACTCGAACATAACTTGTTATAGTGATTTACAAAACCACGTCCAGCATGACTCGAACATAACTTGTTATAGTGGTTTACAACAACCACGTCTAGCATGACTCGAACATAACTTGTTATAGTGGTTTACAACAACCACGCCTAGCATGACTCGAACATAACTTGTTATAGTGGTTTACAACAACCACGTCTAGCATGACTCGAACATAACTTGTTATAGTGGTTTACAACAACCACGTCAAGCATGATGACTCGACATAACTTGTATAGTGGTTTACAACAACCACGTCTAGCATGATGACTCGACATAACTTGTATAGTAGTTTACAACAACCACGTCCAGCATGACTCGAACATAACTTGTTATAATAGTTTACAACAACCACGTCTAGCATGATGACTCTGACATAACTTGTATAGTAGTTTACAACAACCACGTCTAGCGTGATGACTCGAACATAACTTGTTATTTTTGTTTACAACAATCACGTCTAGCATGACTCGAACATAACTTGTTATAGTTGTTTACAACAACCACGTCCAGCATGACTCGAACATAACTTGTTATAGTGGTTTACAACAACCGCGTTCAGCATGACTCGAACATAACTTGTTATAGTGCTTTACAACAACACGTCTAGCATGACTCGAACATAACTTGTTATAGTTGTTTACAACAACCGCGTCCAGCATGACTCGAACATAACTTGTTATAGTGGTCTACAACAACCACGTCTAGCATGACTCGAACATAACTTGTTATAGTGGTCTACAACAACACGTCCAGCATGACTCGAACATAACTTGTTATAGTGGTTTACAACAACCACGTCTAGCATGACTCGAACATAACTTGTTATAGTGGTTTACAACAACACCGTCCAGCATGACTCGAACATAACTTGTTATAGTGGTTTACAACAACCACGTCTAGCATGACTCGAACATAACTTGTTATAGTGGTTTACAACAACACGTCTAGCATGACTCGAACATAACTTGTTATAGTGGTTTACAACAACCACGTCCAGCATGACTCGAACATAACTTGTTATAGTGTTTACAACAACCACGTCAGCATGACTCGAACATAACTTGTTATAGTGGTTTACAACAACCACGTCTAGCATGACTCGAACATAACTTGTTATAGTGTTTACAACAACCACGTCTAGCATGACTCGAACATAACTTGTTATAGTTGTTTACAACAACCACGTCTAGCATGACTCGAACATAACTTGTTATAGTGGTTTACAACAACCGCGTCTAGCATGACTCGAACATAACTTGTTATAGTGTTTACAACAACCATCTAGCATGACTCGAACATAACTTGTTATAGTGGTTTACAACAACCACGTCTAGCATGACTCGAACATAACTTGTTATAGTGGTTTACAACAACACGTCCAGCATGACTCGAACATAACTTGTTATAGTGGTTTACAACAACCACGTCTAGCATGACTCGACATAACTTGTTATAGTGGTTTACAACAACCACGTCTAGCATGACTCGAACATAACTTGTTATAGTGGTTTACAACAACCACGTCCAGCATGACTCGAACATAACTTGTTATAGTGGTTTACAACAACAACGTCTAGCATGACTCGACATAACTTGTTATAGTGGTTTACAACAACCACGTCTAGCATGACTCGAACATAACTTGTTATAGTGGTTTACAACAACACGTCCAGCATGACTCGAACATAACTTGTTATAGTGGTTTACAACAACCACGTCCAGCATGACTCGAACATAACTTGTTATAGTGGTTTACAACAACCGCGTTCAGCATGACTCGAACATAACTTGTTATAGTGGTTTACAACAATCACGTCTAGCATGACTCGAACATAACTTGTTATAGTGGTTTACAACAACCACGTCTAGCATGACTCGAACATAACTTGTTATAGTGGTTTACAACAACCACGTCTAGCATGACTCGAACATAACTTGTTATAGTGGTTTACAACAACCACGTCTAGCATGACTCGAACATAACTTGTTATAGTGGTCTACAACAACAGCGTCTAGCATGACTCGAACATAACTTGTTATAGTGGTTTACAACAACCACGTCTAGCATGACTCGAACATAACTTGTTATAGTGGTCTACAACAACAGCGTCCAGCATGACTCGAACATAACTTGTTATAGTGGTTTACAACAACCACGTCTAGCATGACTCGAACATAACTTGTTATAGTGGTTTACAACAACCACGTCTAGCATGACTCGAACATAACTTGTTATAGTGGTTTACAACAACCACGTCCAGCATGACTCGAACATAACTTGTTATAGTGGTTTACAACAACCACGTCTAGCATGACTCGACATAACTTGTTATAGTGTTTACAACAACCACGTCTAGCATGACTCGAACATAACTTGTTATAGTGTTTACAACAACCACGTCTAGCATGACTCGAACATAACTTGTTATAGTTGTTTACAACAACCACGTCTAGCATGACTCGAACATAACTTGTTATAGTGGTTTACAACAACCACGTCAGCATGACTCGAACATAACTTGTTATAGTGGTTTACAACAACCACGTCTAGCATGACTCGAACATAACTTGTTATAGTTGTTTACAACAACCGCGTCCAGCATGACTCGAACATAACTTGTTATAGTGGTTTACAACAACCACGTCTAGCATGACTCGAACATAACTTGTTATAGTGGTTTACAACAACCACGTCCAGCATGACTCGAACATAACTTGTTATAGTGGTTTACAACAACACGTCCAGCATGACTCGAACATAACTTGTTATAGTGGTTTACAACAACCGCGTCCAGCATGACTCGAACATAACTTGTTATAGTGGTTTACAACAACCACGTCCAGCATGACTCGAACATAACTTGTTATAGTGGTTTACAACAACCGCGTCTCAGCATGACTCGAACATAACTTGTTTATAGTGGTTTACAACAACCACGTCTAGCATGACTCGAACATAACTTGTTATAGTGGTTTACAACAACCACGTCTAGCATGACTCGAACATAACTTGTTATAGTGTTTACAACAACCACGTCCAGCATGACTCGAACATAACTTGTTATAGTGGTTTACAACAACCACGTCTAGCATGACTCGAACATAACTTGTTATAGTGGTTTACAACAACACGTCCAGCATGACTCGAACATAACTTGTTATAGTGGTTTACAACAACCACGTCTAGCATGACTCGAACATAACTTGTTATAGTGGTTTACAACAACCACGTCTAGCATGATCGAACATAACTTGTTATAGTGTTTACAACAACCACGTCTAGCATGACTCGAACATAACTTGTTATAGTGGTTTACAACAACCACGTCTAGCATGACTCGAACATAACTTGTTATAGTGGTTTACAACAACACGTCTAGCATGACTCGAACATAACTTGTTATAGTGGTTTACAACAACCACGTCTAGCATGATGACTCTGACATAACTTGTATAGTAGTTTACAACAACCACGTCTAGCATGATGACTCTGACATAACTTGTATAGTAGTTTACAACAACCACGTCCAGCGTGACTCGAACATAACTTGTTATAATAGTTTACAACAACCACGTCTAGCATGATGACTCTGACATAACTTGTATAGTAGTTTACAACAACCACGTCTAGCGTGATGACTCGAACATAACTTGTTATTTTTGTTTACAACAATCACGTCTAGCATGACTCGAACATAACTTGTGATAGTTGTTTACAACAACCACGTCCAGCATGACTCGAACATAACTTGTTATAGTGGTGTACAACAACCGCGTTCAGCATGACTCGAACATAACTTGTTATAGTGCTTTACAACAATCACGTCTAGCATGACTCGAACATAACTTGTTATAGTTGTTTACAACAACCGCGTCCAGCATGACTCGAACATAACTTGTTATAGTGGTCTACAACAACCACGTCCAGCATGACTGGAATATAACTTGTTATAGTGGTCTACAACAACAGCGTCCAGCATGACTCGAACATAATTGTTATAGTGGTTTACAACAACCACGTCTAGCATGATTCGAACATAACTTGTTATAGTGGTTTACAACAACAACGTCCAGCATGACTCGGACATTACTTGTTATCGTGGTTTACAACAACCACATCTAGCATGACTCGAACATAACTTGTTATAGTGGTTTACAACAACAGCGTCCAGCATGACTCGAACATTACTTCTTATAGTGGTTTACAACAACCACATCCAGCATGACTCGAACATAACTTGTTATAGTGGTTTACAACAACCGCGTTCAGCATGACTCGAACATAACTTGTTATAGTGGTTTACAACAATCACGTCTAGCATGACTCGAACATAACTTGTTATAGTGATTCACAACAACCACGTCTAGCATGACTCGAACATAACTTGTTATAGTTGTTTACAACAACCGTGTCCAGCATGACTCGAACATAACTTGTTATAGTGGTTTACAACAACCGCGTCTAGCATGACTCGAACATTACTTGTTATAGTGTCCTACAACAAACGCATCTAGCGTGAATCGATCATAACTTGTTATAGTGGTTTACAACAACCACGTCTAGTATGACTCGAACATAACTTGTTATAGTGGTCTACAACAACAGCGTCCAGCATGACTCGAACATAACTTGTTATAGTGGTTTACAACAACCACGTCTAGCATGATGACTCGACATAACTTGTATAGTAGTTTACAACAACCACGTCTAGCATGATGACTCTGACATAACTTGTATAGTAGTTTACAACAACCACGTCCAGCGTGACTCGAACATAACTTGTTATAATAGTTTACAACAACCACGTCTAGCATGATGACTCTGACATAACTTGTATAGTAGTTTACAACAACCACGTCTAGCGTGATGACTCGAACATAACTTGTTATTTTTGTTTACAACAATCACGTCTAGCATGACTCGAACATAACTTGTGATAGTTGTTTACAACAACCACGTCCAGCATGACTCGAACATAACTTGTTATAGTGGTGTACAACAACCGCGTTCAGCATGACTCGAACATAACTTGTTATAGTGCTTTACAACAATCACGTCTAGCATGACTCGAAAATAACTTGTTATAGTTGTTTACAACAACCGCGTCCAGCATGACTCGAACATAACTTGTTATAGTGGTTTATAACAACCACGTCTAGCATGACTCGAACATAACTTGTTATAGTGGTTTACAACAACCACGTCCAGCATGACTCGAACATAACTTGTTATAGTGGTCTACAACAACAGCGTCCAGCATGACTCGAACATTACTTGTTATAGTGGTCTACAACAACCACGTCCAGCATGACTCGAATATAACTTGTTATTGTGGTCTAAAACAACAGCGTCCAGCATGACTCGAACATAACTTGTTATAGTGGTTTACAACAACCACGTCTAGCATAACTCGAACATAACTTGTTATAGTGATTTACAAAAACCACGTCCAGCATGATTTGAACATAACTTGTTATAGTGGTTTTCAACAACCACGTCTGGCACGACTCGAACATAACTTGTTATAGTGGTCTACAACAACCACGTCCAGAATGACTCGAATATAACTTGTTATTGTGGTCTACAACAACAGCGTCCAGCATGACTCGAACATAACTTGTTATAGTGTTTACAACAACCACGTCTAGCATGACTCGAATATAACTTGTTATAGTGGTTTACAACAACCACGTCTAGCATGACATGAACATAAATTGTTATAGTGGTTTACAACAACCACGTCCAGCATGACTCGAACATAACTTGTTATTGTGGTTTATAAGAACCACGTCTAGCATGACTCGAACATAATTTGTTATATTTTTTACAACAACAACGTCCAGCATGACTCGATCATAAATTGTTATAATGGTTTACAACAACCACGCCTAGCATGACTCGAACATAACTTGTTATAGTGGTCTACATCAACCACGTCTAGCATGACTCGAACATAACTTGTTATAGTGGTTTACAACAACAGCGTCCAGCATGACTCGAACATAACTTGTTATAGTGGTTTACAACAACCGCGCCCAGCATGACTCGAACATAACTTGTTATAGTGGTTTACAACAACCGCGTCCAGCATGACTCGAACATAACTTGTTATAGTGGTTTACAACAACCGCGTCTACCATGACTCGAACATAACTTGTTTTCATGGTTTACAACAACCATGTCTAGCATGACTCGAACATAACTTGTTATAGTGGTTTACAACAACCACGTCTAGTATGACTCAAACATAACTTCTTATAGTGCTTTACAACAACAAGGTCCAGCATGACTCAAACATAACTTCTTATAGTGGTTTACAACAACCACGACTAGCATGACTCGAACATAACTTGTTATAGTGATTTACAACAACCACGCCTAGCATGACTCGAACATAACTTGTTATAGTTGTTTACAACAACCACATCTAGCAGGACTCGAACATAACTTTTATAGTGGTTTACAACAACCGCGTCTAGCATGATTCGAACATTACTTGTTATAGTGTCCTACAACAAACGCATCTAGCGTGAATCGATCATAACTTGTTATAGTGGTTTACAACAACCACGTCTAGTATGACTCGAACATAACTTGTTATAGTGGTCTACAACAACAGCGTCCAGCATGACTAGAACATAACTTGTTATAGTGGTTTACAACAACCACGTCTAGCATGATGACTCTGACATAACTTGTATAGTAGTTTACAACAACCACGTCTAGCATGATGACTCTGACATAACTTGTATAGTAGTTTACAACAACCACGTCCAGCGTGACTCGAACATAACTTGTTATAATAGTTTACAACAACCACGTCTAGCATGATGACTCTGACATAACTTGTATAGTAGTTTACAACAACCACGTCTAGCGTGATGACTCGAACATAACTTGTTATTTTTGTTTACAACAATCACGTCTAGCATAACTCGAACATAACTTGTGATAGTTGTTTACAACAACCACGTCCAGCATGACTCGAACATAACTTGTTATAGTGGTGTACAACAACCGCGTTCAGCATGACTCGAACATAACTTGTTATAGTGCTTTACAACAATCACGTCTTGCATGAATCGAACATAACTTGTTATAGTTGTTTACAACAACCGCGTCCAGCATGACTCGAACATAACTTGTTATAGTGGTCTACAACAACCACGTCCAGCATGACTGGAATATAACTTGTTATTGTGGTCTACAACAACAGCGTCCAGCATGACTCGAACATAATTTGTTATAGTGGTTTACAACAACCACGTCTAGCATGATTCGAACATAACTTGTTATAGTGGTTTACAACAACAACGTCCAGCATGACTCGGACATTACTTGTTATCGTGGTTTACAACAACCACATCTAGCATGACTCGAACATAACTTGTTATAGTGGTTTACAACAACAGCGTCCAGCATGACTCGAACATTACTTCTTATAGTGGTTTAAAACAACCACATCCAGCATGACTCGAACATAACTTGTTATAGAGGTTTACAACAACCGCGTTCAGCATGACTCGAACATAACTTGTTATAGTGGTTTACAACAATCACGTCTAGCATGACTCGAACATAACTTGTTATAGTGATTCACAACAACCACGTCTAGCATGACTCGAACATAACTTGTTATAGTTGTTTACAACAACCGTGTCCAGCATGACTCGAACATAACTTGTTATAGTGGTTTACAACAACCGCGTCTAGCATGACTCGAACATTACTTGTTATAGTGTCCTACAGCAAACGCATCTAGCGTGAATCGATCATAACTTGTTATAGTGGTTTACAACAACCACTTCTAGTATGACTCGAACATAACTTGTTATAGTGGTCTACAACAACAGCGTCCAGCATGACTCGAACATAAATTGTTATAGTGGTTTACAACAACCACGTCTAGCATGATGACTCTGACATAACTTGTATAGTAGTTTACAACAACCACGTCTAGCATGATGACTCTGACATAACTTGTATAGTAGTTTACAACAACCACGTCCAGCGTGACTCGAACATAACTTGTTATAATAGTTTACAACAACCACGTCTAGCATGATGACTCTGACATAACTTGTATAGTAGTTTACAACAACCACGTCTAGCGTGATGACTCGAACATAACTTGTTATTTTTGTTTACAACAATCACGTCTAGCATGACTCGAACATAACTTGTGATAGTTGTTTACAACAACCACGTCCAGCATGACTCGAACATAACTTGTTATAGTGGTGTACAACAACCGCGTTCAGCATGACTCGAACATAACTTGTTATAGTACTTTACAACAATCACGTCTAGCATGACTCGAAAATAACTTGTTATAGTTGTTTACAACAACCGCGTCCAGCATGACTCGAACATAACTTGTTATAGTGGTTTATAACAACCACGTCTAGCATGACTCGAACATAACTTGTTATAGTGGTTTACAACAACCACGTCCAGCATGACTCGAACATTACTTGTTATCGTGGTTTACAACAACCACATCCAGCATGACTCGAACATAACTTGTTATAGTGGTTTACAACAACAGCGTCCAGCATGACTCGAACATTACTTCTTATAGTGGTTTACAACAACCACTTCCAGCATGACTCGAACATAACTTGTTATAGTGGTTTACAACAACCGCGTTCAGCATGACTCGAACATAACTTTTTATAGTGGTTTACAACAATCACGTCTAGCATGACTCGAACATAACTTGTTATAGTGATTCACAACAACCACGTCTAGCATGACTCGAACATAACTTGTTATAGTTGTTTACAACAACCGTGTCCAGCATGACTCGAACATAACTTGTTATAGTGGTCTACAACAACCACGTCCAGCATGACTCGAATATAACTTGTTATTGTGGTCTAAAACAACAGCGTCCAGCATGACTCGAACATAACTTGTTATAGTGGTTTACAACAACCACGTCTAGCATAACTCGAACATAACTTGTTATAGTGATTTACAAAAACCACGTCCAGCATGATTTGAACATAACTTGTTATAGTGGTTTTCAACAACCACGTCTGGCACGACTCGAACATAACTTGTTATAGTGGTCTACAACAACCACGTCCAGAATGACTCGAATATAACTTGTTATTTTGGTCTACAACAACAGCGTCCAGCATGACTCGAACATAACTTGTTATAGTGTTTACAACAACCACGTCTAGCATGACTCGAATATAACTTGTTATAGTGGTTTACAACAACCACGTCTAGCATGACAGGAACATAAATTGTTATAGTGGTTTACAACAACCACGTCCAGCATGACTCGAACATAACTTGTTATTGTGGTTTATAAGAACCACGTCTAGCATGACTCGAACATAATTTGTTATATTTTTTACAACAACAACGTCCAGCATGACTCGATCATAAATTGTTATAATGGTTTACAACAACCACGCCTAGCATGACTCGAACATAACTTGTTATAGTGGTTTACAACAACGACGTCTAACATGAATCGAACATAACTTGTTATAGTGGTCTACATCAACCACGTCTAGCATGACTCGAACATAACTTGTTATAGTGGTTTCCAAGAACCACATCCAGCATGACTCGAACATAACTTGTTATAGTGGTTTACAACAACAGCGTCCAGCATGACTCGAACATAACTTGTTATAGTGGTTTACAACAACCGCGCCCAGCATGACTCGAACATAACTTGTTATAGTGGTTTACAACAACCGCGTCCAGCATGACTCGAACATAACTTGTTATAGTGGTTTACAACAACCGCGTCTACCATGACTCGAACATAACTTGTTTTCATGGCTTACAACAACCACGTCTAGCATGACTCGAACATAACTTGTTTTAGTGGTTTACAACAACCACGTCTAGTATGACTCAAACATAACTTCTTATAGTGCTTTACAACAACAAGGTCCAGCATGACTCAAACATAACTTCTTATAGTGGTTTACAACAACCACGACTAGCATGACTCGAACATAACTTGTTATAGTGATTTACAACAACCACGCCTAGCGTGACTCGAACATAACTTGTTATAGTTGTTTACAACAACCACATCTAGCAGGACTCGAACATAACTTGTTATAGTGGTTTACAACAACCGCGTCTAGCATGATTCGAACATTACTTGTTATAGTGTCCTACAACAAACGCATCTAGCGTGAATCGATCATAACTTGTTATAGTGGTTTACAACAACCACGTCTAGTATGACTCGAACATAACTTGTTATAGTGGTCTACAACAACAGCGTCCAGCATGACTCGAACATAACTTGTTATAGTGGTTTACAACAACCACGTCTAGCATGATGACTCTGACATAACTTGTATAGTAGTTTACAACAACCACGTCTAGCATGATGACTCTGACATAACTTGTATAGTAGTTTACAACAACCACGTCCAGCGTGACTCGAACATAACTTGTTATAATAGTTTACAACAACCACGTCTAGCATGATGACTCTGACATAACTTGTATAGTAGTTTACAACAATCACGTCTAGCATGACTCGAACATAACTTGTGATAGTTGTTTACAACAACCACGTCCAGCATGACTCGAACATAACTTGTTATAGTGGTGTACAACAACCGCGTTCAGCATGACTCGAACATAACTTGTTATAGTGCTTTACAACAATCACGTCTAGCATGACTCGAACATAACTTGTTATAGTTGTTTACAACAACCGCGTCCAGCATGACTCGAACATAACTTGTTATAGTGGTCTACAACAACCACGTCTCGCATGACTGGAATATAACTTGTTATTGTGGTCTACAACAACAGCGTCCAGCATGACTCGAACATAATTTGTTATAGTGGTTTACAACAACCACGTCTAGCATGATTCGAAAATAACTTGTTATAGTGGTTTACAACAACAACGTCCAGCATGACTCGAACATTACTTGTTATCGTGGTTTACAACAACCACATCCAGCATGACTCGAACATAACTTGTTATAGTGGTTTACAACAGCAGCGTCCAGCATGACTCGAACATTACTTCTTATAGTGGTTTACAACAACCACATCCAGCATGACTCGAACATAACTTGTTATAGTGGTTTACAACAACCGCGTTCAGCATGACTCGAACATAACTTGTTATAGTGGTTTACAACAATCACGTCTAGCATGACTCGAACATAACTTGTTATAGTGATTCACAACAACCACGTCTAGCATGACTCGAACATAACTTGTTAGAGTTCTTTACAACAACCGTGTCCAGCATGACTCGAACATAACTTGTTATACTGGTTTACAACAACCGCGTTCAGCATGACTCGAACATAACTTGTTATAGTGGTTTACAACAACCACGTCTAGCATGATGACTCTGACATAACTTGTATAGTAGTTTACAACAACCACGTCTAGCATGATGACTCTGACATAACTTGTATAGTAGTTTACAACAACCACGTCCAGCGTGACTCGAATATAACTTGTTATAATAGTTTACAACAACCACGTCTAGCATGATGACTCTGACATAACTTGTATAGTAGTTTACAACAACCACGTCTAGCGTGATGACTCGAACATAACTTGTTATTTTTGTTTACAACAATCACGTCTAGCATGACTCGAACATAACTTGTGATAGTTGTTTACAACAACCACGTCCAGCATGACTCGAACATAACTTGTTATAGTGGTGTACAACAACCGCGTTCAGCATGACTCGAACATAACTTGTTATAGTGCTTTACAACAATCACGTCTAGCATGACTCGAAAATAACTTGTTATAGTTGTTTACAACAACCGCGTCCAGCATGACTCGAACATAACTTGTTATAGTGGTTTACAACAACCACGTCTAGCATGACTCGAACATAACTTGTTATCGTGGTTTATAACAACCACGTCCAGCATGACTCGAACATAACTTGTTATAGTGGTTTACAACAACCACGTCTAGCATGACTCGAACATAACTTGTTATAGTGATTTACAAAAACCACGTCCAGCATGATTTGAACATAACTTGTTATAGTGGTTTACAACAACCACGTCTGGCACGACTCGAACATAACTTGTTATAGTGGTCTACAACAACCACGTCCAGAATGACTCGAATATAACTTGTTATTGTGGTCTACAACAACAGCGTCCAGCATGACTCGAACATAACTTGTTATAGTGTTTACAACAACCACGTCTAGCATGACTCGAATATAACTTGTTATAGTGGTTTACAACAACCACGTCTAGCATGACTGGAGCATAAATTGTTATAGTGGTTTACAACAACCACGTCCAGCATGACTCGAACATAACTTGTTATTGTGGTTTATAAGAACCACGTCTAGCATGACTCGAATATAATTTGTTATATTTTTTACAACAACAACGTCCAGCATGACTCGATCATAAATTGTTATAGTGGTTTACAACAACCACGCCTAGCATGACTCGAACATAACTTGTTATAGTGGTTTACAACAACGACGTCTAGCATGAATCGAACATAACTTGTTATAGTGGTCTACATCAACCACGTCTAGCATGACTCGAACATAACTTGTTATAGTGGTTTACAACAACCGCGTCTAGCATGACTCGAACATAACCTATTATAGTGGTTTACAACAACCACGTCCAGCATGACTCGAACTTAACTTGTTATAATGGTTTACAACAACCACGTCTAGCATGACTCGAACATAAATTGTTATAGTGGTTTACAACAATCACGCCTAGGATGACTGGAACATAACTTGTTATAGTGATTTACAACAACCACGCCTAGCATGATTCGAACATAACTTGTTATAGTGGTTTACAACAACCACGTCTAGCATGACTCGAACATAACTTGTTATAGTGGTTTACAACAACCGCGCCCAGCATGACTCGAACATAACTTGTTATAGTGGTTTACAACAACCGCGTCCAGCATGACTCGAACATAACCTGTTATAGTGGTTTACAACAACCGCGTCTACCATGACTCGAACATAACTTGTTTTCATGGTTTACAACAACCACGTCTAGCATGACTCGAACATAACTTGTTTTAGTGGTTTACAACAACCACGTCTAGCATGACTCGAACATAACTTGTGATAGTTGTTTACAACAACCACGTCCAGCATGACTCGAACATAACTTGTTATAGTGGTGTACAACAACCGCGTTCAGCATGACTCGAACATAACTTGTTATAGTGCTTTACAACAATCACGTCTAGCATGACTCGAACATAACTTGTTATAGTTGTTTACAACAACCGCGTCCAGCATGACTCGAACATAACTTGTTATAGTGGTCTACAACAACCACGTCTCGCATGACTGGAATATAACTTGTTATTGTGGTCTACAACAACAGCGTCCAGCATGACTCGAACATAATTTGTTATAGTGGTTTACAACAACCACGTCTAGCATGATTCGAACATAACTTGTTATAGTGGTTTACAACAACAACGTCCAGCATGACTCGAACATTACTTGTTATCGTGGTTTACAACAACCACATCCAGCATGACTCGAACATAACTTGTTATAGTGGTTTACAACAACAGCGTCCAGCATGACTCGAACATTACTTCTTATAGTGGTTTACAACAACCACATCCAGCATGACTCGAACATAACTTGTTATAGTGGTTTACAACAACCGCGTTCAGCATGACTCGAACATAACTTGTTATAGTGGTTTACAACAATCACGTCTAGCATGACTCGAACATAACTTGTTAAAGTGATTCACAACAACCACGTCTAGCATGACTCGAACATAACTTGTTAGAGTTCTTTACAACAACCGTGTCCAGCATGACTCGAACATAACTTGTTATAGTGGTTTACAACAACCGCGTTCAGCATGACTCGAACATAACTTGTTATAGTGGTTTACAACAACCACGTCTAGCATGATGACTCTGACATAACTTGTATAGTAGTTTACAACAACCACGTCTAGCATGATGACTCTGACATAACTTGTATAGTAGTTTACAACAACCACGTCCAGCGTGACTCGAATATAACTTGTTATAATAGTTTACAACAACCACGTCTAGCATGATGACTCTGACATAACTTGTATAGTAGATTACAACAACCACGTCTAGCGTGATGACTCGAACATAACTTGTTATTTTTGTTTACAACAATCACGTCTAGCATGACTCGAACATAACTTGTGATAGTTGTTTACAACAACCACGTCCAGCATGACTCGAACATAACTTGTTATAGTGGTGTACAACAACCGCGTTCAGCATGACTCGAACATAACTTGTTATAGTGCTTTACAACAATCACGTCTAGCATGACTCGAAAATAACTTGTTATAGTTGTTTACAACAACCGCGTCCAGCATGACTCGAACATTACTTGTTATCATGGTTTACAACAACCACATCCAGCATGACTCGAACATAACTTGTTATAGTGGTTTACAACAGCAGCGTCCAGCATGACTCGAACATTACTTCTTATAGTGGTTTACAACAACCACATCCAGCATGACTCGAACATAACTTGTTATAGTGGTTTACAACAACCGCGTTCAGCATGACTCGAACATAACTTGTTATAGTGGTTTACAACAATCACGTCTAGCATGACTCGAACATAACTTGTTATAGTGATTCACAACAACCACGTCTAGCATGACTCGAACATAACTTGTTATAGTTGTTTACAACAACCGTGTCCAGCATGACTCGAACATAACTTGTTATAGTGGTCTACAACAACCACGTTAAAGCATGACTCGAATATAACTTGTTATTGTGGTCTAAAACAACAGCGTCCAGCATGACTCGAACATAACTTGTTATAGTGGTTTACAACAACCACGTCTAGCATGACTCGAACATAACTTGTTATAGTGATTTGCAAAAACCACGTCCAGCATGATTTGAACATAACTTGTTATAGTGGTTTACAACAACCACGTCTGGCACGACTCGAACATAACTTGTTATAGTGGTCTACAACAACCACGTCCAGAATGACTCGAATATAACTTGTTATTGTGGTCTACAACAACAGCGTCCAGCATGACTCGAACATAACTTGTTATAGTGTTTACAACAACCACGTCTAGCATGACTCGAATATAACTTGTTATAGTGGTTTACAACAACCACGTCTAGCATGACTGGAGCATAAATTGTTATAGTGGTTTACAACAACCACGTCCAGCATGACTCGAACATAACTTGTTATTGTGGTTTATAAGAACCACGTCTAGCATGACTCGAATATAATTTGTTATATTTTTTACAACAACAACGTCCAGCATGACTCGATCATAAATTGTTATAGTGGTTTACAACAACCACGCCTAGCATGACTCGAACATAACTTGTTATAGTGGTTTACAACAACGACGTCTAGCATGAATCGAACATAACTTGTTATAGTGGTCTACATCAACCACGTCTAGCATGACTCGAACATAACTTGTTATAGTGGTTTACAACAACGCGTCTAGCATGACTCGAACATAACGTATTATAGTGGTTTACAACAACCACTTCCAGCATGACTCGAACTTAACTTGTTATAATGGTTTACAACAACCACGTCTAGCATGACTCGAACATAAATTGTTATAGTGGTTTACAACAATCACGCCTAGGATGACTGGAACATAACTTGTTATAGTGATTTACAACAACCACGCCTAGCATGATTCGAACATAACTTGTTATAGTGGTTTACAACAACCACGTCTAGCATGACTCGAACATAACTTGTTATAGTGGTTTACAACAACCGCGCCCAGCATGACTCGAACATAACTTGTTATAGTGGTTTACAACAACCGCGTCCAGCATGACTCGAACATAACTTGTTATAGTGGTTTACAACAACCGCGTCTACCATGACTCGAACATAACTTGTTTTCATGGTTTACAACAACCACGTCTAGCATGACTCGAACATAACTTGTTTTAGTGGTTTACAACAACCACGTCTAGTATGACTCAAACATAACTTCTTATAGTGCTTTACAACAACAAGGTCCAGCATGACTCAAACATAACTTCTTATAGTGGTTTACAACAACCACGTCTAGCATGACTCGAACATAACTTGTTATAGTGGTTTACAGCAACGACGTCTAGCATGACTCGAACATAACTTGTTATAGTGATTTACAAAAAGGTACACTGTTCTGTTAAGGGACTTGAGTTATATAGGCTACGCAACATATATTATTTAACCTCCTCTTGGTTAATTCTTCCCTTTCTATTAATGTATGAATTCAGTTTTTAACTGTTATGTCTATCCTGGATACCTACATTCTACCTCATAAATTCAGCAACAGGATTATGTCTATTTCTTGTTATTAGTTCTCACTTCTCCCAACATCGAAGTAAGATTTCTCAAATACACAAACTCTTTACTGCATGAGTTCATTTTTCTAACTTGTATTACTTCTGACTAAAGTTTCCTTCCTCTGAAACAACTATATCTTGATGGTATCAACAAGTCTATTCCCCCTGAAAGGTGGGCCCTGATTGACTAATTGAAATCCTGAATCTCGCGTCTGAAGCTAATCTATTCATTTATCATTCACTTCACGTGGGTTTTCTCTTACCACGTATTCACGACTTTGATCTTGGTGATACTTGATAATGTCGATCAAGGTGTCTCATTCTTCTGATAGCGACCACGTCGCAAATGTACCACGAAACCATCGATTCTAATCGACGCAGAGTCCGTATCTTCAATACTGCAGCTAAAGTGTGAGTGGAGACAAAAAATAATAAATGAATATTATTATGGAGGGAAACTTCCGAGGCGGTAGATCAGAGAATCAGTTCAGGGTACTAGGTATGTTTACAACACTCGGGAAAAAAATCACAAATGATCAACAACAGAAAAAAAAACGAAGTGCAATAGACAGCCCGAAGCAGAATCGAAGCCGTACTCCTCAACACAATGCATTGCCATGAAAAACAAAAGCTTGAGCTCACAGCAAACTAAGTAACCTAAAAAAGTTGCTATTATGCATATGTATTCATGATATGTATACTATTGTATAGGGATATGTATAGTATAGGGAAATGTGGATCACGCAGTCTTGGTAACTGACTCGCAAAGTATGACAGACGTTTGACAGACAGTGTCTGCGACAGGAGTGGATGCAGCCCTTGGATGACTCCATGACTGTACTGTCCAGGGCACGCTGGTGTGCACGGCAATGAAATAGCCGATAAGCTCGCTGGCAGCTCTGGGATTGAGTGTGGCCTTACACTCAACAAAGAGAACATCGCGAAGTTTGTTCTTCATTCCTTCAGAGAAGAGGAGGAGAATGGGTGGAACAATGATGTATATATTGAGAGACTGAGGAGTCTAAAGGTGGGACAATGATGTATATATAGAGAGACTGAAGAGTCTAAAGCTGGAAAAGGGATCAGGTTCGATCCAGAGCGCTTAGTGGGAAGAGCAGATGTGTCTGTAATTAACACCTTGCAGAAACAGTTAGTATGTTTATGCTTCGAGAAATATTGGCACGGTCTTTGGAGCGGATATAGGGGCTGCTCTGACTGCAGGGAAACTGATTCCATAACAAGAATAGAATAGGGTTCCGAATACAACTCGGGAATAAATCATACATGTGTAATTTCCTATTAAGACAAGTATCTCCCAGATAGAGTAGTGCTGAATACGTGCGTTGCAGACAAACAGCTAAAGGACGAAACAGCACGAATAGTAGTTCCCAGTGGTTTAGGCCGGTTTAGGACTGTGAGTCTTAACTAAAGTGTTAGGAAACTGAACTGTAGAGCTTCGTTGTTGTCGGCAATCACCACAAATCCTTGCTGGTTGAACATGCAAGTCTTCTTCAGCCCTTCATCTTATTGACACAGCCACGGGAAGAGTCCATTTGAGTTCTGACTTTCCGATGTCTCTCTCCTACATCTCTTTGAGGTTGAATGTTCGTAACATGTACAGAGTGATTATATTGCCAGAATATATTACAAGAGTAATTCTTCACACTGAAGCCTGCAATAGTTCACATTGAAGCCTGCAATAATTCACACTAAATCCTGCAATAGTTCACACTGAATCCAGAAATAGTTTACACTGAATACTACACTAGTTCATAGTGAAACCTGAAATAATTCACACTGAAGCCTACAATAGTTCACACTGAATCCTAATATAGTTCACACTGAAGCCTACAATAGTTCACACTGAATCCATTCATTTCATTGCCTGAAAAGAATGGTGCAGTTGAATGCAATGATTTTAGAACAATAATCCTAAAGAGCCAGATAACCAAAATTCGCTAAAATTTATACAGGGGATGATTCAGAATAAAATTAATACTGAAATAGATGCGCAGCAATTTGGATTCCTGCCATTTTGGCATGCAAGGTTTCTGTTTTAGAGATTGCAGTTCTGCCCTATGTGCCGTCTTCGGCTCGAAAGGACAATAGATAGATACTTAGAATTTGGATTCAGTAAAAACAGTGGGACAAAAGAAGTCATATTCACATGAGGACATTGATTGAAAAGTACATGGAAGTAAACAAACCAATATATGCCTGCTTCATAGACTACACCAACGCATTTAATAGAATACACCATAATCTACTTATAGACTGCCTAAAAGATATAAATCTGGACGACACAGACATACGACTAATATGTAATTTGTACTGGGAGCAAACAGCAATAATAAAATATAACAAGGAGAACTCTACACCCATGGATATAAAAAGAGGAGTAAGACGAGGATGTATCCTATCACCAAGCTTGTTCAATCTATACACTGAGCAAATCTTTAAAAACATCACAGAGATGCCAGGCCTAAACATTAATGGAAAGATAATTAATAACCTAAGATATGCTGATGATACTGTACTACTAGCAGAAAATCATATGAGCTATACAACAATTACTTAATGTAATAAACATGACAAGAAAAAAAATATGGACTAGATATGAATATCAAAAAGACTAAAACTATGACCATAAACAAAGAATCCTCAAGACCTACAATTAAATATCAAAGTTGAAGGAATGCATCTGGAAACAGTTCAGATCTACAACTACATGGGACATACTATAACCAGTGATGGAAAATGTACAACTGAAATAAACAAAAGAATAGGTATGGCAAAAAGTAACTTTAATGCCATGAAAAATATACTAACATCAAAACAAATAACACCAGGGCTAAAACTAAGAATAGCAAAATGTTACATCTTCTCAATATTTCTATATGATGCAGAAACATGGACATTAGACAAGAAAACAGAACAGAAAAATGAAGCCTTTGAAATGTGGATCTATAGAAGAATAGGTAGAATTGGATGGAAAGAAAAGAAAACAAACGATGACGTTTTAAAAAACTAAAAATCAAAATAGAACTACTAAACACAATTAGAACAAGACAAATGAATTTTTGGGGGCATGTTAAAGACACAATAGCTACTAAAAGTAATATTGGAAGGGACAATACAAGGTAAAAGAGGCAGAACAAGACTAACATGGACGAGTAACATCAAAAGATGGACAAGTCAACCTATGACAATCTGCACCATCAAAGCAAGAGACAGAGTGGAATGGCGCTCCATGGTAGCCAACGTTCGATGCGGAGACAGCATTCAATGATGATGATGATGATGAAGCCTGCAATATTTCACACTGAATCTTGCAATAGTTCACGCTGAATCCCACAATAATTCACGCTGAATCCTACAATAATTCACACTGAATCCTACAACAATTCACACTGAACCCTGCAATAATTCACACTGAAGCCTGCAATAATTCACACTGAATCCTGCAAGAGTTCACACTGAACCCTGCAATAATTCACACTAAATCCTGCAATAGTTCACATTTTTGACTGTAACAAATTTCCTCTATGAGCTTGGAAATGTCTACATCTGTACACACATTATTTTTCTCTCATTTGAACGTAGAATAATAAATTATAAATAAAAAAATAACTATATTCATGCTCAATTTAACGAAGTAAGTTTCGTGTTTCAATGACTACATCATTGACTTTGAACTTTAATCTCTTGTGCAGGTCCAGTATGTTCTACAGAAACTGATTAACAGTGGCTTTAAACCGTGAGGGACAACACTCGACTCAACTTGTGCAAGGTCAAGGCTGCCTCTTGAATTATGTACAGAACGATCTAAACTAAATAACCCCAATGCATTTCTCATATATTGAACGTTAAGGACTATTGTTTATTGTAATATAGACAAGCGAAACATATATTTTAAAGTTGCACTGAAATATAATAGAGATAAGCATTAAAATAAATTAGAACTTTGTTTCGTTTCTTTTCAAAATAACACATTTTAGCCAGTGCATTATTTTATTATACCAGCCTTCATTGTATTACCAAACCACCCGTGAGTTCACTGTTTCTGTGCTGTTGACATACGTCACCATATGTCACTAAGTTCTGGCCGTGAATACAAAAATAATAAATGAATACGTAATTAATCATGTGCATGTGGTTGTGATTGTCTGCAAACATTTAATATGTACATCACCTTCTGCGTGTGTCCTCCCCCCCCCCATATTTGCTCAACCGCCTGTGCCAGTGGAATCATCCGAATTACTAACTCATCTCCCAAATAAAGAAAGGTAGCTGTAGTCCCCATCATAGCAGTCTCAGCACACGCCAAAAGAGATAAGGCGATGCTTCAGATAATTTAGACCATAGTTACCATGCTTCAGACGCCCAATATCTGATATATTTGTGAAGAAAGATATTCATGTGTGCACATTTGGCTTCGTTTTACCTCCACTTTTTATCTTGGTGCGAATCTTTCAGAAATGATGTTTAAACAATATCTTTTACATTTCTTTATCCGTTCTAACCTACATTGACTGCTCCGGATCCATAACTCAAAGGGCAATGAGGGATTTGTTTCTACTGTCAATTTGTGATTACATTAAGAATTCCCTGTGATCAAGTGTCATCACCTGATCACTTTGTATCATTTTAAAGCAACATGTGAGCAGAAAATGAAAAAATACTAACATAAGACAAGGTTTATATTTATTCCTATTTGATTTTATCAAGAGATTTTATATCAAACTCTGTATGAGAAGTGTGTTCTGTTCTTTAAATATAGCAGCTGCTTTCATTCTCTCATTTCTGACTCTCACAACATTTGATTTCTAGAGCCATTCTGTCAAGCTAGAATTAAATATATCCAATTTGTATTTCACTTTTTTTACTACTTTCTGATCATACGTCGTGTAATATTACCTAAATGTTGCTTTTTTGTTTAGAAATGGCCTCCCATTAAAACTTACTTTTTTTTCTCTCTTCAGTTATTCATATCCTGGACTTAACACGCAATGAAAAATAATGATTTCCTCTTTAGATTTTGTAGAATGTTGGGTAAGTGTGATAAATCGATGGTTGAATTGTTATTATTTTGAAACTGAATGTGGACCGCTAGTTGTAGGTTGAACATCCCTGTATTTATGTTGATTTACAAACTGGCACAGCGTTTTTGACTTAAGCATCTGGATAAGATAGGAGACATTTGTATCTGTTTAAGAACAAAACTGTATAACGAGGTTTTTTTTCCGTTTCTTGGTTCAGTAAGGGATAGGCACATTATTGTTAATTTGTGAGAACATTCTGATAACAGCTGCATCTATGGAAACCTAGCAGATATGAGCAGACCAAGACATTCAGACTCAGAACGGATCATTGTGGCCTGAGAACACATCTATAGCTTGTTTCATAACTCGTGTCCAACATTTAAAATCGATAGCTTTTTAACTTTAACCGCTTGTTGTAAGTTGTTCAAAATTTGCATGTAAAATTATAATGATTAGAACCCAACAGGGAATTAATTTCATTTAAAAAAAACATTTGGTTATTATTGTTGCTTATTTGATTTATATAAATTTATAACGACCCATTTATGTAGTCAAAACTTAATGTTTACAGTATTTTAAGTTATAAATAGCGAGTAAAAATCCATACACGGTAAAATTGACGTGTTTGCACGCTTTTACCGTGGTTTTTTGACACAATTAGACACTTGTAAAAAAACACGAGAAATTGTGTGTTCCATTTCCGTTCATTCATAGGTGTAGACGTGGAACGATAACATTTATCATGAGTCTTAAAATGAAATTCTGCAGTTTACAAAACATCGCAATAAAAATGTATGACTATTTTTGCAAAGAGGCTAAACGAGGAAGATTATTTCATTCTTTAGAAATCCCTGAGAATAGGACAAGACACATTTTGGATTTATCTAAACGGTCATTTAATCGCTGGATTCAAGCACGTGACCGTCAATGTTCAAAATATACAAAATCACAAGGAAGAGCAAAAATGTTGGATAATTTCGACAGTGAACTTATTAGAAGTGAAATTCGCAAAATGTTGGGTATGAATGAAACTGTTACAATAAGAAAATTAAAAGTTTCGCTGAAAAAGAACAACAGTATTAAAATATCAAAGTCTACATTATGGAGGAATGTGAGAGCTGCAGGCCTTACATTCAGAAAGTATTCCAATGGACGAAACATCATCTGTGAGAAGCCACATATAGTAGTCATGAGAAGCAAGTACTTACGTGAAGTAAAAGAGGTGCGCAAGCAAGGTTATGATATTGTGTACTTGGATGAAACATGGATCAATGCTCACCACACTAACCAAAGGGAATGGCAGTCATCAGATGGAAAGATTAAGAGATTAATACCTAGCAGCAAAGGACAGCGCTTGATAATTGCTCATGCAGGTAGTCGACAACATGGACTAATACAGAATGCAGAGCTCATTTTTATTTCAAAATCCATAGACAATCGGGATTATCACTCTGAGATGAATGGTCACATATTTAGACATTGGATTGAAAATTATGTTCTCCCATCACTAGATCGACCATCTTGCCTAATAATGGACAATGCAGCGTACCACAACATTGTTGCACTTGAAGATAAAGTCTCGACGTCATCCAGTACAAAAGATGCTATTAAGATATGTCTCACAAAGGAGCACATACAATTTAATAACATGTACTTAAAACCTGAATTACTATCTCTAGTAAAGCAAAAACAGAGGACAAAGATTTTTTCAAATAGATAAGATTATCCAAGAGCACGGTCATATAAGTTTGAGGCTGCCACCTTACCATGCTCATTTAAATCCAATAGAACTAATCTGGGCAAAATTAAAAGGACAAGTGGCAGATGAAAATACAACATTCAAAATATGCGATGTAAAGACTCTTGCTAATCTCGCTTTATTAAATATAGACAAAGATTACTGGGCTAAATGTGAAGACCACGTCTTAAAACAGGAAGAGGAATATTGGAAAAATGATGGTTTGTGGAATGTTCAACCGCAAACAGTTATTAATCTTTTAGACTCGTCTGATTCAGAATGAAAGTATATAGCCCCACAATGTTGGCCCCTATATTACCTTAAATTAGTTCAACAAACGGTCCTTTTCAGGACCACACAACTATGAAAATTGGACATACAGGTATACCTTGATATTATCGTCCGTCCTCGAACTGAGAAGACAATAATTCTCCCGGTGTTTTGTCTTAATAGGTTATTTCCCCATTACGGCCACGCCTTTACCTAGTGAAAATTAATCATAGACCAGAAACTACGGTAATTTCTATTATTTAGGGGTTCACAATTTACAATTTTGACAAACATCAAAGAAATTCGCCGCTTTAAGAAAACTGCAGCTGCAAGATATTTGTTAAATATACATTTAAAGGGTCTTTTGCATTCTAATAACATTTGGAAAATTTCAACAGTTTTTAACAAACGGTTACTGAGTAATAGCGTTTTGAAGTTGGGCACGTGATTTGAAACGAGCTATAACCAAGATTTGACACAGTGACCTTGCAACATGTGACTGTGGAGCAGCCAAACAAACTCTAGAGTATGCACTACAGGACCGTAGCACTCTAAATACAGAGCATACACTACAGGACTGTAACACTCTAAACACCCTGAGAACACAAAGATGGCCCACAGAAACAACCCTACATGACAAGTTATGGGGAACCGGTGATTAACTCAAACGCACCACCTTGTTCCTGACCAAAACTGGTCTAAATGTCTGTAATGTCTATATTACATAACAATAGCTGAGCTTGTTTGTGTCCCAAGTTGGTATGGATGTCTATATTACATAACAATAACTGATATTGTTTGTGACCCATGTTGGTATGGATGTCTATATTACATAACAATAGCTGATCTTGTTTGTGACCCAAGTTGGTATGGATGTCTATATTACATAACAATAGCTGATATTGTTTGTGGCCCAAGCTGGTATGGATGTCTATATTACATAACAATAGCTGATCTTGTTTGTGACCCAAGCTGGTATGAATGTCTATATTACATAACAATAGCTGATCTTGTTTGTGACCCAAGCTGGTATGAATGTCTATATTACATAACAATAGCTGATCTTGTTTGTGGCCCAAGTTGGTATGGATGTTTGTATTACATAACAATAGCTGAGCTTGTTTGTGACCCAAGTTGGTATGCATGTCTATATTACATAACAATAGCTGATCTTGTTTGTGGCCCAAGTTGGTATGGATGTCTATATTACATAACAATAGCTGATCTTGTTTGTGGCCCAAGTTGGTATGCATGTCTATATTACATAACAATAGCTGATCTTGTTTGTAGCCCAAGTTGGTATGGATGTCTATATTACATAACAATAGCTGATCTTGTTTGTGGCCCAAGTCGGTATTGATGTTTGTATTACATAACAATAGCTGAGATTGTTTTTGTGACCCAATTTGGTATGGATGTCTATATTACGTAACAATAGCTGATCTTGTTTGTGACCCAAGTTGGTATGGATGTCTGTATTACATAACAGTAACTGATCTTGTTTGTGACACAAGCTGGTATGGATGTATGTTTTACATAACAATAGCTGATCTTGTTTGTGACCCAAGTTGGTATGGATGTCTATAATACATAACAATAGTTGATCTTGTTTGTGTCCCAAGTTGGTATGGATGTCTATATTGCATAACAAAAGCTGATTTTGTTTGTGACCCAAGTTGGTATGAATGTCTATAATACATAACAATAGCTGATCTTGTTTGTGAGCCAAGTTAGTATGGATGTCTCTACTACATAACAATAGCTGATCTTGTTTGTGACCCAAGTTGGTATGGATGTCTGTATTACATAACAATAGCTGATCTTGTTTGTGGCCCAAGTTGGTATGGATGTCTATATTACATAACAATAGCTGATCTTGTGTGTGACCCAAGTTGGTATGGATGTCTGTATTACATAACAATAGCTGATCTTGTTCGTGACCCAAGTTGGTATGGATGTCTGTATTACATAACAATAGCTGATCTTGTTTGTGACCCAAGTTGGTATGGATGTCTGTATTACATAACAATAGCTGATCTTGTTTGTGACCCAAGTTGGTATGGATATCTGTATTACATAACAATAGCTGATCTTGTTTGTGACCCAAGTTGGTATGGATGTCTATATTACATAATAATAGCTGATCTTGTTTGTGACCCAAGTTGGTATGGATGTATGTATTACATAACACTAGCTGATTTTATTTGTGACCCAAGTTGGTATGGATGTCTGTATTACATAACACTAGCTGATCGCCGAAGAAGAAGAGAATTAAGTGATCAAATCACCACAGTGACCCTGGGAACAAGCTGAACGAGTATGGATCCAATATGGAAGGCATGTATAATAGGCCTCGTTAAAGTCGGATTTCCGTGGTCCAAAATGAATATATCGCAGCTTTCTCTAAATTACGACACATCTGAACTTAACTTAAGAGCGGTTGTTAAAGAGGGGTTACATAGGAGGGGAAAGAAGAAAGAAAGAGTTATTTCCTACAAAAGACATGTCTTTATTTTCAATTAAATCACCGATTATGTATTGATGTATATTGGGCATCATTATGATTTAACGTCTATATATGTTCCTGCAATGTTCATTCAAGGGCAATAATAACAGTTAGGTACAGCAACACAAGTGGAAAATAAGAACTTGCAAAACAATAAATTAGCAAAATATAAAATACTATGTAGAAAACTTACTATGCATTATGTGAAACGAACCAGTTAAGAGCACTCCATTTATAATCGACACTGTGAGGTTCATGAGGGTTGAGAACAGAAAAGAACAATTGTCCTTCCCTTGTTCTTCTAATAATATAGAAGATGACATGATCATTAACGGTATTTCATATAGATACGGGAACGCGTGTTGCAATGATTTAGAAATGTCTACACAGTGGTTTAACTATAATGATTAAGGTTAAGAAGAATTGGTAGATTTATCATTACAAAATATACTATTCCATTGCAGCATCTCCGTATATAAACCAAAGTAAAAAGTCAAGAGCCCCGTCACGTCAAGTGGCGTATAGGGAATATGGTGTTAGTGACCGACATTTTTATAAACCTTTAGCTCATGATTTTTGGGGTAATGTGGTCGGTATTACGTCCGTGTCGCTTTACTTTCCCAGAAACAAATCCGGCACCCATTTAAGGCTGGGTGAACCCGGAAGCCACCAATCTCTCTTGTCCTTTGTAATCCGAATTCCCTCAAGAGCTTCATATAATTAAAGACACTCCTAAAACATGAATTTAAAATGAAATGGAAAAAAATGAACGGAAAAGAACATCGAACCAGAACAAGACAATATGTAAGACTCAAAGTACATGAGCAGACACAGAAATTCAGACTAAGACAAGACAGGGTGACCTCAGAAGTTACCTTCATGTAGATGGTATCAGAGACTCTGTCGTCTACGACTGCGATGCACCCCGACTGTCGAGCATGTACTGCAAGTACGTACTTCCCTGAATTGGTTCTCGTGGCAAGGCGCTGTGTCGAGGGGTGCGGGTTTGATCCTGCTTCGGACCGTTTATTGTTCTATGTTTTTTTTTGTGTTGTTCATTATTTTTTAATTTTCGCCGAGTGTTGTGAACATGCATCCTATCCACAAGCTTGCTCAATCTATACAAAGCGGAATATCACAGAGATGCTAGGTCTAAACATTAATAGAAAGATAGTCAATAACCCAAGATATGCCAATACTGCATTACTAGCAGAAAATCCTGAAATCTACAACAATTACTTAACGTAATAAACATAACAAGCAAAAAATATGGATTAGATATCCTCTACTTCTTCTTCTTTCTTTCCTCATCTACCTTTCATCGTCGAGGGGAGATATAATTTGCGGTTTTTTGCTCTTCTGTTCGCCTCTGCTGCTGTTATGTTTCCTAGTGCTTCTAATATTCCATCGACCCATCTTTTTCGTGGTCGAACCTTGGGTCTGGTGTTCTCACAACGTTTGTTGAAGGCTTGTAGTGTTGTGTTTTGTTCTTTCTGCCGTGTCACGTGGCCAAACCATTTTATCTGTTGTTTTCTTTTATATTCTATGGCGGGGGCTATTCCTAGCATTTTTCTCAGTTCTTCATTTCTGATCTTATCTCTCAGACTGTTTCCTGTCATTCGTCTAAAACAGAGTAACTGACGTTTAAAGCCCGGCCTCGCCGCTGAGACCAGGGGTGGTTGTCGCAGAGAGAAATCATAAATAAAAATCCCAACCGGTGTAGCCGATATTTGAACCAACAACCTCTCTGTCCCGTGGCTGGCGTCTTGCCTCGAGACCAACCAGTACCCAATGGACTTGGAATATGAGGAAACTGCAACAAGGGACACTTTTCATGCATAGCCTTCAATGGTTCCTGCCGCCTATCCACCATACACCAGAAGTTCACGTCCTCCCGACGCGATGATCGTCATATTTCTTTAAAAATGTATAGCGCTTGATGATGTTAGGCCATCGTTGTTGACTCAAATTTCGAACATATAAAGTTAGTTAGTCGTCAGATTATCCCCGTCGCACATCAAACAACGGACCGTAAGATTAGCGTACGGCCGGTCTAGGGATTTACGATGAGCCATCACGCTAACGTAGCACACATAATATTGTCGCAAGCACAGCAATGACGCTCCCTATAGATTCTTGATTACTCTAGTGGATGTAGCCCACGACGAACAAAATGCAAATTCCCCAAAGAGATAAAACTGCGGCTGACGAAGCATTTCACATTAATGAATAACATGGAAATAACTTGCGTCAAGCAAATCCAACAACGGTCATTAACAGCACCAATGTGACGTAAAGCGCAGAACAAGCTTTAACGCATAGGAGTGCAATGGAGAACCGAAATTAATCAGACATTCAATGCACTTTCTGCAGGGATCGAGAGAAGGTGGACTAGATCCGCCATCTTAGAAACGGAAGTTTTTTTTGTTCAATGATTTGACAAGCTTTGTTGCATCTTGATTCAATCTCTGCTGTTTGAGAATTATCGTTTGTCATTAGACTTCATAGGTATTTGAATTCCTCTACCTGTTTTAGTTGTCTGCCTTCTATAGTTATGTTGATGTTCTGTTTATTTTTGGCGACATTCATGACTTCTGTTTTGTTGATGTTGATTTTCATGTTGTATTTTGTGCCTGAGATGTTGAGTTTGTTTAAGTATTCTTGTAGGTCTTCGAATGTTTCATGTATTAGTGCCTGATCGTCGGCAAATAAAAGCTCCTTTATCTCCTCTGTCTCTGATGGGTTGGCTAGTTTGCATATATGGTCCATGTATGTAATAAACAGTATGGGGGATAGTACGCACCCCTGTCTTACACCTGATCTAATTTCGAAGTGGTCTGTGTAGCATGCTGCTGTTCTGACCCTGCAGCTGCTGTTAATGTAGATACTTTTAATAAGGTTGGTTCTTTATTTTTTATCCCGCATATATTTATCGTTGCTACTTTATGTTTATCTATCTCCATCTTCTGTGTATTTCTCTGAGCATAAAACATTTAACCCTTAACGACCTGTTTAGTAAGTCGTAAGTTAAGGGCTTAACTTTAGGATTAGATGTGAATGTCAAAAAGACTAAAACTATGATCATAAACATATATAATGCTCAAAATCCACAAGGGGATATCAAAGTTGAAGGGATGGATCTGAAGACAGTTTAGAGCTACAACTACCTTGGACATACTATAAGTAGTGATGGAAAATGTGAAACTGAAATAAACAAAAGAATAGGAATGGCAAAAAGTAATTTGCTTGCTTGCTTGCGTTCGCCCGATGACTAAAGTGTTCTAGAGTATTCGTAGACCATAGAATTCCTCTTCATCATCCGTCCTTAAAAGGACGTTAGGTAGGTGTGTCTGCATTGTATTGTGGTTTGCAGTATAACTGTGATATTTGCGCCTTTCGGCCCAACACATTCGACTTCAGCACGACATTTTTGAGTACCGGGTTATCTTCCCTCTTCGATTCCTACTCGCTTGGCCAGACTAGACAGGTTAGTCTGTTACTAGAGGCACATCTCAATGTTACATCTTCTAAACATTAGATGGATGGTGCAAAAACATGGACATTAGTCAGGAAATTGAAGCCTTTGAAATGTGACATATAGAAGAAAAGTAAGAATTGGATGGAAAGAAAAGAAAACAAATGATGAAGTAATAAAACAATTAAAAATCAAAAGAGAACTACTAAACACAATTCAAACAAGACAAATGAAATGTTTAGGGCATGTTAAAAGACATAGCAACCTACTAAAAGTAATCTTGGAAGGGAAAATACAAGGTAAAAAAGGCAGACCAAGACTAACGCGAATGAGGGACATCAAAAAATGAACAAGTCAGCTTATGACAACCTGCAGTACCAAAGCAAGGGACAGAGCAGAATGGTGCTCCATTGTGGTCCCCGAATTACATGAAAAATAAGTAGTTCCGGCTTTTCATGAAAATTGGTTGGAACTTTTCATGAAAGTGAAATAGTTCGGGATTTTTAAGAAAATGAAGTAGTTTGGGTTTTCTATGAAAATGAAATGATTCTGGCTTTTTATGAGAATTAAGTGAATCGGGTTTTTCATGAAAATTTAGCAGTCTAGATTTCTAGTGAAAGTGATGTGGTTTGGGCTTTTCAAGAAAATCTACTGACTTTGATTTCTCATGAAAGCGAAGTGGTTCTGGTTTCATATGAAAATTTAGTACACTGGGCTTTTCATGAAAGCGGAGTGGTTCTGGTTTCATATGAAAATTTAGTACTCTTGGCTTTTCATGAAAGCGGAGTGGTTCTGGCTTCTAATGACAATTAAGTGGTTACCGCTCCTCATGAAAAAAGGCCTAAAATCTACATCTACGTGAGCTAACCAACTACATCTACGTGCGCTAACTAACTACATCTACGTGAACTAACCAACTACATCTACGTGAACTAACCAACTACATCTACGTGAACTAACCAACTACATCTACGTGAACTAACTAACTACATCTAAGTGAACTAACACACTACATCTACGTGAACTAACCAACTACATCTACGTGAACTAACCAACTACATCTACGTGAGCTAATCAATTACATCTACGTGAACTAACCAACTACATCTATGTGCGCTAACCAATTACATCTACGTGAACTAACCAACTACATCTATGTGAACTAACCAACGACATCTACGTGAACTAACCAACTACATCTACGTGAACTAACCAACTACATCTACGTGAACTAACCAACTACATCTACGAGAAAAACCAACTACATCTACGTGAACTAACCAACTACGTCTTCGTGAACTAACCAACTACATCTACGTGAACTAACCAACTACATCTACGTGAACTAACCAACGACATCTACGTGAACTAACCAACTACATCTACGTGAACTAACCAACTACATCTACGTGAACTAACCAACTACGTCTTCGTGAACTAACCAACTACATCTACGTGAACTAACCAACGACATCTACGTGAACTAACCAACTACATCTACGTGAACTAACCAACTACATCTACGTGAACTAACCAACTACATCTACGTGCACTAACCAACTACATCTACGTGAGTAAAACGTCATGACACGAGGACGACACACATTTATAGTGGTATGACACAATATCACATGCCTACAAGGTTGACAAACATTAATCAATTTGCCATATATGGCTCAGTTTGAAAAACTGCATTTGCCCCACAATGTTTTCATGACATTTACAATTATAATAAGACAAGGGATTAACATAATTGGTATATGCCAAAATTGTAAAGCTAATGATAAATGTATTTGCAAAATGTTTGAAATTAGAAATGACAATTATTTTTGTAATGATCATGGTTTGGAAAGTGATATTTGCAAGAATCAATGGCGCAGCAAACATCTATAAACAGTTAATTCATTTCAAATGCTTGATTTCAATTTATCTTTTTATGGTTTCGATTTCTCACAGCGAAAGGAACAGCTCTTGTTACTTTACATCCAGCCTTGGAAGATAAATACATCGCGATTATATATCAAAATATAAAACAGCAATCACAAGTTATGTACATCTTAATTAATACTTGTGAAAAATGAGTCATAACAAGACAACATCAATGAACACTGCAAGCGTTTCAGATGGAATGTTATCGCAAGATCCTGGGCATCTCATATGTAGATTATGTTACCAGTGAAGAGGCGCAGGACTGAATCCGAAATTAAACTGGTCCATAAAGTAACGGACGTTGAGGTGGTACGGCCATGTAACACATCATCATACAAGTCAATGTCGAGGAGGTAAGACTCAGATTTAATAAAAGAAAGAGTTTAAACAACAATATCAATGAATGGACGGGTCTCAACTACAACAGTTCACAGATGGCGATAGCTCAGTGGTTAGTGAACTGGACTACAAAGGACAAGAGGTAGGGTTCGATCCCAACCAACGGCTTCCGGTTCACCCAGCCTTTAATGGGTAGCGGATTTTTTTTCTGGGAAAGTAAAGCGGCACAGGCGTAATACCGACCACATTACCCCAAAAATCATGTGCAGAATGTCTGTAAAATGTATAGTCAATAACACCATATTCCCTATACGCTACTTTGGGTGACGTTACTTTTACTATTATATCATCTCACGAAATAAATATAGAAAACTTGCACAGAACTGAAAAAATGTAACACCTGCTACCTGATGACTAACAGCATGAGTCACAACTAAATTAAGTGTGTGGTTATCACAGTTAACAAATGTAGCTTTTGAGTTAAATACAGCAAGTCTTTCTTGTACTCCTGATTTGTAGCCAGACATGCCAGATGCATTGTCGTAACACTGTGATTGACAGTCTCCGAAAGCTAATTTATTCTTCTCCACTTGTCCCTATAGCATGTCTGCAATACTTGCTGCATCTTTTATATGAGCTTGAATAAGCTCTAAGAAAGACTCCACACCTACAGTTTTTCCCTCAAGGTTTATATCTACATGTCTAATAATCTCTGACAATAGTTATGGATGAGCAGCATCATGAGTTGAATCAAACATTATTCCCTAGTATTTGGCTCTCTGGATGTCATACACAAGTTTTGTCTATCTGGCTCGCTAGATGTCATTTTACAAGTTTTTCTCTATCTGGCTCACTAGATGTCATATAGAAGTTTTTCTTTATCTGGCTCACTGGATGTCATATACAAGTTTTTCTCTAACTGACTCTCTTGATGTCATACATAAGTTTTTCTCTAACTGACTCTCTGGATGTCATACATACGTTTTTCACTATCTGGCTCTCTGGATGCCAGTAGTATACAAGGGTCCATCTATGCCGTATTTGGCCCGTAAATTAACAAAGATATATAGTGTGGTGCGCAGCGCACCACATGTACACGAGAGACAGGGGGAGTTAACCGTGACCTTCCGTGTCGGTGACCCTGGAAGTAACGTGTTTGTGTCTGGTGTAGGCTGACTTTAGGAGTTCTTGATGTACTTGATCGACAGTGATAGGTTGGTATATTATAAAACATCAATGAAAAACATTAAATATAAAACAAAAGACAAAAAGATATATTTTATTCTTGTATTATCTCAATAGGTGTATAACATACAGTGGATATTATATAACATTACAAACATATTTAGTACACTGAGTAAATATATTGTACAAGTATAACATTTATTTATAGCTATGTAGTTGGGTGTCTGCTTAGCGTTGTACCATAAATGATTCATAATGGGTGAAACTGTTAGAGATTGCTGGGTAGTCTAAACTGGTAGTGTAAAGAGTTAAATATCTAGAGGTGTAGTCGAGACGTTATCAGCAGCTACCTTTCTTTTTATATAGAAATAGGAAAGAGCATTTCTTGTTTGACTGTAGGAAAATATGGAATTATTTAGGACTTTGAAACCTACATTTTTCCCACCTTTAGCCTTTTGCGTAGCGAGAACCTCTAAAAACATATCTTTAGCTAATTTGTTGTGTTGCTTACTTAACCCTTTACAACTGATTTTATCGTAATCCCCACTACAATGGTACGTCTTACTACATAAACTAACAAGAGCCGTCCCTTCGTACTCTAGTTTAAAAAGCCCGGGTGTTCGTTTGGTGTATGCTTTAACACCCTTACAGTTTACACAGTCTGGCTTGCTAGTATGCTCATCGCAAAACTCGGCGGGAAACCAGTCTTTATATACGCTATTAAACTCATCCCGCAGACCTGACTTAACTATATCCTCCAACTTAGGTGCACTTAAAGCCAAGTATAAACTATCAGTATCTGTTTCACATAACTGAAAGTCGGATCTATCCACAAACTTATCTATGAACTCGAAATAAAAAATCGAACATACGAAGCTTTGCATATCGATACACGAAGAAATCGATTTGTAGGGGTAAGTCCCATCCTACCGGGTGTGGGAAAACGGTATTTGTACAAAAGTTTATACAGAACCTTCTAGGAGGCAAGGGCAGAAACCTAGGAGGCAAGGGCAGAAACCTAAGAGGCAAGGACAGAAAACTAGGAAGCAAAGGCTGAAAACAAGGAGGGAAGGTCAGAAATCTAGGAAGCTGTGTTAGAAAACAAGGAGGGAAGGTCAGAAACCAAGGAGGGAAGGTCAGAAACCTAGGAGGCAAGGGCAGAAACCAAGGAGGCAAGGGCAGAAACCTAAGAGGCAAGGACAGAAAACTAGGAAGCAAAGGCTGAAAACAAGGAGGGAAGGTCAGAAATCTAGGAAGCTGTGTTAGAAAACAAGGAGGGAAGGTCAGAAACCAAAGAGGCAAGGGCAGAAACCTAGGAGGCAAGGGCAGAAACCAAGGAGGGAAGGTCAGAAACCAAAGAGGGGAAACCTAGGAGGCAAGGGCAGAAACCTAGGAGGCAAGGGCAGAAACCTAGGAGGCAAGGACAGAAACCTAGGAGGCAAGGTCAGAAACCTAGGAGGCAAGGTCAGAAACCAAAGAGGGGAAACCTAGGAGGCAAGGTCAGAAACCTAGAAGGCAAGGGCAGAAACCTAAGAGGCAAGGGCAGAAACCCAAGAGGGAAGGTCAGAAACCTAGGAGGCAAGGTCAGAAACCTAGGAGGCAAGGTCAGATACCTAGGAGGCAAGGGCAGAAACCAAAGAGGCAAGGGCAGAAACCTAGGAGGCAAGTGCAGAAATCTAGGAGGGAAGGTCAGAAACCTAGGAGGCAAGGTCAGAAACCAAAGAGGCAAGGTCAGAAACCTAGGAGGCAACGGCAGAAACCAAAGAGGCAAGGGTAGAACGATCAGATAGTTACATCCAAAGTCCCGCCAAATCGCAAACATTTTACCCCCAGAACACAAAAATTTAGGGTCATACTCAAAAAGTCGACCTAAAAATCCCAAAAAGCTACTCACATAGTCGTAATAGTTAGCACAACGAATAGGAAGTTATATTCTAGGTCCAAAATGTTAGACCAAATCACTAAGATTTTACCACCAGAACACACAAATTTAGGCTCTATTCAAAAAGTCGACCTTAAAACTCTACAAATCTACTCCCATAGTCATAATTGTTAGACACATCGAACCGATCGTTATTTCTAAAACCCAAAAAGTTTGGTCAAATCGCCAATATTTTACCCACAGAACACAAAAATGTAGGCTCATATTAAAAAGTCGACCTAAAAATTTCAAAAAAGCTACTCACATAGTCGTAATAGTTAGACACAACGAGTAGAAAGTTATATTCTAGGTCCAAAAAGTTTTACATATATTAAACAGACTTAAGACTTATATTTAAAAAGTCGACCTCTAAACCATAAAAAAAATCTACTCCCATACTCATACTAATTAGACACAACGAGCAGATAGTTATATTCAAAGTCCAAAAAACTTTATTTTAGACATCCCCATTGCAAAAATTTACATTAAAAACCACTTTTAGGATTTTACCTCCATATCATTTTTGAGGGTTACGCCCATGAAATCGGTAAAAAAAAATCGTAAATTTTCACTCTAGGCATACCCTAAACTTTATTTTAGACATCCCCACACCAAAAATTAACTTAAAAATCACTTTTGAAATTGTTACCCCCTTACCATTTTTGAGGGTTATGCCCATGGAATCGATAAAAATCGTAAAATTATCACGTAGGCTTACTTAAAACTTTATTTTAGACATCCCCACACCAAAAATTAACTCAAAAATCACTTTTTAAATTGTTACCCCCCTTAACATTTTTGAGGGTTACGCCCCTGAAATCGATAAAAAATTGAAAATTAACCTCAAGGCATACCTCCCACATAATATTTGACACCCTACATATCAAATTCCAACAAAAAAACAACAAAAAGCTAGTAGTAGGTGTGGCTTTTTACCCAGCCTAAAAGTGCATGTACATGCACCGAAAGACAATAGTTTTGGCACCGATACTGCTTCGTACAGTATCGGTGCCAAAACCGCACGATAATGTAGTATGTTCGGGTACGTTCACCGCCTCAACTACTACTAGCTTTTTGTTGTTTTTTTGTTGGAATTTGATATGTAGAGGTGTCAAATATTATGTGGGAGGTATGCCTTGAGGTTAAATTTCAATTTTTTATCGATTTCAGGGGCGTAACCCTCAAAAATGTTAAGGGGGGTAACAATTTAAAAAGTGATTTTTGAGTTAATTTTTGGTGTGGGGATGTCTAAAATAAAGTTTTAAGTAAGCCTACGTGATAAATTTACGATTTTTATCGATTCCATGGGCGTAACCCTCAAAAATGGTATGGGGGTAACAATTTAAAAAGTGATTTTTGAGTTAATTTTTGGTGTGGGGATGTCTAAAATAAAGTTTTAAGTAAGCCTACGTGATAAATTTACGATTTTTATCGATTCCATGGGCGTAATCCTCAAAAATGGTAAGGGGGTAACAATTTCAAAAGTGATTTTTAAGTTAATTTTTGGTGTGGGGATGTCTAAAATAAAGTTTAGGGTATGCCTAGAGTGAAAATTTACGATTTTTTTACCGATTTCATGGGCGTAACCCTCAAAAATGATATGGGGGTAAAATCCTAAAAGTGGTTTTTAATGTAAATCTTTGTTATGGGGATGTCTAAAATAAAGTTTTTTGGACTTTGAATATAACTATCTGCTCGTTGTGTCTAACTAGTATGAGTATGGGAGTAGATTTTTTTTTATGGTTTAGAGGTCGACTTTTTTAATATAAGTCTTAAGTCTTTTTACTATAAATAAAACTTTTTGGACCTAGAATATAACTTTCTACTCGTTGTGTCTAACTATTACGACTATGTGAGTAGCTTTTTTGAAATTTTTAGGTCGACTTTTTAATATGAGCCTACATTTTTGTGTTCTGTGGGTAAAATATTGGCGATTTGACCAAACTTTTTGGGTTTTAGAAATAACGATCGGTTCGATGTGTCTAACAATTATGACTATGGGAGTAGATTTGTAGAGTTTTAAGGTCGACTTTTTGAATAGAGCCTAAATTGTGTGTTCTGGTGGTAAAATCTTAGTGATTTGGTCTAACATTTTGGACCTAGAATATAACTTCCTATTCGTTGTGTCTAACTATTACGACTATGTGAGTAGCTTTTTGGGATTTTTAGGTCGACTTTTTGAGTATGACCCTAAATTTTTGTGTTCTGGGGGTAAAATGTTTGCGATTTGGCGGGACTTTGGATGTAACTATCTGTTCGTTCTACCCTTGCCTCTTTGGTTTCTGCCGTTGCCTCCTAGGTTTCTGACCTTGCCTCTTTGGTTTCTGACCTTGCCTCCTAGGTTTCTGATCTTCCCTCCTAGATTTCTGCCCTTGCCTCCTAGGTTTCTGCCCTTGCCTCTTTGGTTTCTGCCCTTGCCTCCTAGGTATCTGACCTTGCCTCCTAGGTTTCTGACCTTGCCTCCTAGGTTTCTGACCTTCCCTCTTGGGTTTCTGCCCTTGCCTCTTAGGTTTCTGCCCTTGCCTCCTAGGTTTCTGTCCTTGCCTCCTAGGTTTCTGCCCTTGCCTCCTAGGTTTCTGCCCTTGCCTCCTAGGTTTCTGACCTTGCCTCCTAGGTTTCCCCTCTTTGGTTTCTGACCTTCCCTCCTAGATTTCTGCCTTTGCCTCCTAGGTTTCTGCCCTTGCCTCCTAGGTTTCTGCCCTTGCCTCCTAGGTATCTGACCTTGCCTCCTAGGTTTCTGACCTTGCCTCCTAGGTTTCTGCCCTTGCCTCCTAGGTTTCTGACCTTGCCTCCTAGGTTTCCCCTCTTTGGTTTCTGACCTTCCCTCCTAGATTTCTGCCTTTGCCTCCTAGGTTTCTGCCCTTGCCTCCTAGGTTTCTGCCCTTGCCTCCTAGGTATCTGACCTTGCCTCCTAGGTTTCTGACCTTGCCTCCTAGGTTTCTGACCTTCCCTCTTGGGTTTCTGCCCTTGCCTCCTAGGTTTCTGCCCTTGCCTCCTAGGTTTCTTCCCTTGCCTCCTAGGTTTCCCCTCTTTGGTTTCTGACCTTCCCTCCTTGGTTTCTGCCCTTGCCTCCTAGGTTTCTGCCCTTGCCTCTTTGGTTTCTGCCCTTGCCTCCAAGGTTTCTGACCTTGCCTCCTAGGTTTCTGACCTTCCCTCCTTGGTTTCTGACCTTCCCTCCTTGTTTTCTAACACAGCTTCCTAGATTTCTGACCTTCCCTCCTTGTTTTCAGCCTTTGCTTCCTAGTTTTCTGTCCTTGCCTCTTAGGTTTCTGCCCTTCCCTCCTAGGTTTCTGCCCTTGCCTCTTAGGTTTCTGCCCTTGCCTCCTAGGTTTCTGCCCTTGCCTCCTAGAACGTTATGTATAAACTTTTGTACAAATACCGTTTTCCCACACCCGGTAGGATGGGACTTAACCCTACAAATCGATTTCTTCGTGTATCGATATGCAAAGCTTCGTATGTTCGATTTTTTATTTCGAGTTCTTAGATAAGTTTGTGGATAGATCCGACTTTCAGTTATGTGAAACAGATACTGATAGTTTATACTTGGCTTTAAGTGCACCTAAGTTGGAGGATATAGTTAAGTCAGGTCTGCGGGATGAGTTTAATAGCGTATATAAAGACTGGTTTCCCGCCGAGTTTTGCGATGAGCATACTAGCAAGCCAGACTGTGTAAACTGTAAGGGTGTTAAAGCATACACCAAACGAACACCCGGGCTTTTTAAACTAGAGTACGAAGGGACGGCTCTTGTTAGTTTATGTAGTAAGACGTACCATTGTAGTGGGGATTACGATAAAATCAGTTGTAAAGGGTTAAGTAAGCAACACAACAAATTAGCTAAAGATATGTTTTTAGAGGTTCTCGCTACGCAAAAGGCTAAAGGTGGGAAAAATGTAGGTTTCAAAGTCCTAAATAATTCCATATTTTCCTACAGTCAAACAAGAAATGCTCTTTCCTATTTCTATATAAAAAGAAAGGTAGCTGCTGATAACGTCTCGACTACGCCACTGGATATTTAACTCTTTACACTACCAGTTTAGACTACCCAGCAATCTCTAACAGTTTCACCCATTATGAATCATTTATGGTACAACGCTAAGCAGACACCCAACTACATAGCTATAAATAAATGTTATACTTGTACAATATATTTACTCAGTGTACTAAATATGTTTGTAATGTTATATAATATCCACTGCATGTTATACACCTATTGAGATAATAAAAGAATAAAATATATCTTTTTGTCTTTTGTTTTATATTTAATGTTTTTCATTGATGTTTTATAATATACCAACCTATCACTGTCAATCAAGTACATCAAGAACTCCAAAGTCAGCATACACCAGACATAAACACGTTACTTCCAGGGTCACCGACACGAAAGGTCACGGTTAACTCCCCCTGTCTCTCGTGTACATGTGGTGCGCTACGCACCACACTATATATCTTTGTTAATTTACGGGCCAAATACGGCATAGATGGACCCTTGTATACTACTGATGCCATACATAAGTTTTTCTTTATCTGACTCTCTGGATGTCATACATAAGTTTTTCTCTATCTGGCTCTCTGGATGCCATACATAAGTTTTTCTCTATCTGGCTCTCTGGATGTCATACATAAGTTTTTCTTTATCTGACTCTCTGGATGTCATACATAAGTTTTTCTCTATCTGGCTCTCTGGATGTCATACATAAGTTTTCATCTATCTGGCTCTCTGGATGTCATACATAAGTTTTTCTCTAACTGACTCTCTGGATGTCATACATACGTTTTTCTCTAACTGACTCTCTGGATGTCATACATAAGTTTTTCTCTATCTGGCTCTCTGGATGCCATACATAAGTTTTTCTCGAACTGGCTCTCTGGATGTCATACATAAGTTTTTCTCTATCTGACTCTCTGGATGTCAAACATAAGTTTTTCTCTATCTGGCTCACTGGATGTCATATAAAAGTTTTTCTCTATCTGGCTCACTGGATGTCATATACAAGTTTTTCTCTATCTGGCTCTCTAGATTTCATATACAAGTTTTTCTCTATCTGGCTTTCTAGATGTCATATACATGTTTTTGTCTATCTGGCTCTCTAGATGTCATATACAAGTTTTTCTCTATCTGGCTCTCTGGATGTCATATACAAGTTTTTCTCTATCTGGCTCACTGGATGTCATATACAAGTTTTTCTCTATCTGATTTTATGGAAGTCATACACAAGTTTTTCTTTATTTGGCTCTCTGGATGTCCTACATAAGTTTTTCTGTATTTGGCTCTCTGGATGTCATACATAGGTTTTTTCCTGTATTTGGCTCTCTAGATGTCATACGCAAGCTTTTCTTTATTTGGCTCTCTAGATGTCATACATAAGTTTTTCTGTATTTGGCTCTCTGGATGTCATACACAAGTTTTTCTATATTTTGCTCTCTGGATGTCATGCACAAGTTTTTCTGTATTTGGCTCTCTGCATGTCATACGCAAGTCTTTCTTTGTTTGGCTCTCTGGATGCCATACGCAAGTTTTTCTGTATTTGGCTCTCTGGATGTCATACGCAAGTTTTTCTGTATTTGGCTCTCTGGATTTCATACGCAAGTTTTTCTGTATTTGGCTCCCGGGATGTCATACATAAGTTTTTCTGTATTTGCCTCTCTGGATGTCATACATAAGTTTTTCTCTAACTGACTGTCTGGATGTCATACACAAGTTTTTCTCTAACTAACTGTCTGGATGTCATACACAAGTTTTTCTCTAACTGACTGTCTGGATGTCATACACAAGTTTTTCTCTAACTGACTGTCTGGATGTCATACACACGTTTTTCTCTAACTGTTGATGCTAAAAGCTGGATGAGCTCAGTTTTTTTTTTTATTTCTGATGAAAGCTACGTATTTGATCCTTGATTTTGATGCACAAACAAAAGGTAACCCTTCATGACTGGATCGAAACCTGCAACAAGTTTCAGAAGTTCTATAAAACGTCTAGCGTTTCTGTAATTACGTAACATCAACTTCACTCTCCCAAAAGCTGCGCCCAGGGGACAGATGCCCCCCCCCCCCACCATCCCTCTCACATTCCCTCTCCTTCGCTACGCCAGTGCGACTCACGGCTTCATGGTATAGACAATGCAAGGTAAATTGAAAGATTAATTAGCAACGGTTATACTAATTATAATGACAGTGATTTCAGGAATGATGCCCATTGCAATTTTTAGAATAGTCTTTGTGTCCATGACAGCTAGTGAGCAACGTCAAGTGAAGTTTACGGATACAAGACCAACGTCTCACTATCTTGCTCTATCCAATATTGCCATAGTTTAAGTGAAAAAGAACAGTTATGTTAATGCTTATGATTAAGACTAATAGTTGCAATAATTATAACATTATAACTATGAACATCGTAATGGGAATATTATCAATAATTAGTGTGAAACTTATAATGACAAATAATATGTCATTATATAATGATTATTGAACGATGTGTGCATTAGTTAATGTATGTAATTATTGGTATTAGACTTTAGACTTTAGAACGGATTGGCGTCACAGCAGGCGGGACAATCTCATATCTTCTGTTTCTCCGTTCCTGCAGCCAAAAAAGTGTTCATCGTGATGTTTCTTACAGCTTAGTGAACATGTCGCGTTCAGAAGAAGAGGTCTGCGGCTCATGATGCAAACTTTCAGGTCGCTGTAACGGCCGTCGTGGGCAGAACGACATTCCTGCGCCGACGCCGAATCTGAGTAGACTTCGTGGTCAGTAAACGTGCCCTAGATTTGCTATCCCAAAAAAAAACCGAAATCAAGTCGCTATTTCAGTGAAACACATGAGATTCAACCGCAGTCCAGCTTTTTGCGAAATGTCAGTAGAACACAGATCACAAATCCTGTTCCAGAGCAAAACTTTGGTATGATACATTTCCACAACAACCAATGGTCGTTGCCTGCGGCGCGAATCTTCGTGCTAGTGGCGCCACAACCGTGTTTACTTGTGGTCAGATGAATGCGACCGGAATTCCACAATTGAAAAACAAGACCAGAAAGAATCGCTTGACAAAACATTGCAGCAAAAATGTCACCTGTCCTAAACTTGATTTTACATGGCGGCCATCTTGGCCTACATCACCCATCGGAAGCTTGTGGGCATTGAAATGCTATGTATTATTTTGATGGGGACTATTTTAATTTTTGTTTCTTATCTCCATAATAATGACAGAGATGCATTTCAAAATGCATCTATTTTTGAAACAGCGAAATCAGCAAGCAAATAGACTAGCACGTAATTTGCCTTTTATTTTTTTTTTGTTCTTCAAGCTGACTACAGAAACCTTTGCTGTGGAAGTGTCTGGCAGAACATCATTAAACTGTTCCATGCAGGCCAGATAAGGGACAAATAATGCCAATTGTGTAAAAATTGAATATGTAATACTGATACAAAAATAACAGTATAAAGCACTGTCTTTCTGTCAGCATTTGCTATCAGTTTCAAACGTGGACTTTAACAGAGAGATACTACCTCTTTCTTTATTCGCTTCCTCTTATACCCTTTCGAGTGTCGAGGGATAAATAAATTTCTGGTTTTCGCCCTTTTGGGGGCTTCACACATTGTCAGTTGATGTTGTTGTTGCGCTTCTTCAATGTTGTCTGTCCATCTTACTTTGGGTCTCCCTCTTTCCCTTTTCCCTTCTCCTCTTTTAGTATAAGCTTTGTTTGGTAAGGAATCGCACGAAACTCTTTCTAGTTGGGCAAACCAGTTTATTTGTTGTTTCTGTGTGTAGCTTAGGATTGTTTCCATGCCTACTCTTTCTCTTATTTCTGATTCTGTCTGTCCTGGCCACTCCAAGCAATTTTCTCAAACATCTCATCTCTGTAGAGATATATTAACTACTGAAATTAGAGACAAATAGAAAAAAATGGAATGTAACAACATGACCTCACATCAGAAATGAGAGTGCTAGAAGAAACATGTCAATTCAAGCTTAATCTCACAGCGGCATCAGTCGATGTGACGTCACTACTAATGGCAGCAACAGAATGTTTTCTCTATTTCTTTCTCTCTCTCTCTCTCTCTCTCTCTCTTGTTGTAAGCAGTTTTCCTTCGATTATGCAAATTGACGGAGCAGTGTCTGTGACAACAGAAACACTAAAGAAGACCGAGAATGCTAACCGGCAATATATATTTTCTCTTTCATTTTTTGTCACAAGCTATACTTGAATGTGAGTGGCACAAATTCACTGATTCTTTATCACAGACGTTTGTCCAGTAGCTTTTATTTATTTCCCGTTAATGTGTTTAGAAGTATGTAATTAACAGCTGCTGTCTTCAATGAACATAACATCAACCTATATGTCTATGAAAGAAGTTCCAATGGTAATGCATTCTGAAGACCGCAGGTTGCACAACACAACACATTTTACTATTTTTTAAAAAGTTCACCACTTCAAGAGGTAAATGATAAAATGGATCTTTAATAAGTTTATCTTATTACTAACGAATTATTGTAAAGTTATGCCTTGTATGTACAACGTAGTGTTGTACCAAGTGACAACAGACTAACGTTAGAACGTAAGCTATACATTAATCAACGAAGCGTAATCAAAGCGAATTAATTCACAATGTACGCTTTAGTCTTAGCTAATGACAAAAAATAATAAATGAACAGAAACTTCCTAGGCGACAGATCAATGACTCATTTCAGGGGGGTAGGTATGTTTACAACACTCGGAAAAAATCCACAAATAATCAAGAACAGAAAACACCAAGAACAAAAGACAGCCCGAAGCAGGAACGATCCTACACTCCTCAACGCAGCAGCTTGTCACGAGAGACATGTTGAACACAGCCAGCTTAGCAACCTGAAAAAGTTGCTATCACTTACGATGTCTTTCACGCAAGTGTACTGGTGACTATAGCCAAGGGTTACGAACACAACTCGGGAATAAATCATATATCTGTATTTTCTATTAAGACAAACATCACCGAGAAAAGGGAGGGCTGAAATACTTTCGTTGAAGACAAACAGTTATAGGACGAAACCGAACGAATAATTTTCAACTTTTTTAGCTGAGTAACGAGTAGTTAGAAAGTGCGTTACCCTTTCCTGTTAAAAAAAAAAATGAGTAGGAAAAGGTATAATTCTTAAAATGGCAAGTTTTCACGTTTTCTTTAAACTTTGAATATAGGAGAGGTGGAAAGCTAGGGAAAAAATGCACATTCCGCTTTATCTTTAATTGTGGAGAAAATAACGATAATAGATTATGAAACCAACAGAACAGCTGTGCACGGTCAGTAACCCAAAACTGGCTACATGTGTCCCAATCGATGAATAGCAGAGATGGTCGAAACCCTACTCCACCCCCCCCCCAAAAAAAAAAAACCAAGCTGTTTCCATGGATACGGACTAACCAGTATTGTAGATAACAATGTGGGTTGGCAACCCAGTGCCCACAAATATCAAATGTCGATGTATTAGAGAGATGCGGAAAACACGTCGTAAAATAGCGACCAAAAGCGTCATTTTATGTGTGACGATGAATTGAGTAAACGTCTCTTAACGCAAAGAAGAAAATTCATAAGCCAAATTTAGAGGTCAATAGCAATATACACCCCACTACTTGCTCCTGCTACCAGCTTTACCGCAGCACTACAATTATTTGCATATTCATTAGATGGTCAATAATGTGTTGTTGTATTTAAACGCCAAATTATGAAAAACAACCAGAAATATGCGGTCTTCCTATTTGTTTAAATCGCTTCCCAACTGACATCAAGTGGGTACTACTTTTACCGCCTAGGACTTTAATAGCGCCTCTCTCGGTCATAAGTGGGCGGTGTCGTCCATTTTGAGCAACACTGCTTTCAACTGTTGTTGACAGAACAGTCTACTTGAACTAAATTCCACATTTCACTAATTGCTTTCTTTCAGTCAGAAGCACTCACATTCAATCTTTTAAAAGCAATCAGAGAAAGATTGAAGTGATTGACACTTTCATAGACACTCTCATTTAAATCTATTTTTGACACAGCATCTGGCTTTTTCTTGAGAGCCCTTGAGTAACTTTCACCGGAAGTGGACCTCCCATTTTGTGTTACTTGAAGATAATTTGTAACAAAATGTGCTTTGCTAATTAATTTAACTTTTATTATCCCTTATCCTCATCTTCAAGTCGTATCCATCCACTTCTACGCCCAGCCGAGATCTAAACTTATGGTTACTGTAGCCTACTCTAACTAGTGACATTTAATTTTGAAAATTTGGTAATGGCCACAAAAAGGATGCATCGATGGAATATAAGCTTGACAGTCCCAAACAGGATATCAAAAGCAAGAGGAGCATTCGTTGCACAGTGAGATATATGGAAGTTCTAAATAAATTAGGTTAAATACAAAAATAAAAATGTTCAACTCCAATGTTAAGTCAGTCTTATTATATGGCTATGAAAAATGGAGAACAAGAAAAATGACATTCATGAAAATACAGACCTTCATTAATGGATGCTTGCGCAGAATAAAAGGATGGAAATGACAGGACAAAATCACTAACATAGAATTATGGAAATATACCAGTCAAATACCAGTGGATAAAGAGATACAGAGTAGAGATGGCGCTGGATAGGACACACACTGCGGAAGCCAACTGAGAGTATTACAAATCAGACACTCTTTTGGAATCCCCAAGGAAAAAGACAAAGAGAAAGACCTAAATATTCTTGGAGAAGACAGATGGAAGCAGAGATGAAGATGATGGGGAAGACAGGGAGTGATCTTAAAAGAATAGCAAGAAACAGTACGGCTTGGAAAGTGTTTGTTGAAGACCAATGCTCCACAGGGAGCTGAAAGGTAGAAGAAGAAAAAGAGTCCCAAACGATCCAGTTAATGGGTACCTTACTCGATGAGGTGGAGAAGGTATTAACATGGAATTCGAAATGGGCTCTTTTGAAAACAACTGAAACTTGAATGACACAAAAACTTAAAATTTGAGCAGAATTTGTTAGTCGCATGTTAGTCGAATATTGGTTATAACAAAAAATTTCTACTTTGAAATTTTTACATCATCATCATCATTTAGTGCCGTTTCCGTATCGAAGGCTGGCTACCATGGAGAGCCATTCCACTGTCTCTTGCTTTGATGGTGCAGGTTGTCACATGCTGACTTGGCCATCTTTTGAAGTTACTCGTCCATGTTAGTGATACATACAGCACAAATGTATCAAGGGTACTCAGTATTATCAGGCCTTGACAAGAAGTCACTGTTAATGTGTTGTTAAGCACAACATCATTATCATCATTAAGTGCCGTTTCCGTATCGAAGGCTGGCTACCATGGAGAGCCATTCCGCTGTCTCTTGCTTTGATGGTGCAGGTTGTCACATGCTGACTTGGCCATCTTTTGAAGTTACTCGTCCATGTTAGTGATACATACAGCACAAATGTATCAAGGGTACTCAGTATTATCAGGCCTTGACAAGAAGTCACTGTTAATTTGTTGTTAAGCACAACTTTAAACGAAGCCGCGATAGCTCAGTGGTTAGTGAACTAGACTAAAAAGGACAAGAGGTCGAGTTCGATCCTGACCGACGGCTTCCAGGTTCACCCAGTCTTAAATGGGTACCCGATTTTTTCCTGGGAATAAAGCGTCATCTGACGTAATACCGACCATATTACACCAAAAAGCATGTGCCGAAGGTCTATAAACATTAAGGTCACTAACACTATATTCCCTATACGCCACGTGGCGTAACGGGGCTTTTTTACAATTTAAAACAACTACAACAATTTTGTTGTAAACGTTACATCTACAACTTGCATCTTAACACGACGTTCCAAAGAGTAATTAATCGACTAAATCACTATCGATCTATCCTAGACACAGACTTTTAAAAGACGGGTCAACTCGAACAAAACATCTTGACGTGGAACGTAAGGCAGAATTCTCAGACATGTTCTAGTTACAATCATAACGAAATCGAGACACGAACTAAACAAACAAGTACATAATGCAATAATACCTGAATAGTGACAACGTATTTTCAATCTAGTGGATGTCATTAGTTTGTGATTGCAATTTGTACATCAACGTTCCAGTTTAGTTGACAAGGCAAGTGTATAAAAGACACGTGAGCCTCTACAATGTTTGTCCTTCACTATTCCGACGTCGTTGTGTGCTCGCTGAAGAAGTAAACCCGCCAGAATCATGTGTAAGCTTGTTATCACTGCGATGATACTGACAGCTTTTGCTGGAACAGGTACATTCTTAAATTATATTTAGGATACTTAAGATGGTATTGTTTCCCTACACTATCTGTGTAAACTTTCTCATTATCAGGTGTCATGCCTGTTGGTGTAGAAGTTCGTCTCTCTTCACATCACTCAGTCCATATTTGTCATAATTTCAGTCGGTGATCTTTCTGTTATGCCATTTGGACAAGCTGTTTAATATTTATTTTTTCTTGGTTTTCCTCTGCTCTTCTTTCAATTCATTTTGCCTGTTGTATAGTATATGAAGCTTGTATAGTGTTCTCAATGCCTTTTTTTTGCAATACATGTTCAATAAATCTAGATTGTCCCTTCCTTATGATTTTGATGATATTTCTGGTTTCCCTAGATTGTTGTAAACGTTCTTCATTTGTAATGTTTGCTTTACGTGGATTTCGTAGCATTCCTCTGATAAACCACATATCAGCTGCCTCTAATGTTCTTTGTGTTGTGTTCTTTGACCATCACTCAGTTCCACACAGTACAAGTTCGATGCAGTACTCTAACACACGTTTTCTAACATTAATTGACAATTATTTGTTACGTAAGATGTTTTTCATTTGATTTCTGTCGCTGCTTGTCCTATTCTGCTTCTAATTTGTGCAGTGCATCTTCCATCTGATGTTATTATTAATCCCATGTATTTGAATCTATGCACCTGTTTCATGATTTCTCAATTTAATTGTACTCTACATTTGTGTGTGTTTCTCACTTCGTTTTATTTTAACGTGCCCTACCTACATGTCCAGTAAATCGTTTATGGGTAGCTGTGGTTTTCTAACGTGGGCTGAAAGAGTCACGTCAGTAGGTGTTAGTCCGTGCCGCTGCAGGATTTCTAGAACATTAACTATTGATCAGACTGTCAAACTTTCTGGATCGTGAGGGCAGTGAGCAGGCTGAGCTTCATTATCATAACATTTATTATACAGAATTATCGTCTATATATATTATACAGAATTATCGTCTATATATTATACAGAATTATCGTCTATATATTATACAGAATTATCGTCTATATATTATACAGAATTATCGTCTATATATTATACAGAATTATCATCTATATATTATACAAAATTATCGTCTATATATATTATACAGAATTATCGTCTATATATATATTATACAGAATTTTCGTCTATATATATAATACAGAATTATCGTCTATATATTATACAGAATTATCCTCTATATATTATACAGAATTATCGTCTATATATTATACAGAATTATCGTCTATATATTATACAGAATTATCGTCTATATATTATACAGAATTATCGTCTATATATTATACAGAATTATTAGTTGTAGCTTGTTGCAAACATCATGAGGAAAGAATTATCAATTGAAGCTATTTAATGAGAAGGGAACAGCTGGGATATATTGTGGCAACTTGAACATTTGATGGAAGATGAGTTAGAGAAAAACCAAGATGAGAACATCAAGCAATGAAAATATTGGTTTAGTGGTAATTCAAAAATAGATAGCCATTAGTATGAGCTAGGGTGACAAATGTTGTTTTTATATCAGTGGTTCTCAATTTGTTAATTTGGCCCTCCCACCCCCCCCCCCTCCCGAGATGAAATGTGTTAAGCGAATGACAGGAAACAACATGCGAGATATGATCAGAAAAAATAACTGAGAAAAAAACCTGGAATAATTCTCGCCACAGAATGCATAAAGAAACAACACATAAAAGAGTTTGGTTACGTGATAAGACAGAAATACGAAAACACAATGTACCGGGATTTAAGAAACGTTGCGAGTAAACCAGACTCAAGGGCCGACCACACAAAAAATGGACTGGTGAAATATTAGAAATACTTGAACGCATAGCAGCAGAGGTCAACAGAGGAGCAAAAGACCGTCAATTATATGTCCCATCGATTCTGAAAGGCAAATAAGGAAGGGAAGAAGAACAAACTATTAAAGATCACATTTCATTAAAAACACTGTTCCTACAAAGACACATTTCTGTTTATACTCATAGATCACGGACTATATCTTTCATCATGAGTTTGTTTACATGGCTAAGAAATTAAATACAGCAACCGGAAAACACTGAAAAAAGCTTCCTTCTTGGCAAACTTGTAAATCTTAACATATATTTCTTTGAAGTTTGTCCACACACCTTTTAAAAAGACTAAGAAAAAGAGGACGGATATGTTGCGCCGAGGTCGAGTGGTGGTTTGGGAGGGGGGAGAGGGAGGGGTGTGGTAGGAAAGGAAAACAATGTTGCCGCAAAGATAGCGATCTCCCCATCATGGATGGTTGCTTTTGACGTTCGCCAAATACTTGTGATGTCAGTCATGTCAAGAGCCCCCCGTCACGCCAAGTGGCGTATAGGGAATATGGTGTTAGTGATCATAATTTGTACAGACCTTCAGCACATGATTTTTGGGGTAATGTGGTCGGTATTACGCCCGTGCTGCTTTACTCCAGAAAAAAATCCAGTACCTATTTAAGGCTAAGTGAACCCGAAGCCGTTGATCAGGATCGAACCCGATCCCTTGTCCTTTGTAGTCTAGATACTTGTGATGTGCGCTTGTCTTATAGGCGCGCTAATGGAAAAAATCACTGAGTGGAAACAAGTGACATCCGAGCGTTCAACTCTACATGCATCTACATCCATTTATGTAAGGCTACCCATTCCTGTACCATGCCTAGGTGGTATATGAAAAGACCATATTCCACTTTATATTTAAATGTTGACTCAAGGGAGATGGACAATTAGAAAGTGAGTTGCCCTTTCATGTTTAAAAAAAAAATGAGTAGGAAAAGGTAAAATTTTTAAAATGGCAAGTTTACACGTTTTCTTTAAACTTTGAATATAGGAGAGGTGGAAAGCTAGAAAAATGAACATTCCACTTGATCTTTAATTGCAGAGAAAGTAATGAAAACAGTTTATGAAAACACATTTTACATTATCTTTCATTGTGAAGAAAATAACGGTAAAAAATTAAGAAAACACATTGTACTGTATCTTTAAAGCAGCATTGGCATGAATTGTCTTCTATTCATGTTTTCTTCAATCCGTCCTGATTGTTTCAAAGTCTATTGTTTAACTATATGATGGTACTAGTAACGATTGCTATCGTTGAAATATCATTACAGCTCTCAGTGTACAACAGATCAGTTGTGACCGGATGTGCCCTGCAATCTACGCTCCCGTCTGTGGCACAGATGGAAAAACTTACTCCAGTAGCTGTATGATGGGTGTCCAAAATTGTGGACTCGACAGTGAAGTTGTTTCAGTAGCTCACAACGGGAGATGCGAGGATGCTGCGCCTCTCTGTGAACCGACCGTCTGTACCCTTGACTATACACCAGTCTGTGGCAGTAATGGACAAACGTACGGTAACAAATGCGAGTTGGAGTCAGAATGTGGACGTGTCACACTAGCTCACGATGGGGAATGCGAGGATACAGAACCTTCCTGTGGACCTACGGTCTGTGCCCTTAACTACGCACCAGTCTGTGGCAGTAATGGACAAACGTACGGTAACAAATGCGAGTTGGAGTCAGAATGTGGACGTGTCACACTAGCTCACGATGGGGAATGCGAGGATACAGAACCTTCCTGTGGACCTACGGTCTGTGCCCTTAACTACGCACCAGTCTGTGGCAGTAATGGACAAACGTACGGTAACAAATGCGAGTTGGAGTCAGAATGTGGACGTGTCACACTAGCTCACGATGGGGAATGCGAGGCTACAGAACCTCCCTGCGAACCGAAGTTCTGTACCTTTGAATACAGACCGGTCTGTGGAAGTAATGGACGCACATACTCTAACAAATGTCAGTTGGAGTCAGACTGTGAAGATGTAACACTAGTTCACGAAGGGAAATGCTAAAATGGCATCGTTGAAAGACAACAGTTTAAATGCTGAAGTGATTAGAGCAAAACTTGTCACATTCTCAAATCATTAATCAATAAATTTATTTAAAATGAAGTAACTAACATTTCATTATATAAATGTATAAATACAGTATGACTTCTATTTTGTTTTTTTTTTTTGGAAAAAAAATGAATTTAAAATTCGCATGAATACAATCGGCTCAATGTAAATCGCAAAGCCCTCAAAGAAAAAACAACAAATTTTTAAGGGAAAAGTCATATCTACAAATTAACCTGAAATTAAAAAGAAAGTATAACAACTGTTTTATATGGTTTGATTTATTATTATTGTTTAAATAGAAAATGTTGTGGTAGTGATTTAGTTGTAATAATATATGTGGTTGGTTGAGAATATGTCTTTAGTAACACTCTGTTCAACCCACTTCAGAGAACATAAAATGTCAGGGACAATGAATACGACGTTTTGTTGGCTAAAGGAAATGATAGAGTGAAGAAGGAAAGCTCATTCACAAGGAGCGAATCATTGAGGTTCACCTCTGAACAGACAATAACACTGAAACAGATACTCACTGATAAAGCAGAGAGAGAACTCCAGTGTAACAATGATTGGATTTTTATTGCACTCGGCTTATAAACCACATGGCCAGATATCCCCCAAGAACGTTGCATTCAACACAGCTAGTATGAAAGAATCTCTGTCTCTAGCTAGATATCCCCCAGAACGTTGCATTCACTACAGCCAGTCTGAAAGAATCTCTGTCTCTAGCTAGATATCCCCCAGAACGTTGCATTCACCATAGCTAGTTTGAAAGAATCTCTGTCTCTAGCTAGATATCCCCCAGAACGTTGCATTCACCACAGCCAGCCTGAAAGAATCTCTGTCTCTAGCTAGATATCCCCCAGAACGTTGCGTTCACCACAGCCAGTTTGAAAGAATCTCTGTCTCTAGCTAGATATCCCACAGAACGTTGCATTCACCACAGCCAGCCTGAAAGAATCTCTGTCTCTAGCTAGATATCCCCCAGAACGTTGCATTCACCACAGCCAGTTTGAAAGAATCTCTGTCTCTAGCTAGATATCCCACAGAACGTTGCATTCACCACAGCCAGCCTGAAAGAATCTCTGTCTCTAGCTAGATATCCCCAGAACGTTGCATTCACCATAGCTAGTTTGAAAGAATCTCTGTCTCTAGCTAGATATCCCCCAGAACGTTGCATTCACCACAGCCAGTTTGAAAGAATCTCTGTCTCTAGCTAGATATCCCACAGAACGTTGCATTCACCACAGCCAGCCTGAAAGAATCTCTGTCTCTAGCTAGATATCCCCCAGAACGTTGCGTTCACCACAGCCAGTTTGAAAGAATCTCTGTCTCTAGCTAGATATCCCACAGAACGTTGCATTCACCACAGCCAGCCTGAAAGAATCTCTGTCTCTAGCTAGATATCCCCCAGAACGTTGCATTCACCACAACCAGTCTGGAAGAATCTCTGTCTCTAGCTAGATATCCCACAGAACGTTGCATTCACCATAGCCAGTTTGAAAGAATCTCTGTCTCTAGCTAGATATCCCACAGAACGTTGCATTCACCATAGCTAGTTTGAAAGAATCTCTGTCTCTAGCTAGATATCCCACAGAACGTTGCATTCACCACAGCCAGTCAATCTCTGTCTCTAGCTAGATATCCCCCAGAACGTTGCATTCACCACAACCAGTCTTAAAGAATTTCTGTCTCTAGCCAGTTCATCCACTTTTTGTGTTGTTCAAGGTCTCTTTGATGTCCTAAAATCACCTTCTTCTTGGTCTATGCATGTCTTGTCTTTCTGGAACCATGTCTTCCATTATTGTTCTCTCCAGCCCTTTGTGTATTTTGACCTGGCAATTGTACTTTAATTTCCTTTATAGAATGGCTTCTGTAAGCCAGTTCTTTTCGATGTTTAAGAACTTCTAATAAGCATTCATTGCACTGCTTCATTATCCATTGTATCTTAATGATTTTTCTATAGCATTTTAGTGCGAATAAATCAATTTTCTTCAGAGTTGTTTGCGACATTGTCTATGATTCACAACCATATGTTGCTATCGGAAAGAAACATGCCCACATTAATTTTAATTTCTCACATTTACACAACACTAAACACTCCCGGAAGATCGGCCTCGACTCTTGTGATCTAATATAAAGAATCGCAACTTTTCTACTTGTCGATGACTGGCTACCGCCTGATGTAATGTTACCTTCAAGGATCGTATGGGCTGGAAAACAACGCATTCAACAAATAATTCAACAGCTCTCTTGAATTACTATCACAGTAACTGTAGACATATAAAGCCGATGATTAGACTGCAGACAATGTTTAAAGAAATAAATAAATTACGACTAATCTACAATATACATCTGATGGTGTATGTCGGGGGCTCATAACAGGACCAAAGGCCGCTTCGTCAAAGCAGTTTCCACGATGTGTGAGGCTTAAGATTTTTATTTCACTCCCGATATGCTTACTTGCTTCCGTTCGCCCGATGACGAAAGTATTCTAGAATAACCGTAGACTATAGAATTCCTCTTCGTCATCCGCCCTTAAAAGGACTTTAAGTCGGTGTGTTTGCGTTGTGTTGTGGTTTGCAGTATAACTGTGATATTTGCGCTTTTTGGCCCAACACATCCGATTTCACCACGACATTTTTGAGTACCAGGTTGTCTTCCCTCTTTGATCCCTACTCGCTTGGCCAGACTAGACAGGTTAGTCTGATACTAGAGGCACCACGGAGAGGTGGAGCAGGGTTTGCATGGTTCTGGTTCACCGAACCTGGCGCAAGCCATCAGCTGTGGGTCGCTGACAATTTCCAGCTCTGGTGCTGTGAGGCGCACCTTCGTCTCCACTCCCGATATAAACAATTCTTTCCGTCTAAATAACACGGGCTTCGAACACCGTGCGCCGACTTTGCAGCCAGTGAAAGGTTTACGCCGTACGGCCACGCGCTCCTCAAAATAATGAGACAATGGTAATGTATGTAATTATAATAATAATAATGATGTCAATTATAATGGTGGTTTTATGATTAACTGTGATGAGAGTAGTCATCACTGCACTCCGGGAAAAAACCCATAGTATCCAACCATTTTTAGTAAAAAGAGAAGGATACAGATATCGATAAATCATTCTGCTTTACTCTCGTACATACGCTTCAAACTATCTCTTGGGATATAGGTCACGTTATCTCGATTGCTGCAGAAAGTCCATTCGGAATCTGATTAATTTCGGTTCTCCGCAGTACTTTTTTGCGTTAAAGTATAAATAATGATCTACTTATTACATATGTGCGGCTAAAGCGAGGTTGTACGCCAGCAACAGTCCTTTTTTGACAAATCAAGTGTTGTGAATGCGACCTTCCAACGTTTAGACTTGATCTGCGCTTTACGTCACATTGGTGCTGTTCATGACCGTTGTTGGAATTCCTTGACGCAAGTTAATTCCATGTTACTTATTAATGCAAAGTACTTCGTCAGCCACAGTTTTATCTCTTTAAGGAACATGCACCGTGTTTTGTTTGCTGTAGGCTGCTTTCACTAGAGTAATTGGGAATCTGAAGGGAACGAAATTGTGTGTACGACATTTTTGTGTGCTACGTCATCGTAATGATGGTGATGGTCTAATCACCAACTAATTAATCCATCAAGCTTGGGCAGATGGTGCTCGTAAGCCTGGGAGGGCAGACCATCTAAGGGAATCCCCCTACAGAAAAGACAATCTGCTGCCTTGCAGGAAGAGTGGGAACAATCAGAGGCTAAGGAAAGCAAACCTGAATAAAATGCTGGCTGAAATCGGATGCACTGGACCTCTGGCGCAGAACACAGTGAAAACTTTTAACAAGTAATCAATCAGACTGGATCTAACAGACTCTAATTATGATAGAAACTACCACTGACCGGAACGGCTTCAAGAAACAGCTGAATATAATACACTGGAGTGCGGAGGGAATATACCACAAAAAACAAGCTCTAACAATCAGGCTAGCAGAGGAGGAGATAGATATTGCCTGCATTCAGGAATCTCATCTTAATCCTCAGCACAGGTTTATGATCAGGGGCTACCAAACATTTAGAAAAGACAGGGAAGGTCACAAGGGTGGAATTCTTATACTTATTAAAAAATTCCATCCCAGCAAAACTGATAGATGAAGTCACAAACGGAGAGGCAGAGATCATTGGTACAGACCTATGCATCAACTCCGCTAGTATATGGATATTTAATATATACTGTCCAAATAACAAATTACTGAAGCTGGAGTCAATGGAAATAACACCATCAAAGTGTCTGGTAGTAGGAGACTTTAACAGCCACTCTGAAAGATGGGGATATAAGGAGTCCAGTGTTCGAGGTGAAGAAGTGGAAGAATGGGAAATAGACAACAAACTATTCCTCATAAACTCTAGGGAGGACCCCCCCCCCCAACCTTCTACTCAAGAAGATGGAAAACAACTTCCACTCCCGACCTAGCGTTTGCAACTGAAGACATATCTATCAAAATAACCAGAAAAGTGCTGAACCAACTTGGAGATAGTGACCATAGACCAGTCAAACTTTCAGTGGCTCTTGCTCACAAACAGGAGTTGCAAATACCTCTTCCTCGCTGGAACTATTAGAGAGCAGAATGGGCAAAGTTTGCAAGGCTCACTGATGCATATACTGCGCCTATCAACACCCACGAAAAGAAGGTCAATAAAATGATAGAGCGGTTAACAAATGGAATCCTGAGAGCTGCTGAAGAATTCATTCCTAGAGGAGCAAGAATAAACTACAAGCCATACTGGAGCAAGGAAATACAAAGACTAGAAGAGGAACTGGACTCTGCCAGAGAACTAGCTGAAACATCACACATCACAGAGAGCAACGTTGCCTACAAAGCAGCCTCTGCCGAATATAGACGTGAGGTCATGATATCAGCAAGACAGAGCTGGATAGACAAAACAGAGAGCCTTAATCTAGACAAAAATGGTCATAAACTGTGGAAACTTGCGAAAGCTCTGACTGACGAAAACAACTGCCGACCTCAAATATCATTAACACACAATCAGAACATCCTCACAGGCAAAAGGGCAGCAAATCTACTGATTATCTACAGCAAATCTACTGAATAAAAACATTAGTAGAATAAACATTCCAATAGACAAACAGAAAGCTGCGAGGCGGGAAAACCAAGATGCAAAACACATGCCTTTAGCACCAGAAGAACATTAGACGACCATCTTTACCCAACTGAATTAGATGTTGCCCTCAAAGGATTGAAGCTCAAAAGTTCCCCTGGTAAAGATGGAATCTCCAACGAAATGCTCCTAAATCTGGGACAGAAAGCCAAGAGCCAGCTTCTAAGGATAATAAATGCTACCTGGAAGAGAGGTCATGTGCCGGCAATCTGGAAAGAAGCTATTATGGTGCCCATCCTCAAGTGTGGAAAAGACCCACTAGACCCAAGTAGCTATAGACCAATTAGCCTACTGAGCTGCCTGAGTAAACTCATGGAAAGGCTGATTACAGAAGACTTATGTGGCATTTGGAGACAAAATAACAAATCGTGCCAACAACAAAGTGGCTTCCGTCAGCACAGATCAACTGAAGACCTTGTCACCTACATCGCACAGGAAATAGAGGATGCTATACAAGAAAAGAAACACACACTGGCAGTGTGGGTCGACATGGAGAAGGCTTTTGATAGGGTTTGGCGAGAGGGTTTAAAGAACAAGCTTTATAGACTTTATAGATCCAGGTCGTTTATTCAATTGGGTCTCTCAATACCTTCAGAATAGAACGGCCAGAGTACAAGTTCAAGGTCAACTAAGTAAGAAGGTCTCTATCGAACAAGGTGCCCCACAAGGCGGAGTCTTGTCCCCAGCACTCTTTTTAATTTTCATAAATTACATCGTAAAGGACATTCCATCCAGAATACACTCAGCAATATAAGCAGATGATCTGGCGTTATGGGCTCGTGAGGAAAGTATGTCGGTGGCTGGGCCCAGGATGCAAGATGCCCTAGGTGAACTTGAAAAATGGACGAACACCTGGTTCTTACCAATCAACGAAAAAAAGTCTACACATACAATTTTCAGCCTATCAGGAAACACATTCTCTGCAAACTTGAAGATAAAAGACCATACACTCCCTATTGACCAAAACCCAACATATCTTGCTGTCACCATGAATCGCAGAATGACTTGGAAAAATCAGATAGACAGAGCAAGGAAAAAAGCCAGAAAGCAAACAAATATTATGAAGAAATTGAAAGGAACGGACTGGGGGGCAGACAGCAATATTTTGAAAAGACTATACGTAGGAAGAGTCAGACCAGTTCTAGAGTATGGAGCCACAGCCTGGGCTATGGCTTCCAAATCACACCTTAGCAAAATTAACAGAACACAGAACCAAACTGCCCGTATCATCACTGGTGCTATGAAATCTGCACTAATCAAGACTAGAAACAGTAACAGGTTTACAACCCTTAGATGACAGACGGGTTACTAAAGTATTGCAACAAGCGGAGAAATATAGAAGGCTCCTTAGCCACCCCATGCACCAAAGAATATATGGTCCGGGATTGTACGACTAAAGAGGAGCAACTTCGCTGCAATTGCCAATGAGCTAACTACTGGAGACCCAGTACTCACCCAAACAATATCGAACCGCTTGGGCCCATCTGATATGTCTCCTCATGGAAAGCAAAAAATGTCAGAACTTAAGGAAAATATAGCAGGAATCATAAAAAAGGCACCCAATCAGACACAGAAAGAAAACACGTAGCAAAAAAAAAACACATACACGATACCTACACACAGGACTCTTGGTCCCACATATACACAGATGGCTCTGCTACAAATGCCACCAGAAATGGAGGGGGATGTGTGTTCTTGAAGCTGAATAATCAGGACGAGATCACCAAGTCAATAGCTACTGGAAAATTCTCAAACATTTTTAAAACAGAAACTGAGGCCACCAGAGATGCTGCAACACTGGCTACTCAACACAAAAATAACATACACAATAAATTTGTGATTCTGACTGATGCACTATCAGTATTATCAACTCTAAAAAGCCCCAAGAACAATGAACTAGATGACTTGAGAACAACCCTGGACCAACTATGCAATAACTTCCAGAGAGTAGTCATTCAGTGGATACCATCACACTGTAATATACACGGGAACAAACACACAGACAAATTAGCTAAAGAGGGAGGGAGATTACCACAAGAGAACCATCCGCTCAGTTATGATGAAGCCAAATCCATCCTCAAGGGTCAGTTCCATGAAAATGGAAACGAGAACACCCAAAGTATAACGAGAGTGACGGATACCACCAACTATCAAGGAGGGATCAAGTAATCATACTTCGCCTACGTACTGGCCACAATAGAATGATAAATCACATGTTCACCAAATTCAAAATAGGTACAACCAGTCTATATCACTGTACACTGGACAATATGACTACAAAAAATGTGCTACAGGATTGCCCCCAGTACACAGACCTGAGAAGAGCAATGTGGTCCACGCCCACCTCCCTGGAAGAAAAACTATATGGGGCAATTGATTCGCTTAAACAGACAGCTGCCTTCATGAGAGAGTCTGGAATCCTACTCTGATTGAGTCTTGATCGCATAGATAGATAGATAGATAGATAGATAGATAGATAGATAGATAGATAGATAGATAGATAGATAGATAGATAGATAGATAGATAGATAGATAGATAGATAGATAGATAGATAGATAGATAGATAGATAGATAGATAGATAGATAGATAGATAGATAGATAGATAGATAGATAGATAGAGAGAGAGAGAGAGAGAGAGAGAGAGAGAGAGAGAGAGAAACTATCTCTTACGCCTGCTTATTTTTACTTGTTTTGCGTTGAATTTTAAATGCAGATAACCTGAAGTAGTTATTGAATCACTCATTCTGTCACATTTACAATCATCATCATCAAGTACCAAGCCTGCTGTCGTAGGTGATCATGTCTCTCCACAATTTGCGGTTACGACAGTTATCTATCATTTATGTTGTTGACCTTCTGCCAAGCCATTCTTAAGCTGTCTGGTATCTTTTCTCTTGCTTCACTCTATCTCTTCGTCCCTCAATTTTCCCAGTTGTTACAATATATTCCAGTTGTTCTCTTCTCATTACATGGTCAAAAAATGATGATTGTTTCTTCCTAATATTGGAAATTAGCTCTCATTTTGCTTTGGCCTCTTTCAGAACATTTTCATTACTCTTCTTAGCTGCCCATGGTATTCTCAACATTTACAATAGATGTGCTGAATTTCCTTCAATATCGCTTCTTTCCATTATTTAGCATACTTGCTTTTCATCACCAGTCATACTTAGTAAAAGTAAAGAAAAGAGCCACTGTCACGCCAAGTGGCGTATAGGAAATATGGTGTTAGTGACCATCAATGTTACAGACTTTCGGCGCATGATTTTTGGGGTAATGTGGTCGGTATTACGCCCGTGCCGCTTCACTTTCCCAGAAAAAAATCCAGTACCCATTTAAGCCTGGGTGAACCAGGAAGCTGTCGGTTGGGATCGAACGTTACCTCTTGTCTTTTGTAGTCCAGTTTACTTACCACTGAGCTTTCGCGGCTCATTAATCATACTTGCTTTTCATTATTAATCATTCTTGCTTTAGCTGCCATTTCTCTATTAAAGTTCAGTTAAGGTCTGCTACAACTGTTATGACTGTTAACTTTTCTTTGACTTTATAATTTGTAATCTGCTTTTTATGCCTATCTTCGAACATATTTTGAATCGAAACATAAGTTTGGCGTGACGGGGGTACTTTACTTTTACTTTTACTGAGGGTCAGAACTGAAAACTATGAAGGCGCTGAGGGTCAGACCTGAAAACTATGAAGGCGCTGAGGGTCAGATCTGAAAACTATGAAGACACTGAGGGCCAGATCTAGAGACTATGAAGACACTGAGGACCAGACCTGAAAACTATGAAGACACTGAGGGCCAGACCTGAAAACTATGAAGACACTGAGGGTCAGATCTGAAACTATGAAGACACTGAGGGTCAGATCTGAAAAATATGAAGACACTGAGGGCCAGACCTGAAAAATATGAAGACATTGAGGGCCAGATCTAGAGACTATGAAGACACTGAGGGTCAGACCTGAAAACTATGAAGACACCGAGGGCCAGATTTGAAAACTATGAAGACACTGAGGGCCAGACCTGAAAACTATGAAGACACTGAGGGCCAGACCTGAAAACTATGAAGACACTGAGGGTCAGATCTGAAAACTATGAAGACACTGAGGGTCAGATCTGAAAACTATGAAGGCGCTGAGGGCCAGACCTGAAAACTATGAAGACACTGAGGGTCAGACCTGAAAACTATGAAGACACTGAGGGTCAGATTTGAAAACTATGAAGACACTGAGGGCCAGATTTGAAAACTATGAAGACACTGAGGGTCAGATCTGAAAACTATGAAGACACTGAGGGCCAGATTTGAAAACTATGAAGACACTGAGGGCCAGATTTGAAAACTATGAAGACACTGAGGGCCAGACCTGAAAACTATGAAGACACTGAGGGTCAGATCTGAAAACTATGAAGACACGGAGGGTCAGATCTGAAAACTATGAAGGCGCTGAGGGCCAGACCTGAAAACTATGAAGACACTGAGGGCCAGACCTGAAAACTATGAAGATACTGAGGGCCAGACCTGAAAACTATGAAGACGCTGAGGGTCAGATCTGAAAACTATGAAGATACTGAGGGCCAGACCTGAAAACTATGAAGACGCTGAGGGTCAGATCTGAAAACTATGAAGACACTGAGGGCCAGACCTGAAAACTATGAAGACACTGAGGGCCAGACCTGAAAACTATGAAGACACTGAGGGCCAGCCCTGAAAACTATTAAGACATTGAGGGCCAGACCTGAAAACTATGAAGACGCTGAGGGTCAAATCTGAAAACTATGAAGACACTGAGGGCCAGATCTGAAAACTATGGAAACACTGAGGCCAGATCTGAAAACTATGAAGACACTGAGGGCCAGACCTGAAAACTATGAAGGCACTGAGGGTCAGACCTGAAAAATATGAAGACATTGAGAGCCAGATCTAGAGACTATGAAGACACTGAGGGTCAGACCTGAAAACTATGAAGACGCTGACGGCCAGATCTGAAAACTATGAAGACGCTGAGGGCCAGATCTGAAAACTATGAGGCTACTGAGGATCAGATCTGAAAACTATGAAGACACTGAGGGTCAGATCTGAAAACTATGAAGACACTGAGGACCAGATACCATCACCTAAAGAAGCCATCATATAGGTTGTATAATTTGCTTTGACCAGCGGTTGTAATGTAATAATCTTATTAGCGATAGAGAGTGGGAGACAGAAAAGAGATTAGAATAAAAGGGACAGGACGAGAAAAAAAAATTCTACAATTTAGTTTAACTATCGCGACACTAACAACAAAGGCTACACCACATGTGTGATTTTCACTAATCAACGACATTATAAGAACTCCCCAGCGGTGTCCATCCTCAAAAGCAACGAACTTTCAGTCTTGGCTTGTAACACGTAACAACTAATATATAACATAAATTATTCTAGATCAAAGATATGATAACTAGTTATTTCGTTTTGGTAAATTCGAAACAAAGAATCGAGTTCTGAATTTGTGTGCATTTATGTGTTACTTTTTATTTATTTATTTATTTTTTAGCTCAGGGAATATAGTGTATAATACTTTTTAAAAGCAAATACGAGGGCCGGTCAAAATAGCTTGTCGATTCTGGCCCGAGGACTGTAGGTTGCCCATCTCTGATTTCGATTAACAGCCAAATGTAATCGGGCCCTGGGTATAGTCAGCGTCTCCTACAGCATTGTTTTTTTTTTAATTCTCACTGACGCTTACTGTGACTCCACTATCCACTTTTTATTTTCCTTCTAACTCTCAGTTAAATTTGGGTACTACTGTTTTCATGCTACCCTTTTCTAGAACATTCAGGATTTGTAACAGATTTTGTTTGTCTCCCTTTGGACATCACTTAAGTCGAAACGTTTGTGTGCTCATTCTTTACCATCATCATGTGCCGTAACCGGTTGCCGTTGACGATCATGTCCTTCCACAATCTTCTATCCACACCAAGCTATCCAGTATTTTCTCTCTTTGTCGTCCGTGATCTCTCTTTCCTTTTATTTTGCCAGCTGTAACCAAGTATTCCAACTTTCCTCTTCTCATGATGCGCCCAAAAAAATGGTGATTGCTTCTTTCTGATATTTCTTAACAGCTTCCTTATTGTGTTGGCCTCTTTGAGAACTTTCTCATTTGTCTTTTTAGCTGTCCATGGAACTTTCAACATTCTTCTGAGAAATCCCATCTCTGTGACCTCTAATCGTCTTTTCATTTGTTTGTCTGTTGTCCATGATTCGCTTCCCTAGGTCAGAATTGGTTCTATATAGCATCGATGACCTCTCTTTCTCATTTCTATTGACATAGATTTGTTGCATAAGATATTTTTCATTTCTGAAATGCTATTTTGGCCTGAGCTATTCTGCTTTTTATTTCTGTGGTGCATCTTCCATCTGATGTTATCACTGTGCCCAAGTATTTCAAACGTTGCACTTGTTTCAGATTTGTCTTTTTTATTTTTATTCTGCATGATGGTGATGATTGTTTCTTCGATATAACCATTACTTCTGTTTTCTTACTATTAAGACTGAGATCTTTCTTGTTGCTTTCTTTTACTATTATATCTATCCTTTCTTGTAGCTCATTCTCTGTCTCTGCTATTAAGACTGTGTCATCAGCATATCGCAAATTATAATGTTGTGACCGTTGACTTCAATTCTTTTTTTGTCTACTATTGATCTCATAATATGTTCGCTGTAAAGTGAAAACAAATCCGGTGACAGAACACAGCCTTGTCTGACTCCTTGTTTTATAAATTGAAATTGTCCTGTTTGGTTGTTAATTCGTATAGCTGATGTTTGTTGCCAGTACATGTTTTTTTTTAATGATTCGCAGATTCTTGCCATCAATGTTTAATTTCTCCAGCATATGTATTATTTCCACGTGCTTTACTTTGTCAAATGCTTTCGTGTAGTCTATAAAGCACATATATAGATATTTCTTTACCTCCATAGATCTTTCTATCAATGTTCTTAAAATGTGTTACTTTTAAAATCAGCACAGTTGAAACATTCTATTTTTATTGTTGTTTTCTTGTTAATCCACCACCGTTTTACTTTCTGCGCGATTATATTTCTTCTCATATCTATCTCCACTATGTTCCTGTTGATTCTAATTTTGGTAATTTGGAAAAGTTGCTGTCTTCGAACTTTCCTTTGATACGAGAGTTTTGGCAGGTCCCGTCACTGTACAATTTAACTGACATATTATTTTATCCATGAGTTGCCGCCCTTACATGTGCCTTGCTGGCATGTCCAGGGTGACTGCTTCCCTATTAAAACGTGGTTAAAACCGTTGATTAACATCTGCTACTCTTGTATCACTAATTCTCTATATTCACCAATTAGTTCTTTTCTTCGTCGGCGTCTCTCTCTCTCTCGCCGTCTATTCCCCCCTCCCATCCATCCCCCTCCTGTGTTTCATTTCACTCACAGTCATCTACTCACAACTGGAAACGTTTGGAATCAGTTAAGTCTCGATTTAATTTTATATATATTTTACACATCTCTCTTTCTTTTCATCATATAATCTCTTATCTCTCTGTCTGTTTATTTCTCCTTGATATACATGTCTCGCCCATCCTAGATGTAGTAGAGTTTACGTTATTTTGTTGTTCGTTTGTGGTGTTCTTGCTTTCTGAGGTAGGCCACGTGTATGCCGAAACGTCAGTATTTTGTTGTGTTCCTTTTTTGTAAAGCTGTCACCATACCTCGTAGAAGTGTACGTCACACCTCACTACTTGCTCCTGCTACCAACTTTACCGCAGCACTGCAATTATTTGCCTGTTCCCCTCTCTCCATCTATCTTTTGAGGTGTTTCAAATTCTCATCAATGTGAATAATATGACAAAGGCGTCTGTAAACTATAATGTAGTTATAAATGCAATAAACTCTTTTTAAAAGTGGAAAAAAGGTGTATGCGTGTGTGTGTGTGTGTGTGTGTGTGTGGGGGGGGGGGGTTATATGAATAAAGGACACTAAGAGAGTTACAAACACCTCGAGCTGGAATGCTGTCGATAAATCATAAATTGGTCAAATGCAAAATAAAATTCATGTTATTTACAAAAATAAAATAAATAAAAATTGAACCAAACTTCAGAAACGTAGGCCCTAGACATGGAACAAGGGAAGACTCTTCTCGATGAACTGTCACCGCATCAGATGGTGGACGTTGAATTTTAAAAATCCGTGGTTATCAACAGTCGATTCATTTGAAACAGAATGCTATCGAAAAATACTTAAGATACATTGGATAATTAAAAAGAGCAATGAATACAAACATTACAAAGGACTTGCTTATAAACACCATTCTACGGAGGAAAGTAAAATACTTTGGAGACAAATAATAATAAACGAATATTATTATAGAGGGAAGCTTCCGAGGCGATAATCAGCGAATCAATTCAGAGGAAGAATATATTCCGAGTGCTGTAAACATACCTTTTCCTCTGAATTGATTCGCTAAAATAGTTTGCCCACGTCAAAGACACGGGAGCCGCGATAGCTCAGTAGTTTGTGAACTGGACTACAAAGGATAAGAGGTGGAGTTCGATCCCAAACAACGGATTCAGTTTCACCCAGCCATTAATGGGTACTGGATTTTTTTTCTGGGAAAGTAATGCGGCACGGGCGTAATACCGACCACATTACTCCAAAAATCATGTGCCGAAGGTCTGTAAAATTTGTGGTCACTAACACCATATTCCCTATACGCCACTTGGCGTGACAGGGGTACTTTACTTTTTTTTTTTTTACGTCAAAGACACAGCGGACTAGAAAGAACAATAATGGAAGGCATGGTTCCTGGCTATGCATCAGGTACAGACCAGGAAGAAGGTGATTTCAAGTCATCAAGGAGACCCATGATACCAGACCCAATTGTCGACCACGAAAAAGATGGATCGAAGGAATATTAGAAGCTCAAAGAAACATAACAGCAGCAGAGGCGAACAGAAGAGCAAAAGACCACAAATTATATCTCCCCTCGACGCTGAAAGGTAAATGTGGAAGGAAAGAAGAAGAAGAAGGATGCCCTGAACATAACAGAAGTGGGAGATCTGGTAATAGACAGATTCATCCTGACGGGCAGTGTTAAATGTAATGTTTTGTAAACGACATGCGACTTGATAATGCTATTAACGTTGTACTAGTAAACTAATTTTAACATAATTTAACAAAAAATGCAGAGATATTTAGAAACGTAGGACAGGCACTTTTATAGATAAAATAAGTCAACTTTTGTATATTCTGTTGGGGCGATTTGGGATCAAGTGTTAGCTACAATGAGTTTTCGGATTGGTTGAAGTTCAGCCAATCGTTTGTTGAGTTACTTTTTGTTTACAAGATGGCGAAGTTTGAACTGTCAGACTCGAAGAATCGATGAAATAATACGTGTTTGCTGCGAGCTATAGGCTGGACTAAACACTTTAATAGATCCAAACAGTTATCATCAAGTAAGAAAACTTAATTTGTGTTATATATGAAACTAATATTTCAAAATGGTTTTATAACTTCAATTATAATGAAGTTATACAATACACACACTGTTCGACGATCGTCACTATAACTATACACAGTGATTGAGATTGACTCAATCAAGGCAACTGTCTGAGGGGAGCATGTTCTAACTTGACTTGATGTTCGATTTATTTGACATTTTGATTTACTTTGATTTGTATGTGTAGTCCCGTGTTCTGAGTAATCTGAACATGTAAAAGTTAAGGAAAGTGAGAAGTGCATATTAATATAATATATTTAACTGCTACTAATATTAATATCATCAAGTACCATGCCCTGCTGGCGTAGTTGATCATGTCTCTCCACAACTTTCAATCTCGAGTCGACAGATTAAATTTCAGAACTGTTCTGTTGTTGACCTTCTGCCAAACCATTCTCTTAAGCTGTCTGGTATTTGTTCTCTTTGCTCTTTCCCTGTATCTTCGTCCCTCAATTTTTCCAGTTGCCACAATATTTTCTAGCTATTCCCTTCTCATACATATGTGATAACAGTGATAACATAGCGGGAATAGCCAAAAAATGATTGATTTGTCATTTAAATGATTATTGTTTAATAATTTGATACTAGCTCTCTTTTACTTACAGTCTTTTTACGTTTACTTTATTCTTGAATTAAGTTAACCTTAACCGTTCTGACTTTTCAAATGTTAATAATCTCTTTATAGTTTATATGTTTGGATTTAATATTAGTTCTTTAATTTAAGTATTATTAGTATTAGAAATTTAGAAAACAAGCTATGATGGAAGTAGTGAATTGCTACTATCATTATCATGCTATAATTTATAATTAAGATTCTCAGTGTTTCCTATAAACTTTATAATAAAGACTGACATTGCCAATATAAAAATTTGTAAGATCAACAATAAAAAATTCTTATGTCAATGTTATCATCATCATCGAGTGCCATCTGCACATCGAAGGTTAACTACCATGGAGCGCCATTCCACTCTCTCTTTCTTGCTTTGAATACTTTGATGGTGCAGGTTGTCTTGTCCATCTTTTGATGTTACTCGTCCATGTTAGTGTTGGTCTGCCTTTGCCTCTATTACCTTATATTTTCCCTTCCAATATTACTTTTTTAGGCTGTTGTGTCTTTTTAACATGCCCCAAAAATTTCATTTGTCATGTTCTAATTGTGTTTTAGTAGTTCTCTTTTAATTGTTAGTTGTTTTAAAAGTTCATCATTTGTTCTCTTTTCTTTCCATACAATTCTACCTATTATATATATTCACATTTCAAAGGCTTCAATTTTCTGTTCTATTTTCCTGTCTAATTTCCATGTTTTTGCACCAAACAGGAATATTGAGAAGATATAACATTTTGCTATTCTTAGTTTTAGCCTGGTGTTATTTGTTTAGATGTTAGTATACTTTTCGTTGTATTAAAATTACTTTTTGCCATTCCTATTCTTGTTTTTTATTTCAGTTTTAAATTTTCATTCACTGTTTATAGTATGTCCTAGGTAGTCAATTTATAAATAAATAAAATACAATATAAAAATATGTCAATAAAAAATTATGCTGGTTAAAGTATGTACCTACCAAGATTTATAATATAATTTTAATGATTGGGCCTACATGAAAATTGAAATCATCTTACAAGAGGGAGGAGTGGAAGATGAGATACTGAAAGAAAAAGGTGATCAATGTTAAGTCACAGACCAGAAAAGGAAAACATTTTGACAAAACCAGAAACTATTATGTAGAAGGGAAGATAAAAGTAAATTAATAAGCAGCTTGTCATGTTGGTGTCCCAAAGGCTGTCCAGGAATTTAACTTTTATTATATGAGGCAGTGGTTTCTAAACTTTTGACACCTGCCACTCCTTTTCCTTGCTGATCATACATCAGCGACCCCCTCACAGAAATTAGTGACATGTAAGTCGGGAACATAGAAGTCAGGAAAACTTTGATCCTTGTAATTTTTTTGGGTAGCAGGTCACTACTTCAGTTACTGAAATGGAAGTTCCACAGCAATAACGATATAGTAGTGATTTAGTGTTGAAATAAACCTACTACATACCTATGTTTACAAGTGGCATTTTCACAATTCATTGAAAACACAGATTAATCATTTCACCTACTTAGAAAATACATGTCTATTATTTAAAAAAAAATACAGGTAAATGAATTTAAATATTTTGGAACTTTGTTAACCTCAGGCGGAAGATATACAAAAGAGGTGAGATGCAGAATGGCTCAGGCAAAAGCAGCTTACCAAAAAATGAGGAAGATACTATGCAATCCATTTTTGACAATAGAAACAAGAAAAAGAGTTCTTAAATGTTATGTAGAGCCAGTCTTAACATATGGATGCGAATCATGGGCAATAGGACAACAGACAAGAAAATCACTGGAGTCTGTAGAAATGTGGTTTTACAGAAGAATGTTGAGAGTACCATGGACAGCTAAGAAGAGTAATGAAAATGTTCTGAGGGAGGTCAAAGCAAAAAGAGAACTAATTTCCAATATTAGGAAGAAACAATCATCTTTTTTTGGCCATGTAATGAGAAGAGAACAACTGGAATATATTGTAGCAACTGGAAAAATTGAGGGACGAAGAGATAGAGGGAAGCAAAGAGAAAAAATAACAGACAGCTTAAGAGAATGGCTTGGCAGAAGGTCAACAACAGAAATGATAAATAGCTGCCAAGATCGAAAGTTGTGGAGAGACATGATCACCTACGCCAGTAGAGCCCGGTACTTGATGATGATGATTATAAAAAATGTATTTGTTGTTACTTCCTGAATGTTTCACTGAAGTCAAGAACGTTGATTGAATGAGCGAATTTAACAGAAGGAAAGCATTATGCCATGTGTGGAGAAGCTTGCACACCTTTTCACTTTATGTTCATTAATATTAATTTTTAGTTGGCTTCCTGATAGAATGTATCAGATTATAAATGGTGACAGTGTTAATATCATCCTGTAGAAACTCTGTCTCATAATGGACAAAGAAAATAAATAAATAAAATGCTGTTTTAGGTTGATGGCTCAACAGGGCGCTTTTGCATTTTGCTGGACTGACTAGCAAATCACTTCAATAAAATCTTAGAGCAGCAGATTACTAGAGTGCAGACTGAATCTTCATCATCAGTATAAAAATGACAAAGCACAGCTCATTACTAAAATAGTTTTTACAAATTTGGAATTATCCTCAATTATATTTTTTTAGTTGTGTGAAATATGTTTTTAAAAGGAGCTTCGCACCTGATAAAGAAACTAGATCTTTTTATGTATTATTTTATGTGTGCCTATTTCTAGCTACTACTGCTGTGAATGGATTTCACTGATGATGAAATAAGGGAGGAGCTGGCACGGTTGGGTTATAAAGATGTTCCAGAAGATAAGCTGGCAGATTTTAAAAGTGGTAAGATCCTCTCTTGTTCATGTGTGCTGTGTAGTCTTGTGGAGCAGTTTAATCTGCTCCTAGGCCTGATGTGTAGTTTGTCTTGTAATCTATCATCTTTTGTCTTTCAGCATCCAGGATTAATGGACTGTTCATTGCAGGACTCTTTTGTCCACTTCACACATGCTGCATAGTGTGGCTTCTGATATTTTTTTGTTCATCTTGGGAGATCTTCTCTATGTCTTCTATTGTTGTATCTGATTGTTGATATTTGCCGTGGAGTTGTTTACTGCTAGCCAAGTTATGTCCAAACTATTTAATTTGTGGTTTCTAAGTGTAGCACAGAACTGGTGTTAGTCTTGCTCATTTCCTAATTTCTTTAGTATCAATAAAATGTTATAGCAGCGATTTATGTGTCTTTTTTTAAAACTTGTCGACATTGATTATTACAGAAATGTATTTAATATATGTTTCACAAACTATTCCTGTCTGCATTCAGTGCAGTAGGGTTCTTGAAGGAGACCCCAAATGCTTTTCAGAATGAGACTGGTTAGGCAGTAGAAACAGATTTCCTCAGTGGCACAATCTCTGAAGGTCATAAGGTTCTCCAAAACAGTAAACTTTAAAAAAAAAACTGTGGTCCTTATGTTGGACTCTTCACCAGTTCAGTAGGTTAATTTTAGTTTGCAGACTCATGTCCATTCATTTTAGTTTGCAGATTGTCATGTCCATTGTCACACTATCTATGAGCAGTATTTTCTTTTTGACTAATTGCTGTGTCAGAAGATCCAGCCACAACTGAACTGGGATACATGTGGGAGGAAGGGGGGTAGGAAGAGTAAAGTATCTTCTGCAGTTGTCATGTTTTTTGTGTTGCTGACCCTGGTCAACTAAGCATTGGCTGCTCTCCATGCACACATAGGAGGAAAGAGCTTTTATGAGCTCTTATTTGCTGGCTTTGGCACCTACACTCATTTAAAATCATTGACTGTAACCATAAACACCCAAAGTAAAGTATAATAAGGGGGCGGATACCTCCAACTGTCAAGTTAAGATCAAGTCATCATACTGCGCCTATGATCTGGCCTCAACAGAATGGGAAACCACATGTTCACCAAACTCAGAATGAGAACTACCAGCCTATGCCTCTGTACCCAAGATGATATGACAACAAAGCATATCTTACAGGATTGTCCCCAGTACACAGACCTGAGGAGGCCAGGTATCCATGACCACCACCCCAGAAGAGAAACTCTACTGTGCACCCCAATCATTGAAATAGACAGCTGCCTTCATAAGAGGTCAGTAATCCTTGTCTGAGCAAGCCGTGATCGTAGAAGGAGAAATCATTGACTGGTTTAACTCTTACATTATATTGTTCTTTCTTTGAAGGTTAACTCTTTCCGTATGTTTCACCGCACTGTGTGCCATGCTGATTTCGGCAGCGTACGTTTCGCCGCATAGCGCGCAGCGCTCAATTTTATTACTGTGAACGCCATCAAACCATTTTTTACATGTCTTGTATCGTCTTGATATTGGTGAAATCTAATAGCTTGTTCAATTACCTAAATATTCATATATAATATGTTATATGTTAGATAAATATATAATACAGATTGATTCTTAAAACCGTGAACAATTTTGTCTCTAAAATCTCTTCCATTGCGTCGATAAAAAGCTTCCGTACGGAAAGAGTTAAGATATGTGCTAAACTTCATTGTGTCATAAACACACACAAAGTCCCAGAAGTGGCATTTTTTGGGACTGATGAGGCTCCAGGTTTCACCCTTCCTTTAAAAATTTGTACCAGAAATTTTTATTTATAATTTAGCGGCCTAGTGTGTGATACCAACCACATAACTACAAAATGTGCCATGATCATGGAAAAATATGATCTCTAACACCATATTCCTCACATGCCTAGCAAGATGTGAAGGGGATCTTACTTTGCTTTAAATAAACACACAGAATATGAAGTAATATTACACAAAATCGGGAGCCGCGATAGCTCAGTTGTTAGTGAACTGGACTACAAAGGACAAGAGATAGGGTTCGATCCCAACCGGTGGCTTCTGGTTCGCCCAGCCTTTAATGAGCACCAGATTTTTTTCTGGGAAAGTAAAGCGGCACGGGCGTAATACCGACCACATTACCCAAACAAATCATGTGCCGAAGGTCTGTAAAATTTATGGTCACTAACACCATATTCCCTATACGCCACTTGGCGTGACGGGGGTACTTTACTTTTTTTTTTTTTTTTAATTGCACAAAATCATTGATTAATATGCTTTGTTTATATTGTTTTAAAAGTCTACTTTGTCCTTTGTTCTTTTTTCTGTGTTTGCAAACTGTTGTATAATAATCTCTATTTATTGCAATAATTAATTCCACACATTTGATTGTTTCCTTTTTGGCCAAATGCTAAACTGTACATGTGTCATTTATTGTACTAGCTTGTGCATGTTGAGAGATTTTGGAAGGGTTTGCAGTAGGATAACCATAATCTTATTTTGACTTTGATGCCTACAGACCTCATGAGGCTGGTCCATTCTGAAAGAAGCAAAAACAACTCTTTTAGCAGTAGTACTGAGGGGTCAAAGTCAGAAGTCAAAGACTATTCACCTATACCAGATTTTGGTGAGATCTTTTAGTGTTTGTGATAAACATATCCTCTATTGCTTTTGGTTATTACTTTTCATTATTTTTCCTGCTTCCTTCCTTTCCTTTAATTTTTATGTTATCCCCAGCAGTGGCAGATTATTTTTTCAGACCGACAAGGCTCCGGGGTTCACCCAGCCTCTAAAAATTGGTACCAGAGATTTTTCTGGGAAGTAAAGGCGGCCTGGTGTGATACCGACCACATCAACCAAAAATGTGCCGTGGTCATAGAAAAATATGGTCACTATTACCATATTCCCCATACGCCTAGCAAGGCGTGGAGGGACAATTTTTTTTACTTTCTTACTCTTCCTCTTTTCTTTCAGCTTGATGTACCTTTCTTATCCTTGTTTGTCATGACATTTTTTCACTATCTTAGTCCTCACAAAACTGTTGAGTAGCAACTGTTGCACTACAAATTTTTAGTTTTGGACCGTCTTTTTTTTTATAATAGTTACAGTTATTTTTTTTTTATCTTTTCCTGTTTAATGCCTCTTGCAGTTCTCTGTACCTTATCAGTTTTACTTTTTTTTTTTTTCATTTTTGTGTGTTCTTGATGGACGTCTGATATGATATAATGGTTGCTTCCTTGAAATTCTTAATTGTGCATTTAATATCTCTTCCTTTTTGAAAACTATCTCTGGTTACATTTTAGATCAGTTCCTATATTTTTTTGTTTCCTTGCTAATTATAAAATAAATTCCTATTTTGCGCAGCTTTATTATTAACTTTTGAGTCATTACTTGGGGACTGGTTGGTCTCAAGACAGAGGTTGTGGGTTCAAATCCCGGCTGCACCAGTTGGGATTTTTATTGATGATTTCTCTCTGAGGCAACAACCCCTTGTCCCAGCAGCGAGGCCTGGCTTGAAATGTCAATTACTCATAGACTGAAAAAATATGTGTACCTCTGAAGACGGCAGTTATCTACCTGTGCACATGGCTGCCAGGGAAAAACAGATTAACACGCAAAATTCAGTTTCTAGTAACTTCATACAACAGACAAGAAAATCACTGGAGTCTGTAGAAAAGTGGTTTTACAGAAGAATGTTGAGAATACCATGGACAGCTAAGAAGAGTAATGAAAATGTTCTGAAAGAGGTCAAAGCAAAAAGAGAGCTAATTTCCAATATTAGGAAGAAACAATCATCATTTTTTGGCCATGTAATGAGAATTGAACATCTGGAATATATTGTAACAACTGGAAAAATTGAGGGACGAAGAGATAGAGGGAAGCAAAGAGAGAAAATACCAGACAGCTTAAGAAAATGGCTTGTCAGAAGGTCAACAACAGAAATGAGAAAAAGAACTGTCGAGATCAAAAGTTGTGGAGAGACATGATCACCTACGCCAGTTGGCCTGGTACTTGATGATGATGATGATGATGATGATGAGTATCACCGTCAGAGGTAAAAGCTGGCCAAAAAAAAATAATTACTTTAAATATTACCTTTCTTATGAAATGAGTTCTCAATGTGAGTCTTTCTCAATATCTTTTTAATCAATTGCTGCTGGTTTTCATATTTCTTGTCAACAGTTGTTCAGTCTATCTATTGACCTTTTGAGCTGTAGCCGGTCCATAGTGGCATAGACCCAGATACTCTTTCTCTTATCTAAATTTTTATTTTAGCAGCTTTCAATCCTTGTAAAGATCTTTTATCAAATCTCACCATTTGTCTCTGTTCTGTGTAAGCAACTCTATCTCATTGAGGGAGCCAATTCCTGCTACTCTTGCCATTCTCATCAATGTTCTTCTCAGCGTCTCTCTGGTCGACCTCTTTTCCTCTTACCTGTTGTTTCCCACATGAGAGCTTGCTTTGTTATTTGGTTATTATCTCTCCTCATCACATGTCCAACATATGACCATCATCTTTTTTTGATTACTGAAGATATTAGTGGTTGATTAGCGATTTCTCTCATTTCCTCGTTTGTTTTGAATTCGTTCCACGCTATACCAAGTATTTTCCTTAGACATTTATTTTCGAATGCGTTCAACTTTGTTTCTATGTCTCTTGTTGTTTTCCAGCTCTCACATGTATACATAAGGGTTGATGGTACTTTTGATTTGAATAGACTAAGTTTTATGTTTGTGCTGATGGGTTTTGATTTTCACAACTTTTCAAGGCTTCTGAAAGACATTGCTGCTTTAGCTATTCTGATTATAATTTCTTTGATTGTATCCCCTTCCCGGTCAATGTGACTTCCAAGATAGATAAGGTGAAGGGATCTCTTCCACTGGTTGGTTTTTCATGTATATTCTGCCATCTGTTGGAATTAAGCTTTTCATGACTTTAGTCTTTTCGTGATTGATCTCAAGCTCAATTTTGCTGGCTATTGATAGTTCATTTGTGTTTTCCTGCATCATTGTTATGTGACTGCTGATGAGGACTATGTCATCGGCAAAGTTGAGATGCTCTAAATGGTGTGTCTTTCTCAATAGCTTTTAAATCAATTGCTGCTGGTTTTCATATTTCTTGTCAACAGTTGTTTCAGTGCTAGGTGTTTTATTCTCTTGATCCATTAACAAAATGTGATAAATTACTACAAAAACTGGTTACAAGAGTTGCTTTCCTTGATCTCTTCAGGATCAGAGTTCTTGACTGGTAACTTCAGTAACCATGGAAACCAATGGCTGCGAAGTGTAAGTTTTGCTTAGTTAGTTTGAGCATTTAAATGTATACCCTAACCTGTACTCTTAGCAAAGACTGCCTAGCTGCTTCTATTACGATCCCTGCTCTAATCCCCTAAATCGATGCTGTAACAGATACGTTCATTTTTTTTTTAGTTTGAACATATTTTCTCAAAATTAGATTGCTTTATTCTTTACTGTTGGAAGAATTAGATGAAAATAAAATAAAATTAACAATGAAGTCTTAAAACAACTAAAAATGAAAAGATAACTACTAAACACAATTCAAACAAGATAAATGACATTTTTGGGGCTTGTTAAAAGACACAGCAGCCTACTAAAAGTAATATTAGAAGGGAAAATACAAGGTAAAAGATGCAGACCAAGGCTAACATGGACAAGTACCATCAAAAGATGGACAAGTCAGCCTGTGACAATCTCTACCATCTAAGCTCGAGGCAGAGTGGAATGGCACTCCATGGTAACCAACCTTCCACGTGGAGACGGCATTCAATAAATAAATGAATGAAGTCCTGGAATATGGAAGTGAACTCTGAACAATTAGTCAACAGGAAAGAATAACCTTGAACCCATAGAAATGTGGTTTTGCAAAAGAATGTTGTGGATGAAAGATAAAAGCATGCGATGTAAATTGGTGCCCAAGCAGTAGTTGACTTTAAAAGTTCTGACTTATGTCACCTTCAGTACAAACTCTGTAGCTATAGAGACATACATCAACCTATCTGGACCTTTTATTATCTTTTGGCTGGGTATACCACTGGAGTTTTTGCAAACCTCAGGTGCCACTTATGTTGAGAATACTATATGATGGGGTGGGGTATAAAAAATGTAACAAAAATATTTTGAAAGAGGCAGTAGCAAAAAGAGCTTATTTGATAATGGTTGCTTTTACAGAATAGAAATTAATGTATAATGTCCATATCACTGAACATAAAATAATATTCTTTTATCTGTCAGAATTACAAAGAAGATTGGCTCTATCAAGATGAAGAAGCCCAACCAGTTTTATCTCAAACCAAAAGAGACATCAGTAAACCAACAGCACTCAACACTCGTGCAACAACGGAGAATCTGTTTGATGTTGCAGCAAATGAGAAGGATTATTTATCCGACAAACAAAACAACAGTGTGAATGATAATTATTCTGATTCTGAAGCTGATTCCAGTACAAAATACATAAAGAGAAAAACTTTCAGGCAAGTGACATTGGCTAATCACTAGCTGCAACAGTTTATCATACCCTGTCTGCTTAATCATTTATATCTTTTCTGTTGTTTTATGTATATTTTTTCCGTGAGTGCTTATGAACTCGCAATCTCCAAGTAGATACCTTATATGTGTTATAAAGTTACCTTTTCTGGTGAATCTGCCTGAGAGTCAGATGATACTTATAGGATTTTTTTATTTCATGTTTGATTTATTTCTTACTAGTAAAAAATCTATTTCCCAGTACTAATTATATTTCATGTGCCGAAGGTCTGTAAAATTTATGGTCACTAACACCATATTCCCTATATGCCACTTGGTGGCGTGACGGGGGTACTTTACTTTTTTTTTTTTTTTTTTACTTTATATTTAATTTGATATAGCATTTAAAAAAAAGCTCAGTGTATAAATCATGACAGTACATAACGATAATATTAGATGATAATAACTGTATTTTTGGAAATGTTATTCTCAAAATGATGGACATATGATTTTATTTCTTAATTGATATGAAACAGAAGCTTGATTATATTATTTTAGCTGTACATATGTGGTCTTATATACTTTATTTAATGCAGTTATTTGATCAGTGTCATTTATTATCCTCTTTATTTTGATCCCATCCAGTCAGACTATTCAATTCAGTTATCAATATCACATTTCCAGCAAGCAAATAGCCTAAATTAGACAAATTTTCAGTCAGAGTTATTGCCAGTGTCATTACTGAACAATATTAATATCAAAATTTTAGTAACACAACAAAAATCAGCATATGTAAAATTTTTAAAACGTAATAAAATCTACCAGTTATAATATCTCCACATAATGAAGATGAAAAGAAGGTTAATTTTCTCTGCTGTAGATGTTAAAATATTTTATTTCTTAGAAGTTGATAGAAAAAGTATAATTTGTGGCAAGCTCTAATTTCTGGCCTGAGACGAAATGAGGTCTCATTTACAATAGTTTACTGACTTTGTACGTTTCAAAGAAGCAGCTTTAAGTTCCCCTTCTGGCATCAATATCATGACAACTAGAAGTTATCAGCAAATTTTGCTGATTCTAACAAATGTTATTGTAACTTTCATACATTATGTTATGTTCCTGATGTTTTGTTTTCAGAAAAGGAACCAATGGCCATAGAGTGATTGACGAGTCATTCAGTACAACTGATTCTATTGACAGTTGTAAGTAACGATTATTACATTGCACCTCTGTGTTAGAACCTGTGTTTTACAATTAATTTTTCTGGTAATTCTTTTTTCTTTGCTGGTGTAGTATCATAAACAGTATTCCGATGGTACACTGTTATTTCTGTTATTTTATAATTGTTGCAGGCTTCACTACAAAGGCCATATAATTCTTCTGCTGTACCATCTGGATAATGTATCAAAATTCTATTAACAGCTTTGATAGCTGCCTTTGTGGCTGCACCATTCATGTATCCAATTATTCGCATAAGTATTGATGGTTTTTCTTGAGGTGGTTTTTATTGGTTCTGGGTCAGTATTTTTGTCTGTTCTTCCATATATTTCTGTACAGATTTCTGGGTTTTTATAATTTTCTTTTGGTGACAGATTTTTTTTTTACGTTTCTCAGATAGGTGTATTGCTCTTGTATGTTCCTGATATGCTGATTTATCTGTCTGTATGGCCTGTCTGTCTGCCTTTCAAGCAGAAGTCAGCACATAGAGGCAGAAATTTTAGACTCCTTGTCCAACAATCTGTGTTATCAGACCTTGCACAGGGCCACACATTCCTGTTCTGGGGAAGCAGCTCAATCTCAGCAAGGGAGTTCATGCCTGCTGTTGTTACCTCTCGCCTCTGTGTTTTTCTAAATCTGCCTCTTTTTCTTTTATCCTCTGGTTAGCATATTATACTTGATTAAATTTATGTTTTTTCTTAATACCTTAACCCTTTCAGGACCAGAACAGGAAACAGGAATTTTCAGATTTGGACCTGGTTAATTTTCCTGTTTCCAGAAATGTTACCATATACCTTTTTTCATTTGACTACTTCACACAATAGTTTAGATAAATGTGGCATGTGTTATACATCATCGGAAATGGAAATGGATACAGAAAATGAAAATAGCAATATATTTATGATATGTGATTATTTAAAGGAATAAAATATTTTAAAAAATATAAAATATTCAAGGTAGATCATTTTTAATTGAAAATATTGTAATTAACTAACCCTTTTCCATGTTTATATGTGTTGCTATCCATTTGTCTTGAAATATTACACAACATAATCCAAATTCCTCAAAAGTACAGTTTATTTGATTAATTTATGTCCACAAATAACGAAATTATGTACATTTTTGTAAATGATCCCAGAATGAAAAATATTATAAATTTATGTGATGTCAGAACAATAATATTTACAAGTCAAGTTTATTATTTTTATTTACACAACTGGACTTATTTTGTGTGATATGTCCCTAAAGTACCAGTTTCGTTATCAGAATAACTACCACTCGATTCCTCTGAGACACTGATAGTGCTGTAATAGAAGGCATCCACTAGCTAAACTTAAGCCAGATCATCTTACCTTTTTATAACTTTTACCAATATTCCGACCCATCATCATAACAAAATTATTGTCCAAGTCTAAATACTATGAGTACTCTTTCTGAATCACTCAATAACAAGGTTTCGAACATAGATCTAGCTTGTTCTGCTCTATATCGTTTTGGTTGACTGCAAGAAGTATCAACAGTGGGCGTGGTCATTATGTGACAAAAATTTGAGAAATAAACAATGAATATAAATTAAAAATTTTCCAATGTTCGAAACTTTGACCATGCCGGTATAAACAGAAAGATCAAGAGAGAGAACTCTCCTACTTCTGGAAATCAAGTATTGGTTGAAATAAAAACGAAAATCAGCTAAAACAAATCAAATATTCAGCTACACCCGAAATAACCGAGGTGTCGGACAATACACCGGAAAGAGTTAAGAACACTATAGTGTTGTGTGATTCTAGTACATGTAATAGATATATTATAATTGTTATAATGAATAGTTCAACAAAGAGAGATAATTTTGGTTTAGATACAAAGTGCAGCTTTTAAGAGACAGCATAAATATATGAGAACTGTTATTACAAAAGATGAAAACCTACAACATAGACCATGATAATGATCTCTCAGAATGAAGCAAGACTTTTCTTCAGAAAATTATGAAAAATGTGAATAACTCAGTTCTTGACTGTTGACATGAAAAAATGATTCTTCCAGCTCTGTAAAGAAACACCACTGCTCTATTAGTTTTGCAATATTTCAACAGAAAATGATTGAAGAATGTAATCAACAATGATACATATTGATCTTAAGATATTATTTGTATTAATTATCTCTGCATTGTGTGTTTCATGTTCAGTTTCTTGTGCATGTACAGAATATTAAATTGTCCTGTCCCCCACATATACATACATACTCCTCCACCCATATATATATATATATATATGTATATATATATATATACACCTCACCTTGGCAAATATATGGGGTGAAGGGCTGTATACACGTAGATAATTATAATCGTTTTTAATTTTTAATTAAGCTAGGAGGGGATTGTGTATATGATTTAAAACCTATTTAAATAGCATGTTGAATTATTTATTTGACATTTCTTTCATCTAAATATGAGCCTCAACTGTGAGGCACTTTTGTCTACTGTTTTATTTGTGCTTGTATAAATATCTTATATGTCTCTTTGCCAGCTGATCTATGTGACATTTATGAAAAAATCAAACGCCTGGCAATGAGGGATTGTGAGTGTGGAAAATCTCGACCAACATCAGCAGCATCTGAGGTAGAATAATAAATGAACTATTGTCTACATTTTAACCTCTGTCAGCATATTAATAAATAGGAGCAAGTAGTGGGGCGTAATGTACACTGCAAGGTATTGTGACAGCTTTACAAAAAAGTAACATAACAAAATACTGACGTTTCTGCCTACTTCAGAAAATGAGACCAACATAAATGGGCAACGAAATAAGGATAAACTCTACTACATCTAGAAAGAGCGGGACAAGTAAATCAAAGAGAGATGAGAAGAAGGATAATAAATGAGGTGATAAAATAAAAGGGAGATGTACTACATATTAAGAGAATAAAAATTAATAATATATAAAAATATGTCAGCTAAAAAATTTGTTTAAAATTAATGTGAGACTTTTCTGAGATGATCCAGAAGTAAGTTGTGTGGATGACTGAAATCGAATGTGGATTAATGAAGGGGGAAGAGGGGGGAGGGAAACCTGTAACGTGATTAGACAAGAGGTCTGATAGGAGTCACAGGTGATAACAAGGTGTGATGGTGATTAAGAATTAGACAGATTTCAGCTGAGATAGGGCGTGAAAACATGGTCTAACAAAGCCAGACATGCCGTCGGGCAACAAGTGGAAGAATTTGGTGTAATGGAGGATCAAGGAAGACCAGTGTAAACATGCGGTGCGATCTACAATGTTAGATGGGATTGTAATGTGTCTGAAAGAAATATGTGTCTGACCTGTGAGCTGACACCCTTCGGCCAGTGTGAGAAGCTATTTGTGTGGTCCTATATTTTTGGTTATGTTTACAAACTTTTCTGTTTGAGAGGTACTCTCTGTGTGAGATGTCTTGGATCTTCTGATAACATCTATTTCCAAAGCTTGTATTGTCTTTTCTAATCATACATTTACAATCCATGTTTTTCTGGTGTATAAGAATATTGGTATTCCTAGTGTAGTCTAATTTGTATTATAGGTTTATTTGTTTTGCTAAATTCTTTTCAGTCTTGCTAATGCAATTGCTGTCTCTGTTGCTATAGTATTTACTTTGATTTTGAAACTGGTGTTTCACATGCACTTGGAAGGCATATAACTAGTGGCAACAATACTAATTTGATAAAGTGGAGATAACAGATTACGTCTCATTACACCTAAAACATGCTTGAGTGGAATCAATCAGGAAAAGTGGAGAAATAGTAAGGAGCAGAGGGCACCAGGTAATGAAGAGTTGCCCATCGCTACTATCAAGTTGATAAAAGTGTAATTGACATGTTTATCATCGGAAGACTCATCTTGTTATCTTTATATTCATGAAACTTTGACTGGAATTTAAAGCCTCAACGTATTTGGTTTAATAAGGAGAGCATGCATAGATTTATAGTTACATATATATAGTTATGTGATGTATAAATTTATATATAGGGATGAAATGTGATGCATTTTAACAAATTTTGCTTTAAAGTCTATATCATTCTCTCTTTTCAGCCACCATACAGGATCAAGGGTGTCAATAGAAATCCTTCAGGTAATCAAATTATTTATATATATATTAAAGTTTCATAATTTACTTTGAATTTGTATTGTGTCACTGACAGACATGAAAGATTGTAGAAATGCACTGCCTACTACATTAAAATAAAAGATGTAAATATGAGAGCACCAATGTTAGCCTCTTCATCCAAATACATCTGTTCTATATGTGGATGTGACTGCCATTCTAGAATTCAGTCATAACAAACGCTGCGTTTGCTATCAAGTGATCAACTATGGCACATTGATTTTTCTCCTAAAATACAAAGCCTATTATTATTACTATTACTACTTTATATCCTCCAATTTATGATCAATGTTTTCATTTCCTTTAGGGCTTGTACTACTATGATTGGAAAAGTAAGAGGGGCCTTCGTTGCACAAGGAAACATAGAAGACCAAAGAAATTAGGTTAAACACAAAAATACAAATTTTTAGCTTCAATGTTAAATCAGTCCTATTATATGGTTGTGAAACATGGAGAACAACAAAATGAAAATCACACAAAGATACTGACCTTCATTAATGGATGCTTGCACAGAGTTAAAGGATGGAAATGACAGGACAAGATTACTAATGAACTATGGGAAAGTACAGGTCAAATATCAGTGGACAAAGAGATGCAACGATGGCGCTGGATAGGACACACACTACAGAAGCCAACAAAATGTTCTTGGAGAAGAAAGGACGAAGCAGAGATGAATATGATGGGGAAGACGTGGAATGAACTCAAAAGAATGGCAACAACCAGAGTGGCTTTTATTTTTATATATATATTTTTTTAATACCATTCTCACATAAATATTGACTTTAGCTCGACAATTTTATGTTTTGAGTTTGGTAAAAAAGAATTTTAACTGTTTCCGTAAAATATCCAATTTTAAATTGAGTGGAGTGTACCAGACTCAGGATATCTACAACAAAAAATGCTGCAACAATAAAAATTGAGAGAATTTAAAGGCTTGTGTTGTTGGCTTCATTGTTCAGGTTTGTGCATGAAATGGACAGATGTATAAAGTTTATTAGCCAATGAAATATTTATAGATAAATGTTGTAGGTAAATATCAACTTTGGAGTAATTACTTAACTTTTGGTTCTCCAATAGAATTCATAAACTGTCAGTTCCAATCAGGTATACAATTATTTATATTCTATATTTGTTGATGTAGATATGTTGCTAGTATATGATATATCATACCATATGTCACATATAATAAAATAGTGCAGGTTAGATTGAATCTATGTGTTTAAGACAGCCTGATCTCACTTTTGTGAGAGAAAGATGTGATTTAGCTCAGAGTGAAACATAAGGAATGAAAAATGGAGAATGTGTTCACATAAGCTAAGGCAATGAAACTTTTTGACCTAAACTTCATCACAAGCTGGACATTAAAACAGAATAGAATGAAAATAATCATTGAAAATTATAAAAGCAGCTGAAATATTCAGAAAAAAGAATGGCTGGCGGAAATATACACAAATATACTATATTGTGTAGGGCCAGTGTGAAACTGGATTAACCATGAAAAAATAAACTTAAAAAAGTAGGCTACACACCCAACAAAGCTAATTAACCTAATCATCTCCTTGTGTACATTAACTTCATAAAGTGGCAATAAGTGCAACTTGGACAACTTTCATTCCTTCACGTGGCCCTTTTGAGATAAATACTTGCCTTTTGTGTGTGGTTTTGTATTTATATATGTTATATTGTACCTGATCAATGCTTTTGCAGAAACATTGTAGTTTGTCTTGTCTCTCCTTAGGTTCAGCAGCTTAATACCATTTTATGTTTTTTTAAATACAAATTTAACAACAGTCTTCCTCTGTAGTAGTTAGCTGGGAAAGATATTTCCCGTAAAGATGCTTAAACCATTTTTAACACTATAAGATGCCATGTCAGATTGAATTTTTCTGATGTTGATTTTATTGACTAAATCTCATTATCTTACAGTGCTCGTGGCCAAAAAAGAACCCCCACACACTAGAAATCTGGCTCGAGTAAAACCTTTCCAACGACATCAAATGTACCAACGAGCATGGAAAATGCAGCCGCCAATTGGTGAAGATTTTCATCACACCATTTGCCGAGAGGTTCATAATAAAATGCTTAAAAGGGATGAAGTCAAAGTAAGAACCATGGTCCATTTGAATGTGAATATGCAGAAACAGTGTTAGTTTCTAGAGCAAATATTTTTAATCTAGATTATTTACTGGATGAACATGTTAAAAACCAGCCCACTGCACATGGCAAAGTTACTAGAACACAAAAAATTCTTTTCAAACAACTCCACTGCACGTGGCAAAGTTACTAGTTGACAAAACATTCTTTTCAAACAACTCCACTGCACGTGGCAAAGTTACTAGTTGACAAACAATTCTTTTCAAACAACTCCACCGCACATGGCAAAGTTACTAGAACACAAATTCTTTTCAAACAACTCCACTGCACATGGCAAAGTTACTAGAACACAAAAAATTCTTTTCAAACAACTCCACTGCACATGGCAAAGTTACTAGTTGACAAACAATTCTTTTCAAACAACTCCACTGCACATGGCAAAGTTACTAGTTGACAAACAATTCTTTTCAAACAACTCCACTGCACATGGCAAAGTTACTAGTTGACAAACAATTCTTTTCAAACAACTCCACTGCACATGGCAAAGTTACTAGTTGACAAACAATTCTTTTCAAACAACTCCACTGCACATGGCAAAGTTACTAGTTGACAAACAATTCTTTTCAAACAACTCCACCGCACATGGCAAAGTTACTAGTTGACAAACAATTCTTTTCAAACAACTCCACTGCACATGGCAAAGTTACTAGTTGACAAACAATTCTTTTCAAACAACTCCACCGCACATGGCAAAGTAAAGTTTTGCCAAGAAAGTAAGTCTGTGGTGCCATGACATTTGTGGCTGCCACTTGGACAGCTCTAATGGATAGGCCTTGTAATTGACACACTGATATGCAAAGTACGTGCCGTTAACTTTTATTGTCTAAGCAAATTTCACATTAAACATTACAACCAATTTTCAGGCTCTGTAATCATCATCATGTGCCATACTGGTTGGTGTAGGCAATCATATCCTTCCACAATCTTCTATCAAAAGTGCATCGTATCAGTTCTGTTATTGACTGTTTTCCATGCCATGACACCAAGCTATCCAGTATTTTCTCTCTTTGTCGTCCGCGATCTCTCTTTCCTTTTATTTTGCCAGTTGTAACCAAGTATTCCAACTTTCCTCTTCTCATGATGTGCCCGAAAAATGTTGATTCTTTCTTTCCAATGTTTTATAGGAGTTCCCTTTTTGTGTTGGCCTCTGAGAATGTCTTCATTTGTGTTTTTAGCTGTCTTTTTAGGCTCTGTAATAGTGCTATAAAAAATCTGTTTACTTATTTTATATCAGGATTCTCTTTATAACCTGTCTCATTATAAGTGGATTCTAGTTTATAAATGTACATAAAGTTAATAATTGCATTGTTGTTAAGAACTTGAAATTGATTATGAGTATAATCTATTGTTGTTAGAGTTGACATCGAAGTACACCTATTGGTGCTCAGCCACCTTCAACAGATAGCATAGTGCACTGTTACCAGTTTTGTGTATGCACACTGACTTCAGAAACTTCTGTTACTGCATGCTGTGTGTGCACGTTTTCTCTTTTGTGTACGTGCACTTACATTCTCACACATCAGAGTATACAAGAAAGACTTTTTCTTTTTAATTTTACTTTTATTTCTTCCTCTCATTCGAAATTATATTTTTTTATTTTAAATATGTATTTGTGTGTGTGTTGTATGTTTGTTCCAGCTGAAGGTTCGTTGAAACGAAACGTCATTCTGGTTTGTGTTGTCCTCTTGTTATGTAAAGTTTTAACCATACTGTTTTTTTTTCTATCATCATCATCGAGTGCCATCTCCGCATTGATGGTTGGCTACCATGGAGCGCCATAGTTCTCTTTTCATTTTTAGTTGTTTTAAAACTTCATCGTTTGTTTTCTTTTCTTTCCATCAAAATTCTACCTATTCTTCTATAAATCCACATTTCAAAGGCTTCAATTTTCTGTTCTGTTTTCTTGTCTAATGTCCATGTTTCTGCACCATACAGGAATATTGAGAAGATTAACATTTTGCTATTCTTAGTTTTAGCCACAGTGTTATTTGTTTTGATGTTAGTATATTCCTCATGACATTAAAATTACTTTTTGCCATACTTATTCTTTTGTTTATTTCAGTTTTACATTTTCCGTCACTGGTTATAGTATGGTTTAACCATACCATTTTTTTCTATATCTATTATTTCCATTTCTCCCCACAATTATCTTCACTGCAGCTTCACAATTTTATGCATTTCTTTGCCTTGACCTTACCAGTGACTCATTGGTTTTTCATGTGCCTGATCATCCTGCTTGAAGTTTTATTTATTCGATCATAGTATAATTAATATATTTTTGTTCTTACAGTTATCCCATAAGGTATATGTGCCAAACACGTATGTTGTGCCATCAGAGAAGCCAAGATATGAACTACGATGGGAAGTCCGCAGATGTAACCAAAATTATGAATTGCCTCGGTGTGGTTTCTTTCATGAAGTTTAGTCAGAATTGTATGGCTAGGTCAGACTGCAAGGTCATGGAGTCATCAGATGTAAAAAATCTTGTAACAATTTATAGTTGATGAAGTAATATAATAATAACAATTCAACGGTTAGAGACATAGCCTCAATTAATGTGTTAAATTATTTTAGCGAATCTTATATTAGCACATTACATATTTTGAAATATAATGAAATTATAGAAGTTATTAAAAATTTATTTTAGAATTTTACGTGCTTTTAAAAATGCTTTTCAAAATTTAAAAATTGCTAGAAAGAAATAGAAAATGTGCAGAGCAGAAGAGGTCATTATGCTAATGTATACTTTTATCATTCATAATTTATAATATATAAAAGGAGTATAGATTTATTAGACTATTGTAGAGTGTGAAATGAATATTTTTTTTTACATAAATCTGTATTAAATAATCTGATGTTTACAAAAAAATGTTTGATTTGTCTTTGAATTTTGTGCTCCTATAATTAATATAGTACTTAAAATTAACCAAGAAAACATGAGATTTTTTAATTTATATATTTTTTTTTTACTGATTTACAGAGATTTATATATCCAGTACTTTGTTTAACATACTTCTGTTGTCTTGGTTTAACCACAACTTAAAAAAAATGTACACAAAACAGTGATAAAATTCTACCTGATTTGAATGACCCCATCACTACAAATAGATGATGCTGAATTTCTTCATGAAACAAAATATTTTGTTTATGACCTAACCTTAATTGCTGGATCAGTTACCTTCTAAACTCTGTATTGCTTTGCTATTCTTTGCATTTTTGCATGTAGTCTACTTCCTAACAGTTGTCTCTATTGATGGAAAGAATTAAAAACTCTTGGCTTGGACATATTTTGATGACAACATGCAGTTTTGATTCTCCAACTCTATTGTCACCCCATACCCCAACAAGCAGACCTCACTCAAAATTGGGATATATGTTGTAAGATTGGTCACGTCTATTGTTTATAAATTAGCTTAACAGTTTTTAAGGGCAAAATAGACTCTGAGAAAAAAAATATGGCCCTCTTATATATTTATATATAATTTATAACTAAACACATTAACAAAATTCTGGACACTGCAAAAATGTTATGGGAACAGTGGATAATCTGTTAATACACTGCTCCAAACTGACCTGTGATGCCTGTATCTTACAACATACTTTTCATCAGCAGAATAGAGGGACTGGATGGTCTCGAGGCAAGATGCTGGTCTCAAGACAGAGAGGCTGTGAGATCAAACCCCGCCTACACCAGTTAGGATTTTGATTTCTTTGTATGGCAACCTCCCCCGGTCTTAGCAGTGAGGCCCGGCTTGAAACGTCAATTACTCGTCTGAAAAATGATGAGCTTCTCCGAAGATGGAGTTATCTGTCTGTGTGGCAAGGGACCCCTGAGCACACAGCTGCCGGGGAAGAATGAATTAGCACACAAAATTTAGTTTCTAGGGACTTTGCCAGAGATGAAAGCTGGCAAATACAATGTGCAGAACAACTGAGGGGGAAAAAATGTACTTTTACAAGAAACAACAAGCTCATATCAAAAAGAAAATATACCAAGCTGTATCTAGGCAGATAAATACAGAGAAATACTGGGGGCATAGGGGGCTGAAAGATGTGACTCATAGCTAATGACTTGTGCCAGGATCTGTGAAGCAGGACCATCCAGACCATACTCCACCTCTACATGCTAACTCTAGTAACAGACTGACTAGTCTAGTCTAATAGTCTAAGTGAGTAGGGACTGAGAGGGATGGAAACCTGGTATTCAAAAATGCCCTGCCAAAATCACGTGTCTGGCCAAAAGTTGCAAGTATCAGTTTTACTGCAAACATAAAATATTAAAAGTTGCAAGTATCAGTTTTACTGCAAACACAAGATATTAATGCCCTTTTAAGGGCCAATGACAAAAAGATATAACTATTCCTTTAGTCTTCTGGTGAATGCAAAGAAGAGATATCTTTAAATAGAGAGAAGCATAACTTAATAGTTATACTTAAAACCCCAGATTTCAAGACCTTCATAAAAATTACGAACTCAAAATACAAATTTTTGGTATTCAAGTTGCCATGGGCAAACATTTCCCCACAACCTATACCTTCCTAATTATTGCTTCCAGAGACCCCTGAATGTAAGATTTGTTTCCTTTGATGTTGGATATTTTTTTTTTTCGAACACCGGGTGCACTTTGTAAACATTAAGGTGTCATAAAAATGCTGCTGTTTTTTTTTTTTTAATAAATTTTTTCAGCTTTCAAGAAAAAAATGTTTCTTGTGACAGGAAATCTCTTTGGCTGCCAGCAAGATATCAAACCTTTGTAACATAGAATAGGCAGTGAACAATGCTAGAAGAAGCCAAACATACGGCTGGCTAACAAATAAAACTTCACAAATCCTTTACAGGTGTCTCCCATTGCAGAGCCCTTGAGCCGAAACATTGTTTGTTCAATCTTGTCTGCAGACCTTGAACATCCAATTTCTGGTTGTGTTTTCTTCTATCTATAACAGATTTGAAGGGTCACATATTCGTTTTCACGTCCAACCCACCTGATAAAAAATTATTAGTGTGACTGCAGTCCTGACAAAATGGCTACTGAGCATATTTTACCGAGGGACACAGAAGAAGAAACTTATGGCAGTTTTCAAAACAAACAATAGTAGTGTCTGCAGTCTTGTTTTCACTATTGTTTTTCTTTAAATTACTTAGAATTTGATGTCCAAGACTCTATGCATCAGACATAGACTCTTGTCTCAAATTGTTCTCAGCTGAGTGAAATAGTTTTAAGATAAAAACATTAATGTTACTTTAATTTAAAACATACATAATGGCTGTTTAGTTATAACATTAAGATTGAACTACATTTTAAACGGATTAGAAGTTTTATGTTTTTTTTCTATTTACACTTTAAAATTAAGGCCCCCACTTAATATTACTTGAAAGAAAACACAATGTTTTAGTGTATAAACAGTGGTTTCAAATTTACCAAAGTTGTGTGCTTAGTACATTTCTATACGGATCAGAAACTTGTAAAATCTATGCAGAGCAGGAGAAAAGGTTTAACAGTTTTCATGTGCGTTACCTTCGAAAGATTATGAACATCAAATGGCAGGACAAAGTAACCAACTCTAATGTCTTACAATGAGCCAAACTCCCATCCATCATGGCAAACATTCAAATTTTCAAAGAAATATAATATGGTGAACTTAGGGAAGGAAAAGGGCAAACCAGTGCTGAGATATAATGATCTTTGCAGGGCTTCCTTTAGGGAATTCTCTATCAGTGAAAAAACTGGGAAAATCTGGCTGCAGATCATGGCACATGGAGACCAAAAAAAAATGGCACAGTAATTTTTGAGTGATGCAGTGCTGATATCAAATTCAGAAGAAAAAAAAGGCGCAGGAGAAAGATGAGGCCAGGCACCATGAATATATCTTGTTCGTTCTGTGGGTGGATCTAATTGTCCAATATTGGCAGATTCAACCACGAGAGAAGCTGTTCAGTAAAGCAACATCCTCCATAAGACACTAATATTTTAACCAAACTACAGACTTATGCTTGCTACCAAGCATCTGTCAAGACGCTAAAGCCATATACAGCGGTTAGAAAATATTTTTACCAGTTCTTTTGTAGGACAAGTTCCATCTTCCAGCAGAACTTAAAAATGCAAGAAAGCCATTGCAAATGTTTCACCATCTTGAGTCTATGAGATAATACGAGCTTGTGGCAATAAAAGTAAGTAAAGAGCCCCCGTCACGCCAAGTGACGTATAGGGAATATAGTATTAGTGACCATAAATTTTACAGACCTTCGGCATATGATTTTTGGGGTAATGTGGTCGGTATTACGCCCGTGCCGCTTTACTTTCCCAGAAAAAAATTTGGTGCCCATTTAAGGCTGGGTGAACCTGGAAGCCGTCGGTTGGGAGTTCACTAACCACTGAGCTATCACGTCTTCCTAGCTTGTGGCAATAGCAGACATGTAATGCTGATCTTCAATTTCACTTTTTATTACAAACAAAACCATACGCCTCAGGTAAACCATCAGAGAGAAATAGTAGATTATATGCTGCGTGGTAAAGAGCCTTCAGTACACAACTATGATTGTGAGCAAGAGCAGAATACATGAACAGAGTTTGACTGGAACTATCAACTTCCACTCTTGCCATCTGGTTGCATTAGGATTGTATGCCAGATTCTGAGTTTGACTGAATATTTCCTCTGTCCAGTCTTTTATGTCATCAACTCACTTTCTCTGTCTACCCTTACATCTTCCACTAACAAGGTTCTATATAGTACGATCCTGGCAAGCTATCAGATTATGTGACTTGCCCATACTAGCCTGTAAGAAGTTCATGCATTTGGTGGCTGGTCTACTTTGTATAGAACTTAGTTCTAGTTCTTGCCTCACCCTTTTGACGACCTCACTCATTGTCAATTGACACTGTTGAATTGTTTCTTTGATGTTGTCTGTCCATCTTACTCTGTCTACCTTTTGCTCTTCTCCTCTTTTAAAATATGACAAACCAGTTTATTTGTTCCTGTATGTAGCATTTTTTGGCCATGTAATGAGAAGAGAACAACTGGAATATATTGTAACAACTGGAAAAATTGAGGGACGAAGAGATAGAGGGAAGCAGAGAGAAAAAATACCAGACAGCTTAAGAGAATGGCTTGGCAGAAGGTCAACAACAGAAATGATAAATAGCTGCCGAGATCGAAAATTGTGGAGAGACATGATCACCTACACCAGTAAGCATGGTACTTGATGATGATGTAGCTTAAGTTTGGCTCAATGCCTACTCTTATGTCATTTCTGATTCTGTCTTTTCTGGTCACTCCAAGTGCTTTTCTCAGACATCGTATCTCTGTGGTGACAAGTTTTCTTTTGTGCTTCGACATAGTGACATTGGTACCACAATGTTTGAATGAATATAATCTGTATAAGATGTTTCTTGGTGATAATAGGTTTTGCTTTGTGTCGAAGTATTAGGGATAGCTGTCCCAATATTTGGTTTGCCTTATATAAGTATCTCTTTATTGATTTTACCATCTTCTGAGAATGTTGTTCCCAGTTATTTATAGTTTGTTATTTATTTTATAACTTGATGTTCTATAACTGTGTTTAGTGTGTCTTTTTTTTGTCTTCCTATTAATATAATTTTTTTTTTGCTGTGTTTATTTTCATGTTATTCATTTTACATTCTTCATTCAAGGACAGTTGATGTTGAAGTTCTATTTCTTTGAAAGCTATTGAGGCCTGGTCATCAGCAAAAAGTAGTCCATATATATCTTCAAACGATGATTTAGCATCCTTTCATATTTTGTTAATCTCGGTGATAAACAAATGTGCTGACAACACTCAACCTTGTCTTACTTCAGATGTTACTGCAAATTGTTTTGATCTTCCTTTTCTCACTCTAATTGCACTCCTGCAGTTACTACATAAGCTCTTGTAACATCTAATGAAGTGGTAATTAACTACATAATGAGCCAAAGCCATAATATATTTCTATCCAACCTATTGAAAGCTTTCTCTTGGTCTACAAATGCTATGCAGAGATTCTTTTTACATTCTATGTTCTTCTCTAGCTGCCTGAGTGTAGCATGTGTGCAGATTCTACTTTCTCTAGACCCTATCTGTTGTTCTGAAAACTAGGGATCAATAATAGGTTTCTTGTTTCTACAATCTTGTCATATACATTTAGCCTATGTAGCTCAGCATATGCCACGGTAAGGTAAGGTAAGGTAAGAGACTTGAACCGGCGTCTTAGCACGCGAGTTTCCACCCATATGTGCTCGGCCGCCTATCCAGAAATGTTTGGAAATTTCTGGATAGTGTCGCCTCAAGCATCGATACTCAGATGCGAGGCGACATTCCTCACCTTCCCAGGGTAATACCCTTGTACCCATTTCTGCCAACGGCTGGGTCGACCGTGGGGGTATTTTTTTTTTCCAACCACGAGTACAACTCACACTGCTTCAGCGGGAATCGAACACGGGTTGTCCGAACGTCGGTAGCTCGGTCGGGTGGTTTTCCCAACTAGGCTACCGATGCCACAGTATTGTGAACATTCTCTTTCAACTTTACACATATATTTTATTCTATTTATGATAATCATACTAAAATGATTTTAGACAGTAAATACATAAACATTTAGAATGATGTTATTCAATGACAGAAAAACACGTGCTGAACAGAAAACATAAATAGCTCAAATGAACCACAAAATTAGTTTTGAACGAAATGACAACAAATGTATAAACATTTTTGGTAGGAAAATGTATTTGTTTTAAAAATGAATAATTTTAAATGATTGTTACTTACAATAGTGGCTGGAGTGACCAGAGACAAAAATTATGAATGAAACTATAACAAAAATAGTGGTCAGAACCTATATTATATTAAACTATATAAAGATGCAATAATAGGAAAATGTATTTGTTTTAAAAATGAATAATTTTAAATGATTGTTACTTACAATAGTGGCTGGAGTGACCAGAGACAAAAATTATGAATGAAACTATAACAAAAATAGTGGTCAGAACCTATATTATTTTAAACTATATAAAGATGCAATAAATAAATGGTTTGCCCACCTGAAGAGAATGTCTTGGGAGTCCATACCATACAAGGCATGTACAACAAAAGGAGATGGAAGAAAAACCTGAGGCAGACACAGAATAAGAGGGAGTGACACCATTAAGGAAACTTTCAAACTACAACAGTATTTAATAATAATGGTTAAGTGTATAAGAAGCACGAACGCTAAAATGTAATACCCTCCATTAACACTTGAAGTGCGTACACAAATTAATATATAAACCAATATTCTTTAAATGTCTTCGTTGCTCTGATCTACTACAACATGGACATCAGTACTGGAATCCATCCATGTCGATATCACTTTTAAATGAAACTGGATTATCATTACTTTGTGATTCTTCTTGCATTCACACTGTGGTAAGAGAATGTGATGAAGATGGGAAAAATTTTGTATACAGAGACAAAAACAAATAATAAAGTTTTGAAACAACTGAAAATGAAGAAAGATTTATTTAAAGCAACTGGAACGTTGACACAAATTTACTGAATGTCATCTTTGAGGGAGAATACAAGGTAGAGGCAGACAAAGACTAAAGTGGACTTTCAAGATCAAGAGATAGACAGGTGACTGTGACAATGAAGTCAATCTAGGTAAAAGACAGTGAAATGGTGATTCATTTTAGTCAGCCCTCAATTTGAAGACAGCACAAGAAAAGAAAATTACAATGTAAATAAAGTAGCACTAGTACATATTTTTATCATCCGCACAACAGCAATCATGTTTCTAATTCCAAAGGAACGCTGAACATTTTCAGCATTGTAGTGTCTTCCTCTGGGTGTTTCTGGAAATCTTCTGGTCTGAACCTGTTCACAAACTTGGTGTCACGTACGGTTGTATGCAGCTCATCCAACAATTTCCGTTCAATCTTCTCCAGCGCAGCCAGAGTTAGAACTAGGGTGTCATGTTTCAGCATTGAGAACACATTCAGACCTGGAATAGTATGACCCATTTTTTTTTTTTTTAATAAAGCAAACAAATGCAGCAAAACTAATACTGAAGATTAATTTAACAAAAAGAAGAAAAAAAACAGTGCTCAGATGTTTTACTAAATGGTAATACATTCTTGATGAATGTACACAAAATGATATAGAGACCAATATTCTTTAAATGCATCTTTGTTGCTCTGGTCTACTACAACATGGACATTGTACACAGACAATGTTTAATCAGCATTAGAATTCATCCATGTCTGCATCACTTTTAAATTAAATATGAATTATAATTACTTTGCTCTTATTTGTATTCACACCTTGGTATATCATAAATTTGTTATCTGCAGCTTCTCTTTAGCTCAATATGTACAGCTTTGTTTGTCATGTTGATTCCTTCGGCCATCACATCCTATTTAGCGGTTTAAACATGGGGTAATCCTGTAGTTTATATTTACCACTCATGTACACAGTGGGTGTATACCTCAGAACCAATGATTCTACATGCATTTGGGGAGTGTAGAGCCTGTCGGCGCTAGTGCTGAAAGCAATCAGCAACGCATATCTTCTGACAGAACTATCCACATACTATTCCAACCTCCATCCTGTGCCATAGTAACAGCCTAACAAATGTGGACATGCAAGTTAGGACTGAAAAGGAAGGCAACCTGATAGTCAAAAAAGAAATGCTATGAGAGGATAAGGTGGCACAAAAAATGCAGCCTGCAGTAAACCATAACACAGTGCACCCACAAAAATATCCATTTCTTCTTCCTTTCAGCTCGATTCCCACTGGAAGCAGTGTGAGTTGTACTTGTGGTTGGGAAAAAAAATAACCCTGCAGGCAGAAATTGGTACCAGGGTAGTAATCTGGGAAGGTGAGGAATGCCACCCTGTATTGAGTTTTGATGCTTGAAGCGACACTATCCAGAAGTCTCTGAACACATCTGGATATGCGGCTGAGCACATATGGGTGAAAATTTGAGTGCTAAGACAACGATTCAAGTCTCATACTGTACCTTTACTTTACCTTTATAATTGGCCCAGGCAGCAATAAACTAAGGTGTATGTCAATACGCAACTTGAGTTGCCCCTTTTGGCAATTAGGTTTAATGCTTAAATTATTTCAGCTTAAAGAAGAGGAAAGAATGTGCCCAGTGGTGTACAGGGAATATGGTGTTAGTGCCATTATTTTTTACATCCACATTTTTTGGGGTAATGAAGTCAGCGCCACTATCATCTCTCTTTCCCAGAAAGATCAGGTACACACTTTAGGATTGGGTGTACATAGCATAATCAGGATCAAACCCAGCCTCTTGTTCTCAGAAGTCTAGATTATTAACCACTGCTCAAATAAATGTTACATATTCAATTATTAGTTTGTGGTCTATTTGAATTACTAGGTGGACAATGTCTAGGAACATGTACAAATACAATTGGGTAAACATGTGTAAGGTGAAAGTCAATAAGAGCTTTGATTTCTTAAGAGGATATACAAATATGAAAACTAAATCCAACATAAAGCAAAGAGTCTTTAACTCATATATAAAATCATTGTTGTAGCATGACACACATAAAACTCTTTCCCCTTCTTTCTCACTGTGGTTCATCTATTAAAATTAAACTTCTTTGCTTATTTAAAAGATTCCCTTCATGCCTTGCTTAAGTGTATGGGGAATATGGTGTTAGTGACCATATTTTTCTATAACCACTGCACATTTTTGGGTGATGTGGTCGGTATCACACCAGGCCACCTTTACTTCCAAGAAAAATCTCTGGTACCCATTCTTAGAGACTGGGTGAACCCCAGGGCCTTATCAGTCAAAAGAAACAATCTGCCACTGCTGAAGTTTGAATCCAGACCCTTCTGGTCAGGAAGCGAGCACACTAACCACTCGACCACCAAGGCTTTGCTCATATACTTTCACCATTAATTCCTGTTTACCATTTTTTTCTTCCTAAAGCTAATAAACAAAGTTTACATTTCAATTTAAATTAAAAAAAAAAAAATTTTAATTTTTTTTTCTCACTTGTTAAATGAAGTTGCTAAATTCTAATGTCATCAAACTCTTACCATAAACGGGCATAAGGTTGAAACCACGGATGTCACTCAATGAAATGGCAATGTTTTCTGGCATGACATCGGTGCTGTCAAAGATGTACACAAACATAATGCAACTATATCACAGTATCTATTTTCATTAATTATAGCAGTCATGCATATATCAACTTTCTGTATATACAAAAGTAATTTGAAGATTAACAGCAGCCCTTCCACTATTTTGCTCTCAAATATGCATGAAACAACAATTATTACAGCTAAATATAGTAGAAATAAGTGGATATTGACGACACTCTCTGCAAACTGTCTTAACAGTACAACTAAACATGTTATTGGCTGAAACTAAGCTAATTAAATTAACTAATTTAATGGAGGTCAAGGAAAGTTTGAGAACTTCTGGTCTAATATCTTGGTCCTGAAGGTAATAACCTTTTCTTTTTTACACATTTTAATCTAAATTTAATTTAAATTAAAGGATACAAGATCCCTAGAACGGCTGTATGCTAATGGTGTACGGCAAAATGGAGTTTCGTTCATAACTTTGCAGTACCGGGGTGACTCCCGGAGGTTCATGTTAGTCAGGAGGGATTTATAATTTCACAAATTCACATTGCAGGGAGATCTTAGAGTCTGTTGTTTGATGTGTGACGGGGATAATCTGACAAATGTGTTTCATATGTTCGGATTTGGGGTCAAAATGATGTCTTAACATCATCAAATGCTATACATTTTTAAAAAATGTGACGATCATCATTTTCAGAGGGACGCGAACTTCTGATCAATATGGTGGATAGGCAGCAGGAACCATTAAAGGCTATGTCTGAAAAGTATTCCTTGTTGCAGTTTCCTCATATTCCAAGTCCGGCTTGTTGCATGAGCTACTGAGTTAAGTGCTCTGTGCACAATGTGAGCTGCACGTTTCATCTGTTTTGATCGTGTTTCGATATTCCGATTGTTTACGATAAATGATATCGTATGATGGAGAACAGATGGCTGTGTTTACTTTCTGTGGTCACCTTATGTCTTTTGGCGTGTGCCGAGACTGCTATGATGGGGACTACAGCTGCCTTTCTTTGTTTGGGAGATGAGAAAGTAATTCGGATGATTCCACTGGCATGGACAGTTGAGCAATTATGGATTTTATTTCGTTTGCAGTGATACCGAGGCCTACATAACCATAATTTTGGCTTAAACTAATGACAATGTCAAAGATAAGATGAGGAAGAATTGTTTAAAATAAGACCGCAGGCTAATGAGAAGAGCTGAAAAGAAAGAACAAGAAAAAAAAATATTAACAGAGTGACAATTTCTACAAAAATAAAATTCTATCGATTACTCAAAATACTAATAAACAATGAGAATAAACATGATGTAAAATATATACTCACTCATCTACAAAAAGAACTGAATAGCCCCAAAATCTCACGTCTGCTAACTCTTTCATGTACTGTGGAGTGAGAGCATTCACAAAATTGGTATTAGCAACTATATGATGCATGTATACAGTAATAACATAAAAGTTGATACAGTAATATAAAAGTTGAAATTGTACGGGCTTCTCAGTCATTCATCCCATTAGTTTAGTTAACAGAACACCTACTCCTTAATGCTCAGATCTCTTCCTCAACATCTCCTCACCAGTATGCAGTTATTGACATCACATGCTAGCAACAGCATAGAAGATGGTATCCGCTGAGATGCATGAACTCCATAACATCGGCAAAGCTCTGGGAAGTGGTGCTGGGCATATTTTTATCTTTTTAACAGATTTTTCTTGAGTAGTGAACGTATCTGATCTACTCTTCTTGGCTTTCATCTACCAAAGGTTCTTTAACGTGCTCAGGACCACACGTTTTTTTACTAATATCTGAGAGGAGGGCCAAGAGATTGGATCTCACTACTCAGAAATCTGGTGAGGGAAAAATTTCCTTCACCTGTGGCAAGATTCGTTGAACCCAGTACCTTCATGTCCAGAAGATATTGTCTTATCCTTGACAATAGGACAATAAACAAGGAAATCACTGGAAGCTGTAGAAGTGTGGTTTTACAGAAGAATGTTGAGAATACCAGAAACAGCTAAGAAGAGTAATAAAAACATTCTGAAGGTGGCCAAAGCAAAAAGAGCTAATTTCCAATACCAGGAAAAAACAATCATCATTTTTTGGCCATGTAATGAGAAGGGAACTGCAGGAATATATTGTGACAACTGTGAAAATTGAGGGACTAAGAGATAAAGGAAAACAAAGAGAAAAGATACCAGCCAGCTTTAGAGAATGGTTTAGCAGAAGAAATAATAAATAACTTTCGAGGTAAAAAGTTGTAGAGAGACATGATCACTCACGCCAGCAGGCATAGTACTTGATCATGATGAATATATACGACTTGATGGCACTTGAATAGAATATAACCACAATCTTGATAGGGTGCCAGCTTCTTCTTGTTCAGCGTTCACCTAATAATGGCATCCCTTCATTGTTCATCTTTAAGTGGATGTTAAGTGAGTATAGATATTTGTGACATCACAAGTTTATGGTAAACCATAATGTTTTTGCCTTTTGGCCCATCACTTCTGTCTTTGGCATGGCATTTTTTGGGGTACCAGGTTGTTCTCCTATTTTGATTCCTACTCAATGACCAGACTGACTAGTTTATTACCATGGAATAATTAATACCCTGCTGGGAGGTGGGGGTGGTGTCTCTGGATCATCTTTTTTGTTTGCTGATCCTGATGCACACAGTCAACTATGAGTTGCTGAACACTCTCGGCCCCAGAGTGCCAGCTGTGCAGACATCCACTTGAAATTGTTGACTCATATTTTAGTGTCCAGCAATTAACATGTCACTGGGTCAAAATCATAGGGGACCACACAGGCTGCTGAATTAATACCCACTGAGATGAGTTCAAATAGTGAGTTCACCTTGATGATTGCAAATGTGAAAAGGTTATGAAGAATCATCATCAAGTACCGGGCCTGCTGGCGTAGGTGATCATGTCTCTCCACAACTTTCGATCTCGACAGTTATTTATCATTTCTGTTGTTGACCTTCTGCCTAGCCATTCTCTTAAGCCGTCAGGTATTTTTTCTCTTTGCTTCCCTCTATCTCTTCGTCCCTCAATTTTTCCAGTTGCTACAATATATTCCAGTTGTTCTCTTCTCATTACATGGCCAAAAAATGATGATTGTTTCTTCCTAATAATGGATATTATCTCTCTTTTTGCATTGACCTCTTTCAGAACATTTTCATTACTCTTCTTAGCTGCCCATGGTATTCTCAACAATTTATGTTATGTTCTATGAAGAATAACAAAAAAAAAGCAATGAGATGGAGGAAAAAGGATAAGTGAATTAGAAAAATAAAACTGGCATATAGTGTTTGGTCAACAGGTGTTTAGTGGATATATCCTGTTTGTATCAAACAGTACCAGAGTGCAGTGAGGCAGGTAGATGAATTATTTCCAGTCCAAAATAGTTTCAGTTTTAGAAACAACAGGTAAGAGGAAAAAGTGGAAGACCCAGAGAGACACTGAAAAGAACATTGATGAGAGAAGCAAGAGCAGTAGGAATCGGCTCCCTCAATGAGATAGAGCTGCTTGCACAGAACAGAGATAAATGGCGAGATTTGATAAAATATCTTTAAAAGAATTGAAAACTGCTAGAATAAAAATTTAGATAAGAGAAGGAGTATCTTGGTCTATGCCCTATGGGCCGGCTACGGCACGAAAGGTAAATAGATAGACAGATAGAATATAGTTTCATGCTATTTAGTATACAAATACAAAGTGTACAGTTCTGATATGAACTAAATTCTAAATCACCGTTCGTACAGTTCACTTACCTCAGGGTCCGAAGTAGGGATGTCCAAGTTTTCTACAATGACAAGATCGTTCTGTAAAACAAACCAATTGCAATGTGTGCTAAATTAAAAAGTGTTGACACTGATAAAATATACTTTGAAAAGATATTTTTAAGGGAAGCATTTGTTGTAAAAATGTAGATGATCTACACAACAAGGTGATTCATGATAAGCACATAAGTTGACAGTTCACATTAGAAATATCATATTTTCAAAGCTGAAATATAGTCATCTCTAGTGACTCGGGCAGATGGTGCTCGTAAACCTGGGAGGGTCGACCATCTAAGGGCAGAATCCCCCTACAGAAAAGACAATCTGCTGCCTTGCAGGAAGATTGGGGACAATCAAAGGCTAGGGAAAGCAAACCCGAATAAAATGCTGGCTGAAATCGGATGCACTGGGCTACTGGCGCAGAACACAGTGCAACGTTTTAACGGGTGTTCAATCAGAGTGGATCTGGCGAACTCTACTTGTGATGTTCTGTCTGTGGGGGCGATCAACACACTTAGCCTGACAGCTGACTTCATGTGAGAGTCTGTAATCCCTACTCTGATTGAGTCCTGATCGCAGAGAGAGAGAGAGAAAGCTGAAATAGTATGGTCACCAAGGAGTACATAGAACACCCAAAGAAAAACATTAGACCCTTCCAGGAAAACAAAAAAATAATAAATAATGCAGTTGAGGTGGGGAATCAGTTGGTCTAGAAACAAGATGCCAGTCTCAAGACAGAGAGGTTTGTGAGTTAAAATCCCGGTTGCACCAGTTGAGATTTATTTTTATTTGTGATTAATCATTGCGGCAATCACCCCTGCTCTCAGCAGCGATGGCCCAGCTTGAAACGCCAATTACTAATCGACGGAAAAAATCTACTGCCTGTGCAGTGAGGGACCCCAGTTCACATGGCTGCTAGAGAAACATAGATTAACATGCAAAATTCAGTTCCTGGTCTCTAGGGACTTCACCAGAGGTGAAAACTTGTGAACACCACAAAAAAAAAAAAAAAGAAAAAAGTGCATTAGATTTTAAATAACTTTTTTGTGTCATAGTTGCTTGGACAATGTCCTTTAGCAGTCATGAGTCTTTTCTAATAATTTAGACAAATCTCATTCTAGTGAATGAACTCTGTAGAACTGGCAATGGCCTCAAATGCAAGTTTGAGTGCATGGAGCACACAGCTCTTTATATGGGAGAGCATAGCAGCAGTAGCTTTATGTGACTTTTGTAGCCTTCTTTTATGCAGAGCACTTCTATGACCTTCATCTATCCATCACCACGGAGACCAATCACGGGGCGTGTCTGGTGGTATAACTTCACATTGTTTTCCCTTACATGCTCTTAATCTCATTAACATTAGTTGATTAACATCACAATTAAACAATTACTGTTCAAACCAATTAAATTCTTTTTCCTGTGAGTGGTCTGACTCTCTGTCTCTGTTTTATTTAACGATCAATAACAAGTTCAATAAATCTGTCACAAACCTGGTAATGAAATTCTCACAATCACTTTCTCTACTAACATTGCTAACAGCTTGCTACACTGTTATGCTAACTAACAGACAACCGGCCTGATAAAACTTACACGATGGATTCTTCTGGAACAAAATCTCATTTAATCATTTCCTAATTTCTGCCCTTTCTACTCTTATAACTAAATCTCTAGATATTTATTTTCTTTACTTTTGTTCCAGTTATAAAAAAAAAAGTAAAGAGCTCCCGTCACGCCAAGTGACGTATAGGGAATATGGTGTTAGTAACCAAAAATTTTACAGACCCTCGGCACATGATTTTTGGGGTAATGTGGTCAGTATTATGCCTGTGCCTCTTTACTTTCCCAGAAAAAAATCCGGTACCCATTAAAGGCTGAGTGAACCGGAAGTCGTCGGTTGGGACTGACCTCTTGTCCTATGTAGTTTGCTCTGGTTATGAGCCTAGTAAATTCTCACTCTTATCCTAAATCATTCTGCTGTCTGTTTCACATGGTCTACTCCATGTAGACTGCTCTTTTCAAACGCTGGTGAACAACTGACTAATTTCTAGTCTCCTGTAGCTATGACGTCATTTTCACAGTGCCAAAACCTAGCTCGTTCATTGGCTAGCTGGAATGAACCATCCAACCAACTTTTAGATCTTGACCAAAGATTATATTTTCTTTTGACCCCTTGCCTATGCGTTCCAGAATGTTCTATCTATTTTTAGACCTGGCCCAACTTCTTAGTGGTCTGATAATGACGTGACTAATTTCTCAACACTATTACAAGTTTAGAAGCTGGCTGATTAATTATTAAGAAAGAAGATAATAGAAACTTTCAATTACTTTTGGAAATTTGGTCTAGGCAGGAGCATATGACCTACTTTTTTTTAACTTAATTTTAAACTGCCAAAGACTCTTTTGAGTGCTCAAAATGAATGCAGGACTTTCACTTTTATTGTTTATATTCTATAGGCCTGCATACTTGATCAAGCCTACCATGAGATGAGAGATTACTGTAAAATAAATTTAAAAAATAATTCGAACCTGGTGTCTTCTGGTTGTGAGGCGAGCACCTTACCTCAGCACTAAATATAAACAACTCACACCCAGCCAATCACATTCTTCTTTTATAGAGTCAGCCTCAACTTACTTGCTTCCATAGACTCAACATACTCCAACTGTGCTCCTAATGCCTTAAACTAAATATCACTGTCTCATTGGTTTCATACACACTTTCTTAATAACAACTTTGATCACATAATATCAACCATCATCACACCAATTAATTGAAACACATTTCTACACCAATCATATAGTCCCATAATGAAAGTTCATCTTCATCACTTCTTTTAGAAATAACATATATATGGTATTAAACTCTACTAGAAGGATGCAGAGCTTGAGGCAGATTCAGATTATGTTGGAGTGACAACATCAGAGAAACTCTACAACAGCATCATCAACTATTAATGACTGGGCTGCCAAAAGAACCAGAACTTTATATCTCCCTTGAACATGAAGTGGTAGAAAGAGGAAGAAAAAGAAGATGATGCTGCGGTTATTTACTTGATTTATCTCAACAAGCACACTTTTTGATGACAGTGATGGAATTATTTTGAGACAGACATTGGGAATGCTTTCAATGGGATTACCTGTGCATATTTACAGGTCAAAGCAGCCCTAAGACCAAGTACTCTCTGAGACCTTGGCAACATATAGAAGTAACTTGTTGGGCCTCTTGGACCATGAGCTTTTGCACCTGAAATATAATTATAACAAAGTGAACATTAATGTGGAACATCAGCACTGTAGTGCAAAGCTCAATGGCTTGGTAGTAAAATGAATGTGGGTTCAATCCAAGGTTAATAATCTCCAGACAAGCAAGCTAACAAAACAATGGGAACTTATTCATTAAGTTGGACAAACATAACAAGAAGGAGCACTGGGCCTCCCCACCTTCAATGCTGTGGATTTGTGAAGTTAATCACTTTACTGTTTTATAATATTATATGTTATTGAGTTATGGATTATATTGAGTTATTGAATAATATTATATATGACTAAAGCTCTTCATTATCCACCCTTAAAAAGAAGTTAAGTGGATGTGTCTGCACAGTGTTGTTGTCTGTAGTAAAACTGTGATATTTTATCCGACTTCAGCACAACATTTTTGAGTTCAGGGTTGTCTTCCCTCTTCGATCCCTACTCGCTTGGACTACACAGGTTAGTCTGTTTCTGGAGGCACCACGGAGAGGTGGAGCAGAGTCTGGATGGTTCTGGTTCACCAATTTTGGTGAAAGTCATCAGCTGTGGGTCCCTGACAACTTCCAGCTCTGCTGCTGTGAGGCCCCTTTGCTTCTTTCACCAATTCTGTACTGAATCTCTTTGTTAGCAGAGTGGCTGCCTAGGACAAAGACCAAATCGATACCAAAGGCTCTGCATTCTACCATACTTCAGGACAGAGGAAATAAGTATGTGATTGAAGTCTCAAAAGGGAGTGGTGTCTAATGAACTGGTAAACAGGGAGAAAGATTTAGTGTTTCTAAATAATATGATTCATGGCTTCTACATTTGGTCAGAAAGATGGCACTGATGTAATGAATGCTGACCACATTAACAGAATGAGCTAACAGTAAAAAAACCATAGAGATATTTTTTACACTCCACAGCACATGAAAGAGTTTCACTTTTTTCCTGAAGCCCCCAAAAGTCTTGCTTTCCTTGTAGTTTTCTTTTCAAAATGATGTTCAGTTATTGACTTTTCATGTGGCCAAAAAACTTCATCTGTTTTGTTTGAATTGTGTTTAATATATACTATATTTAATATATACTATATTTATTTTCAGCTGTTTCAAAACTTCATTATTTGTTTCCTTCTTTGACCACCTAATTCTTCCAATTTTTCTCTAAATCCATATTTGAAAAGATTACACTTTCTTTTCTATTTTCTTATTTGAAGAAGATAGTATAAGATCATTCATAAGAAAAATTACAAGAAGATATCTCTATCCTTTTATCACAAGCATTTACTCTAATTTTTTACAATTAAGAGATTTTTTAACACTTGACAAGCTGACCTTGGATCCATAATGGTGATCTACAACTGCCATGCCGAGCCTTGCCTAGACCTTTCTGGGGCCACGGTTTCCGGCCACCTCCACTCATCTCTGCCCTGGATGGCTCAAAACTGTAATCCTTGAAGTCAAAAGTAAAATACATTATCTGTTGACTATGATGTATAAACTCAACTAGAATTACCTAGAGGAACCCTGGGTATTTTTACACCTATCTACTCATACAATTTGAAGTTCATGAAACTTTTCTTGCTAAAATTCAACTTAGTATTCACAAGTTCCCACAATATTTGCACAGCATTTGGTCCATTCAGTTTTACACAACTGGCCTTTTTTTTGGAATCCCCAAGAAAAAAGACAAAGAGGAAGACCAAAATATTCTTGGAGAAGACAGATGGAAGCAGAGATGAAGATTATGGGGATGACAGGGAATGATCTTAAAAGAATAGCAAGAAACAGAATGGTTTCGGAAGTGTTTGTTGAAGATCTATGCTCCACAGGGAGCAGAAAGGTAGAAGAAGAGATTTGGTCCATTCACAGATCAAGAAACAAAGTTTTTTTTTCAATTTAGCTGACAACATAACATTTTTTTTGGCTGATTTTGTATTAAATTAATTGTACTAAAAGTACAAACCCAAGAGTTGTACAGTTAGAAGCTTGAAGTAACTGAGGAACTTTTGTCACAGGAGGAGGAAATGAGTAAGTGGAACACTTGTGCTGAAGAAATGACAAAAAAACTGTGTTGCTACTGGGAGAAAACATAGAGCTGGTGGAAAAATGATATTCTCAAATTGTCATCTATAGGACTTCAATGACAATGCTGCTGACCACTTTAAAAAGATTTGGAAAACATTTTTAAAAAACCTGACTCCCAAGCTTCTTCTAGTGCAAAGAAATAGAAAAGTGAAAGAACACCAGAATGAGTACCCGATCATCTATGGAAAATTACTCTGCTTTAAAAAAAAAAAAAAAAAAAAAAAAAAAAAAAAAATCCCTTCACTTCTTTACCTTTCACTTGATTCATCTGCTCCCCTCAGAACAGGTCAAGCACACAAAAACTTTAGTTTCCAGTATATTCTGTTGTATATTTATTGTTTTATTTATGATATCAACATTAAGTACTGTTGATGTATTAATACTATTATTATTATATAAGTTTAAATAAACAATCATTAGCTGTTTGGTTCATAATGGAATCTGCATGGACCAGGAGTTTTGCCTCTCATTGTTAAACATATTAAATTAAGTAACAATAAAATAAAGCATACCTGCCACAGCGTGTGGTTTACAGGGAATATGGTATCAGTGCCCATTTTTTATATGAGCATTGACACATTTGGAGTTTTGATAGCTAAGTGGTTAATGTGCTTGCTTCCTGATCTGGTCTGGGTTCAATTCCCAGAAGTGGTAGATTTTTTTGGGACCGACAAGGCTCAGGGGCTCTCAGATTTTTTTTTAAATGGGTACCGAAGATATTTGTGAAAATTAAAGTAAAGGCAGCCAGATGTCAACAACCACACCACTCAAAAATGAACTGCTGTTGTGGAAAAATATGGTCGCCAACACTATATTTCTCATAGGGCATAGGGTTAACAATACATGAAGGGAAACTTTTCTTTTACTTAATGGTACAATTATTGGTGATGTGGTCAGTATGAAATAAAGAGGAAATCTCTAGTACCAATTTTCCGAGGCTGGGTGAATCATAGAACCATACTGGTTAGGTTGGGAACAAAACTAATACCACTAAGAGGTGATAACACTAAGTCACCCCCATAGCTTTACATTAAATTGTGGTATGATAATACTCTGTTACAAGAATACGTTAGGATGCTCATTACAATCGTACAAATATTGTTGTATATTTTAAAGAAGGAAACACAAAAAGCATGACAGGATCAAAAGAAAGCATATAGTTAGGATTGGGTTTTCTGTAAAGATTATCAGTTATTTTTCTATATCAAATCAACATAATTTAAAGAAATACATTAAAGGACACATATGCAACTTACAATATGTCTGTACATTTTTTGCCAGTGGACATTTTTATGGAGTATGTCAATTCTGAAAGGAAAATATATTTTCACTATAATTGAATAAGTATATGCACAGCTAACTACAAAAAAATAGTTTTGCTTTAGAAAATACAAGAAATCTGTGTCAATTAAAAGAAAAGAGAAGAAAATAATTAACTTATCTAAAGTCTGGAAACATAATGAGAAATTTCATATTTATGAAGACTTGAAATAAAACAAAAATACTGAAATATGAAATATTTTGTAGATGTCATTAGAGCAATCATCATCAGGTCCTTTGCAGAATGTTCCATTCAGCACAGCCTGTCTGAAAGAATCTCTGTCTCTGACCAGATCTCCCACAGAATGTTCCATTCAGCACAGCCCGTCTGAAAGAATCTCTGTCTCTGACCAGATCTCCCACAGAATGTTCCATTTAGCACAGCCTGTCTGAAAGAATCTCTGTCTCTGACCAGATCTCCCACAGAATATTCCATTCAGCACAGCCTGTCTGAAAGAATTTGTCTCTAACCAGATCTCCCACAGAATGTTCCATTCAGCACAGCCTGTCTGAAAGAATCTCTGTCTCTGACCAGATCTCCCACAGAATGTTCCATTCAGCACAGCGCGTCTGAAAGAATCTCTGTCTCTGACCAGATCTCCCACAGAATATTCCATTCAGCACAGCCCATCTGAAAGAATCTCTTGTCTCTAACCAGATCTCCCACTTCTTCTGTTGTCATCTTCAAAGTCTCCTTGAAGTCTTGAAACCACCTTCTTGGTCTGTCCCTGATGTGTTGCCTAGGTACCATGCCTTCCATTATTGTTCTTTCCAGCCTACTGTATATTGATGTGGCCATATTATTTAAATTACCTCTGTAGAATGATGTTTATAAGCCAGTTCTTGTTAATGTTTAAATCTTTTAACATGTCTTCGTTGCTCTGTTTGATTATCCAAGGTACCTTAAGGATTTTTTTGTAGCATTTTGCTTAAAAAGAATTGACTTTCTTCCTTGCTGTTTGTGAGATTATCCATGATTCACAACCATATGTTACTATTGGGTAGATACATGCCCTCAGTAATTTTATTTCTACTAAGAGCAATTTTAAAAAAATAAAATAAGTTAACGCTCACAATAGGCTGTGCAAAAACAAAAAAAAAAGAAAAATAATATCTGAATGTTATTTTTAACAGAAATAACAAGCAAGGGAAACATATGTAAATCATATGTTAATTTCATGTTTGTTTTATAATTAAAAACTGGCACATATTTTAAGATAAATCTTGTATTGAGTTATTTGCGGGTCATCATCATTGCACTCCGAACAATGTCCATAGGTGCTCAGATCCCCTCCTCAGCAAGTCCCGCAGTGTCCAGTGACTGACGACTCCAGCTCTGTTTTGGTTGATAAGTCTTCTTAAACGCCCACAAAGTTTCTCATTTCTGGCTGTGCTCATCTTAACTCCCATCTCCATCATCCGATGTCATCTTGTTATTCTTTTATGCAATATGTTTATTTATTTTATAAAAGAAATCCTTCATTGCACTAATGCCACTGTGGAAGAGGGGCCCAGACTTCTGAATACCTTCTTCAGCTATGCAACAACTATACCAAACTTCAACATCAAAACTGGCCTGGCACAATTAAAAAGTGTGGGGACAATACCAAGATGTCTGTAGCCTTCATCTTGGTGATAGGGGAAAAGACATAGCATGACCAAAACCTTCTTGAGCACAAAGAGAGAAAGAGTTAATTCATTTTGTATGTGTTTATCTATATCATGTGGATGTGAATCATGGACAATAGGACAACAGACAAGAAAATCACTGGAGGCTGCAGAAATGTGGTTTTACAGAAGAATGTTGAGAATACCATACCCCCCCCCCCCCCCCCGACAGCAAAGAAGAGTAATAAAAATGCTCTGAAAGAGGCTAAAGCAAAGAGAAAAGAACAATAATCATTCTTTTTGGTCATGTAATGAAAAGGGAACAGCTGGAATATATTGTAACAACTGGGAAAGTTGAGGGACGAAGAGATAGAAGGAAGCAAAGAGAAAAGATACCAGACAGCTTAAGAGAATGGCTTGGCAGAAGGTCAACAATAATACTGATAAATAACTGTAGAGATTGAAAGTTGTAGAGACATAATCACCTACACCAGCAGGCATGACACTTTGATAATGACAATATCTATTTCTTGTCAGTCACTTGTAAACATTACAAATGTATAATCCCAAAGCATACTAGTACCTGCAGGAAAAAAAAATTGTTAGTTCATGATTTGACATATTGTTTTTTTTATTAATGGGACAGCCAATGACCACCAAAGTCCAGGGACCTTTTGTAGGAGAAATTCTAAACTTTTCTTGGTCTATGTTTTGTAAAGTGTTTCAACCATCTCTGTACAACTATTTAACAAAGTAACCCACACTGACTAATTTCTATTGAAGTCCAAAAAGTTCTTGAAATTTTCCTTGAAAGGGTTTTACTCCTGGTAGGTTCAATAAAGCTAAGTTGGTATATATTAATGGCCACATAGAAATAACATTCCCTGTCCTCAAGGTTGGTGGCAACATTATAATTTGGTGGATTGGGAAAAAGGGAGGGGGGGGCACATAGTATGATACAGCAATAGATAATAATATTGGCAGTGATTAAAGTATCCATTCTTGCTCACTCTATCAGTGTATCCTCACTTTTCTTATTATTTGCAATGATATAACAACAGCTACATATTTTTCAGCCCAAAATGCCACAGCAATAAAGTATACATTTTGCACTATTAACAAAATCAAACAGCCATGAAGTAACAAAAGTCAGTTTCTATAAATATAGGAAAATTAAAAGTTATTGTTTCAATCTATTTTACATTCCAGTTAACAAATTTGGTTTGATTAAAACTCAATTACAAAAGTTTAGATAAATCAAAATGTCAAATTAAGACAATTTGAGCAAGAATTAAAAATGCATTCCACTTCTCTGCTACTTCTTTCTCTTGACTTCAGACACAGCAGTCAGTGACAAATCCAATTTACAGCATTTAGCAGGGCAACTGCAACATTCCTTCACTTTGCATGATCTGACCCATGTCAATCCTAATCAGATGTCCAAAGTCTGGCCCATATTATGTAACAACCCTGGCTCCATTCTCCTCCAAATCTTTCTTCATCTGCCTATAAATCTTCTCCTCATAATTCACTACATGGCAGCTCTTGTGATGATTTCTGGATTTCTCTTGAACACATAATCTGTCTTCAGTGTTTCCTGATGTCGCTATTTTTAAGTCAAAATGGAAACCTAGATTGTAATTTGGAAAAATAACAACAGCAAGCAATGCCACACCCCTTATCTTCAGATGCTAGTTTCTTTTTTTCCAACTGAATGGAAAATATAGTTATAGGACTAATTTGATCTTACCAACCTTGGATAAATTGCGAACACATCTGGATGAAGATCAAGCATGCCAAGTTTAGTGCCCTCAATTGTGTTCAAAGACTCAATCCATGCCAAACGAGGGTATGTATGGTCCACTGGGAATCTTAGAGTTCTTGAAGTCATCAATGGTGTATCCACAGCTTTTACTACTGATCAAAGGAATAGTAAAGATAAAAAAAAAATTGTTATAAATTTAGAAAGAATAACATCTTTACACCAACCAATATTTTTAAAAATGTATTTTTCAATTATTTGTAAAAGAAACAATATAATGTTAAAGTATATACGTGAAGTGATTTTTTTTTTTAAATACAAAAAAATATAAGCAATGAACATGCAGCTTCATTTCCAACCTTTCTCAGTTGTATCTTCTGATTTTGTTGCATTAACTTCAGGTGACTGTTGTAATCTTACACATGTTGTCAAAAGGAGCTATTAAGGAAAAAAATATAAAGAATTTCTAACAATTATAAGTAGAAAATGAACATTTTATGAGAAAGTTATCTGCATAGAAAGTTTATTTCACACATTAAATACAACAATTATTTAATGATAATTTATCCTTTTGATCACAACATAACGGAGATAAATAGGAAAGATAATGCACTCCACATGCCAAACACTTTATTAATAGTTGTCTACTCCTTTCTTATATCATGAGATCAATAGTAGACAACAGCAGATCTGAACTATAAGCTCAAGAATAATAAGAAAAATAGCCACTACCAAAATGAAATGTGTTAGATGCTTGAAAGGAAACAGTCTGAGAGATAAGATCAGATATGAAAGAAGCTAAAAATAATTCCTACCACTGAATGCTTAAAGAATCAGACAAAATGGTTTGGCCATGTGATAAGACAGAAAGATAAAAACACAATGAGCCATTAATAAGCATTGTAAGAACACAAAGAGCAAGAATACAAAAAAGATGGATTAATGGAGAAACCATCAGAAATTAAAAACAACTGTAAACTATATCTCCTCTCAATGTCGAAAAGCAAATGAGGAAGAAAGGAGGAATAAAAATAGTATAACGTAAAATAAAGGAGTTAAAGTTATTGTTATTAGGATCATGATCACTGCACACCGAATGAATCCATAGGTGCTCCAATATCCCCCTCCCCCCCCCCACCCAATGCACAAACTCCATAGCACAGTCTACTCCAAGGTGCTGGTAGGTTTCTGCTGACAATTTTGTCCAGGCAGTGGCCATATTTATGGTCTACTCTTTTTTTATTTTAACTGCCAAGGGTTCTTTAATGTACATGAGGGCACATAGGATCTCCTGTTTATTGCTGTTATTCAAGATACATAGGATCTCACAACCCCAGAGATCAGGGAAGGGTAATGACGTAAAGAAACCACAGATTAATTTAAAAAAAAATTTTTTTTAATTACCACCGCTTTTAGCAGGCTTTCACTTTGAACCTGAATCTTTCCTGTCCTGAGACTGATGTTCTACTTATAACTTTGAGACAACCCCTGATATGCGGATGACAGACATGATGGTCAAAGAAAGCAACATGAAAAGTCTCAGCCTAAACAGTAAGAAAACAGAACTAATGGGCATACCCGGCATATCAAAGAAAAAGCAATTACCATCATGCAACATAAAAATAAATGGTAAAATCTAAAACAAATGCAGAGCCTCAAAAAACTTGAATAGAACTGAGAACAGATGTTCAAACTTACAAACTAAACTTGAGACCTGAACTGACGACTGACTAACCTTAAGACAAGACCAAGTAACTATAAACATGGGGTTAAGGCAAAGAAATGCAAATGAATGAATAAGAATGCGAAGCTGCAGTAAAGCTGAATGTGAGGAAAAATTGAAAAAAAATTTTTTTAAATGGTATGGTAAAAACTTTACGTGATTAGCTGTGCGTGTTGTTTGTTTGTTCCTGCTGAAGGCCTACTAAGCCGAAACGTCGTTCAAATCTGTCGTCTACTAATCACGTCACCGTAAAGCTTTTACCATACCATTTTTTTCTATTTTTTTTTTACTTTTCCCTAACTATAAACATATGTCAAAGTCACTTTACTTTGTTGTTTTCAGTGGCTAATTACAAAGTTTATTATACTTATATACTTAAACTTATATAAACTAATAATAATAACATTTTTTACTTAACTTTCACTTTCACGCAAAGAGTAAGACCTATAATTAATATAATTATGTTTTTAAGAAAGTCGTCCGTCTTGTCATTTGGAAGTCATCTCTTTCTTAAAATCTATGTATGTTACATACATAGATTAAGAAGAAAGCATGTAGTAGTAGTAATAAAATTATAAAATAAAATAAATAAATGACTGTCAAGTGTCAGTCCAGTCGTTGTCACTTGTGCCAAATTATATGCAACATCCAGACACTAAAGTTTTTTAAAGACAGTTTTAGACAGCATACCCTGGTTTGTTGTGGCTGATGCTTTACAGACTTCAGAAACGAGCCACATAGCTTTGTAAGTGCCATTTCAGGTATACTCGGCTCTATTAATATACTTTCAAAAACGTGGTATTACTGACAACTCTTCGATCAAGTTGTGTTTCATCCGATCAAGGACGCAGCCATTATTAAATTTACGAGATTACATCCCTTGATTTATAAACGAAATAATTCAATGGTCATATGAATAATAAATACACATTTCAAGTTTACTAAACTTTCATTTACAATTTACTCAGATTAAATATATATTTCTTTAATTACTAGATATTTAGCTGACTTGAATTATAACACATTTTTTTTTTATTAATTATAAGTAATGCAATGTTTATTGAATTTTATTAACCTGAAACGACATAAAAACACGTTCAATGTTTGGTTAGCACAACGAAACTTTTCAAATTATGTTAAAGAAATAATTTGTCAAAGTCAAAAGCAGTAGTAGCTATCAACTATCCGTAAGGGATACTGTTGACAGATAACTAATATGTGCTTGATGGATGCAGGAGTTATATCGTTTTTTGTCACAGCTGGACGAGGAACAGAAAGATTTGTAGCAAATGAAATACTGGATAAACTAATTCCAAGCAACGCCAACGTACGTTGTTGACTACCGACTACCGTTGTTGAAGTCTTTCTTCTCGTTTGTCCAGAGAAGTGGTTGTCAATTGTGTATTGACACACACTATACAACACCAAAGCTTTTTATAGAATGCACCATAAACAGCTTATAGTTATAGACTACCTAAGAGATATACATCTAGTCTTTACATGACACACACAGGCATACGACTACTTGCTAATAAATAATAATATTGTAATTTGTATTTATTGACCTTTCGAGCCGTTGCCGGCCCATAGGGCGTAGACCAAGATACACCTTTTCATATCTGAATTTTTGTTCTAGCAGTTTTCTTTTAAAGATATTTTATCAAATCTCGCCATTTGTCTCTGTTCTGTGCAAGCAGCTCTATCTCATTGAGGGAGCCGAACCCTGTTGCTCTTGCCTCTCTCATCAATGTTCGTCTCAGTGTCTCCCTGGGTCTTCCTCTTTTTCTCTTACTTGTTGTTTCCCATATGAGGGCCTGCTTTGCTATTCGGTTATTATCTCTTCTCATCACATGTCCAACATATGACCATCGTCTTTTCTTTATTACTGAAGATATTAGTGGTTGATTGGCGATTTCTCTAATTTCCTCGTTTGTTTTGAATTCGCTCCACACTATACCAAGTATTTTCCTTAGACATTTATTTTCGAATGCGTTCAGCTTTGATTCTATATCTCTTGCTGTTTTCCAGCTTTCACATGTAAGGGTTGATAGTACATTTGATTTGAATAGCCTAAGTTTTGTGCTTGTGCTGATTAGTTTTGATTTCCACAACTTTTCAAGGCTTCTGAAAGACATTGCTGCTTTAGCTATTCTGATTCTAATTTCTTTACTTGTATCCCCTTCTCGATCAATGTGACTTCCAAGACAGATAAAGGGATCGATCTCTTCTACTGGTTTGTTTTCCATGTATATTTTGTCATCTGTTGGAATTAAACTTTTCATGACTTCAGTCTTTTCATGATTGATCTCAAGCCCAATTTTGCTGGCTATTGCTGATAGTTCATTTGTGTTTTCCTGCATCATTTTTATCTGACTGCTGATGAGGACTATGTCATCAGCAAAGTCGAGGTCCTCCAAATGGTCTCCTTGAATCCATTCGATGCCTTTATTACCAGTGCAGCATTTCTTCATTATGAAGTCCACAACAATTCCAAATAACAAGGGCGATAAAATACATCCTTGTTTAACCCCAGTTTCTATTGGGAAACTTTCGCTCAGTCCTTTGATTTCTCACATTCCTCAGTAATTTGTATACTGCAGCAAAATAATAAATACAATTATTATTTTATTAAAATCTTGTTCTTCTACTTTCCTTCCTCATCTGCCTTTCAGCGTCGAGAGGAGATATAAAAAATGCAGTCTTTTGCTCTTCTGTTCACCTCTGCTGCTGTTATGTTTCCTAGTGCTTCTAATATTCTATCGATTCACCTTTTTCTTAGTCGACCCTTGGGTCTAGTGTTCTAGCAACGTTTGTCGAGGGCTCGTGTTGTATTTTGGTCACTCTGCCTTATCATGTGGCCAAACATTCAAACAACTTTATATGTTGTTTCTTTATTTATTCTAAAAAGGGGGGGGGGGGGGGTTTGCTATTCCCAGCTTTTTTCTCAGTTCTGCATTTCTGATCTTATCTCTCAGGCTGTTTCCTGTCATTCATCTAAGACATTTCATCATGGTAGTGTTATTTTTCTGATTGTTTTTGCATCTAGGGTCTGGGTCTGGCATTGGTAGCACAACAATTGGAATGAAAAATGGTATTGTATAGTGCCCATTTTGCCTCTAAAGTTATTTCCTTTGTTGGACAATAGGGGTGATTGCTCTCTGATGATTTGACAAGCTTTGTTGCATCTTAAATCTATTTCTGCTGTTTGTGAATTGTCGTTTGTCAGTAGACTTCCTAGGTATTAAAATTCCTGTACTTGTTTTAGTTGCTTGCCGTCTATTGTTATGTTTATGTTCTGTTTCTCTATTGCGATATTTATGACTTCTATTTGTTGATGTTGATTTTCATGTTGTATTGTGTGCCTATACTGTTAAGTCTATATTTAAGTATTCTTATAAGTTTTCTATTTTTCCATGTGTAAGTGCTTGATCATCTGCAAATAGAAGTATGTTATCTTCTCTGTTCCTCATTAGCTGGCTAACTTACATATGTCAATTTATGGTGTCTTTAGAAGAAAATGAGCCCAAACAGAATTTCTCATTGTTTTTTGTGAAAATGCTAATGAATATCTCAGTGCCTAGGTTGTTCATTCACAAGATAACAAAACTATGGAATCTATACTATTGAGACCACCTTAGGAAAAGGAAAAATTTGAAGAAACTGCTCATTATTTTTGTTTAAATGTACACTGTGATGACTTGAAGATAATTTGACGAAATTTCTTTCTTGAAGCAATATGTGACTTCAGAAAAGTTAGCAAAGTAGAATGAAGAAAACACCACTCTTAGTTCAAGATGGGATTAAATTTTTTAATTTTGTGAAAAAAAATGATTCCATTTGCAGAAGTCCAGAAGCTCACTGAACTGTCCCTGTGTCTTCCTGGGCATAATGCTTGAATGAAGAAATATTCTCTTCATGAACATGACGTGGCCATCTCAAAAGTCCAACATGAGTTTAAGTGTAGCTGGGGGATGTAGGGATGTAAGGAAATAGACATAGTTGGGTATAGAGTAAAGATAATGGGAGAACCATTGTAGGTAATGCTGGATTTGAGAACCGTCGTAAGTTGAGAGAGTGGCACGGGACAGTTGATAGTGGTGAGTGGAGATCAGAAAAATCTTGTGTGATAAGTGAATGATGAGAAACTCTAGAGTGAGTTGTCTTAAGAGGGTGAGATTGATTTGATTGGCTGAGTGATGATGTAGGTTCTCCTTCTTATTCTTCTTCTTTCCTTCCTCATCTGCCTTTCAGCGTCGAGGGGAGATATAATTTGCGGTCTTTTGCTCTTCTGTTCACCTCTGCTGCTGTCATGTTTACTAGTACTTCTAATATTCCATCGATCCATCTTTTTCGTGGTTGACCCATGTGTCTGGTGTTCTCACAATGTTCGTTGAAGGCTCGTTGTATTGTGTTTTTATCTTTCTGCCTTGTCACGAGCCAAACCATTTTATCTGTTGTTTCCTTATATATTCTATGGCGGGGGCTATTCCTAGCTTTTTTTCTCAGTTCTTCATTTCTGATCTTATCTCTCAGACTGTTTCCTGTCTTTCATCTAACACATTTCATCTCTGTATAGGTTATTTTTCTTATCGTTCTTGCATCTAGGGTCCAGTCTGGCATTGGTAGCACAACGTTGGGATGAAGATTGTATTGTGTAGCGCTCGTTTTGCCTCCAGAGTTATTTACTTGTTGGACAATAGTGGTGATAACTGTCCAATGATTTGACAAGCTTTGTTGCATCTTGATTCTATCTCTGCTGTTTGAGAATTATCGTTTGTCATTAGACTTCCTAGGTATTTGAATTCCTCTACTTGTTTTAGTTGCCTGTCTTCTATAGTTATGTTGATGTTCTGTTTATTTTTGGCGACATTCATGACTTCTGTTTTGTTGATGTTGATTTTCATGTTGTATTTTGTGCCTGAGCCGTTGAGTTTGTTTTAGTGTTTTTGTAGGTCTTCTATTGTTTCATGTATTAGTGCCTGATCATCTGCAAATAAAAGCTCATTGATCTCCTCTGTCTCTGATGGGTTGGCTAGCTTGCATATATGGTCCATGTATGTAATAAACAGTAGGGGGGATAGTATGCATCCCTGTCTTACACCTGATCTAACTTCCAAGTGGTCTGTGTAGCCTGCTGCTGTTCTGACCCTGCAGCTGCTGTTGATGTAGAGACTTTTAATTAGGTTGGTTAGCTGTTGGCTTACTCCATATGTTGTTAGTATTTCCCACAGTTGTTCTCTGTTTACTCTGTCAAGTAAAATGCTTTTTCCTGGTCAATGAAGGCTATGTATAAGTTTTGATTGTGTTCTGTCTTTTTTTTCTGCAAGCTGTTTTAATGTGAATAGTGCATCAGTACATCCTCTGTTTTTTCTGAACCCCATTTGAGAATCGCTTAACTGTAGTTCTATTATTGGTCTCAGCCTTTTTTCCAAGATTTTGGCGTATAGCTTTCCTACATGGCTGAGAACAGATATACCTCTATATTGATTTTGCTACCTTCCTTTTTCCATATTGGTACGATGATCGCCTGTTGCCAGTCTTCTGGGGCTTGTTGTTGGTGCCATGCTGCATTAAATATTCTGTGCAGCCATGTCACTCCTGTTTCTCCTACTGCTGCTATTATTTCTATTGGTATGTTATCTATCCCCTGTGCTTTATTTCTTGGTGCATATTTGATTACTTCTTCGATTTCCTCTTTCATGATGTTGGGTTCAGTATTTGTGAGTTCCAGTGTGGTTTTTGTTGTCTTATTGGTAGTTGTTATGTTTAACAGGTCTTCAAAATATTCTTTCCATCTCTGTTGCATATGTTGGTTATTTGATATTGGCTGTCCGTCTTTGTCATTTACGAGCTCAGTAGGATCATGGTTTTCTTTTCTCGTTCTTGTGGCTTTTACTGCTTTGTAGTAGGAAACTCTTTGTACATAGCTTCGCAGCAGGAGGCAATCTGATCATCAAGAGTAGTCCCCCGGCGAGCAAGTGTTTCAGCCCTTTAGCTTCTTGACACTCTAGGGGAGGTGGGCCCGCCTGGGTCATGACTCCCAGGCGTTGACCTCCTGCTTCTTGAAGTCCCTGCTCATGTTTTGTCTGAATTCTGTCCAATTCTTTTGCTTAGCTTTATTGATCAAAATTTTAACTTTTTTTCAAACTAAGGCATATTTTTCTTGGTTCTTGTTCTTCCTCCAATTTTTATACATTTTTTTCTTTTCTTTAATTGCTTCTCTGATTGTTTTGTTCCACCACAGGGTGCTCTTTTTCCCTTCTCTTGTTCTTAGCTTCGTTCCACAAACTGTTTTAGAGATATTGGTTACTGTTTTCTTAAATTGTTTCCACTCTTCTTCTACTGTGAATACTTTGTTAGGGAGTTTCTTGAATTCCTCTGTTAGTTTTTCTTCTAGGGTTTTCCTTGTTTCTTGATCTTTTAATTGTTTTATTTTTATTGTCTGTTCTTTTCGCTTCTTTTGTTTATTTTCGTATATTCTCTTTATTTTTGGCTGTCTTAGGCTGTGATCATAACCATCTTGTGATCCGTGTCATCTGTAATATTAGGGATTGCTCTTCTGTTGATTACTCTTTTCTTGTTCTGTTGTCTTGATAGTATAAAATCTATCTGGCTTCTGCATGTTGTGTCATTCCATTTGTACCAGGTGTATACTTGCGACTCTCTGTGTTTGAAGAATGTGTTGGTGATAAATAAATCATTTTGATTACATAGTTCCATCAATCTGCTTTCACTTTCATTTATCTCAGCTGTTTTATCGCCAAAGGGATTAGCTGGAATATGAGGTACTTAAACGGCTGGGAAGATAGAAAGACAAGTCCAGTTTAGGTGGTGGAGAGAAGTCCAGTTTAGGTGGAGATTCCAAACACAGATATAGATCAGATGTGTGTTAGAGAAAGTCTAGGTAAGTCACCTGGAAGTGTAGGGCGATAGTAGGAATTGTAACGGTCTAAGAGCATTTAGAACACAGGAGCAGGTGGCATAAGGCACTAGTAAGCCAAAACTTTATTAGACCTACTGGATAGACTGCAGCAGGTAGTCATACCGCCCAGCACAGAGATATAAGCTTGTTATAATCAGCACCTTGTAAATAAAGCTAGTTAAGTATTGTGTTATTCATGACTTGTGTGACTTCATTGGTGCATGGCTGTGTAGTAGGTTGTTCCAGTTGGCCGATTTGGGTCGAACAACACAACGCGAAGTACAAACCAGTCTGAGGATGATGAACACATGCAGTCCATACGATCAGGTGCAGAGCTAAGTGTCAAGTCGCTCTGAACCTAGTTACTGTGGGAGAAGCAAAGAAAGACCTGACAGTGCCCGGCTGAGTCGGGGTGACCACAGTCACTCTTTGTATAACGGGAAGAGAGCACTAGATGAACGGGATGCCAATCATTCTGTTCATAGTGACCAGAGCCAAGTCATATCAAGGCTCTCTTATCAAGAACCACAAGAAAACATCACTAGAAGACACCATATGTGAACAAACCTGCAAGAAATATTACATTTCACCACCGTAAACAAACAACGCTTAAATATTACATAAGGACTGCTCAAGCTATACTTGCCATCTAGACAAACCTCATTATGACCTGTCATGAATTTGTCACAAAGTTGAGACCTGATGAAGAAAATTTATTCTTTGGAAAAGTACCCATCGAAAAAGTACCTGTAGAAAGTAGTATAAAATTTAATTTTTTTAGTATCTAAGTAGAATGAGTACTTTAATTCTTTACATGTCACAAACTATATAACCGAATGGCAAACTAACAGAAAGTACATCTCAAAAGTAGTTTTCTTTAAGTTTATATCTGATCCTTTAAATGATGGAAAAAAATATAGTAACTTTAGTCTAGACATCATTATCATCAGAGCTCTCCTCAGATTTTTTCGAGGGGGGTATTGAAGCACCTGTTGATTTGTCTGGCAGGTAGTGATGATGATCCTAACAATAACAGTATTATATGCACTGTTTACATGTGTAGACAAAGCCTATACATTATTGAAGCAGTAACTCTATTTTTTTAAAAAATGTTCAATGCAGCACATCATCATCATTGAGTGCCGTCTCCGCATCGAAGGTTGGCTACCATGGAGCGCCATTCCACTCTGTCTCTTGCTTTGATGGTGCAGATTGTCATAGGCTGACTTGTCCATCTTTTGATGATACTCGTCCATGTTAGTCTTGGTGTGCAGATTGTCATAGGGTGACTTGTCTATCTTTTGATGATACTCGTCCATGTTAGTTTTGGCCTGCCTCTGCCTCTTTTACCTTGTATTTTCCCTTCCAATATTACTTTTATTAGGCTGTTGTATCTTTTAATATGACCCAAAAATTTCATTTGTCTTGCTCTAATTGTGTTTAGTAGTTCTCTTTTCATTTTTAGTTGTTTTAAAACTTCCTCGTTTGTTTTCTTTTCTTTCCATCCAATTCTACCTATTCTTCTATAAATCTACATTTCAAAGGCTTTAATTTTCTGTTCTGTTTTCTGGTCTAATGTCCATGTTTCTGCACCATACAGGAATATTGAGAAGATGTAACATTTTGCTATTCTTAGTTTTAGCCCTGGTGTTATTTGTTTTGATGTTAGTATATTTTTCATGGCATTGAAATTACTTTTTGCCATACCTATTCTTTTATTTATTTCAGTTGTACATTTTCCAGCACATAATAATAAACATTTTTAACTAGAAAGAAAATAAGAAAAACTAGGTTAAGATTACAGATGCCACAGAGGTTATCTAAAATAAATGCTAATTATTTAAATGATTTTTCCAGGTCACCGTGAGAGATGGTAAGGTGTTCTTCAAGCTGTCACCTACCAGTGGGTTTAATATTCAACAAATCCTGGCACTGAGATCTGTGGAACGCTTATTTGTTGCTGTCACAGATTATGATAATGTCAACTACACTCAAAGTATGAATCATTGTTTAAAATCTTGTGCTGTAAAGGATGGCTGCAATTTGAAGAATTTTTCTAGACATATTTGTACACACCTGTATAACTATTTTGTAAGGTTTTCACCAAACACAAATATAAAGTCTTAGCACATTTTTTGTTAAATGCAACTTTTCCACTGCAAATAACCAATAGAATTACTCTACAATAATAAATTCTCAAGTGATCTTAAAAAGTATGAATATTTAAAACATACCTGTGACTGTCTGGTATTTGCTCAGATTGACAGGAATTTGTCAGTTTACAGCAGGTTACATTTAATGTTTAAAATTGTTGAATTACATATTAAAAAAGCATATTTTTATTAGTTTTTATTACATTTCATTATATTATTATATAAATATTTTAACAGGAGGTATGGGTGATCTGGAGGTAAGATGTCAGCCTTTGAACAAGAAGACTCTAGGTTCAAATCTTGCATGGGTTGAAATTTTGTTATCCTCTGTCTCAGTGTAGTGAGCCCTGAAGTTGAGCCCTCTCAGATAGTGAGCCCTGATGTCGAGCCCTCTCAGATAGTGAGATCCGATGTCGGACCCTCTCAGATAGTGAGATCCGATGGAAAATTATAAAACCACACAATCTGATATTAAAATGTACAGTCCTTACCCCTCCATTATGAAACAAGACAAGGAGTCAAGTTGACATGATCACAAGACTTTAACGCTGAAGAAGAATCTTAAAATATATAAATAAATATATATATATAACCTAAGTTTGTTTTCTCTTTATGTACCCCATTCATAATGTATTTGAATTGATGGTTCCTGCAATCAAAAATTCTGATACCACTTTTGTTGTTTTGTTCTTTGCGAGTGTTCTCTTTCATTCCCCTCTTTATTTTTATGACATTTTAAATCTATACTAAAATTTATGTCTGTTGTACATTTTTCATTTCAGCCAAGAGAATGTTCTTAGACAAATTGATGTCAACTTTGTCAAAACAGGATCACTTTATAAATGCAAAAATTGTGCTTGATCAGCTCTCTTTAATGCAAAATAAAAATGGCAAGATTGAGAATGAAAAATGTGTGCATGATCCCCACAACTCACTTCATGTTTCAAAGACAGATATTGCACTAAACAGATGCCATTTCACAGCTCATTCAAGGAAGGAAGGCCTCTCAGGAAGTAGCTATGATTGCATAGAACCAACAAATTCCTGTGTCCTCAAACCGGATTTAAAGACATTGTGTGCTTTGGATAATGAACCAGCCAAAAAGTTTATAAAGTTGGATATTCCTTGTAGTAGATCAGAAACAATGAAAGAATGCATGCCAGAGTCTGACCAAGCTAGACCAATTTTGCCAGACTCCTCTACCAACTGTAGCAAACAAATCTGTTCTAATTGTGAAAGGCAACATTTGGATCATAAATCCATTGATTGTAGCCATCGGAGCTGTAGTGGCCCACATCAGGTTTGTCATTCAAAGAGTGTAAAAGAAAGTGACAGGGAAAGTAACTGTGAAGAGTGTGTCTCGTTTAGGATGTCAGTCAAGTGTTCTGGTAAAGTCAGCAAGTGGATTAATCTAAAGGTATAAATTATACGTAACATTTGTAAATATTAATTGTGTGAGAGGCAAATAAGTAGCTCCTCTACCAAGTAGGATAGATCTAGCTGTATAAGATAGAATATCTACATTATAAAGTGAACATTCTTAGAACTTTGTAGCATAAACAAAAATTATATTAAGTTCTATTTTTTCAACAAATACAAATAAGAGTTAAATTGTTTTTTAATTAATAAAACAGAATTTGACAAAAGAAAAATTATAATGAACATATGTGTTTTTGTTAGAAAGTAAGTAAACTAAAATGAAAACAAGAAATCAAGTAATACAACTTGTATGTACCCATTCTGAAAGAAAAAGTTACTTCCATGTAACTTAATTTACCTTTCTATCTATCTGTCTATTGACCTTTCGAGTTGTAGCCGGCCCATAGGGCATAGACCAAGATACTCTTTCTCTTATCTAAATTTTTATTCTAGCAGTTTTCAATCTTGTAAAGATATTTTATCAAATCTCGCCATTTGTCTCTGTTCTGTGCAAGCAACTCTATCTCATTGAGGGAGCCAATTCCTGCTGCTCTTGCCTCTCTGATCACTGTTCTTCTCAGTGTCTGCCTATTTTCCTCTTACCTGTTGTTTCTCACAGGAGGGCTTGCTTTGCTATTCGGTTATTATCTCTCCTCATTACATGTCCAACATATGACCATTGTCTTTTCTTTATTACTGAAGATATTAGTGGTTGAATGGTGATTTCTCTAATTTCTTCGTTTGTTTTTAATTTGTTTCACACTATACCAAGTATTTTCCTTAGACATTTATTTTCGAATGCGTTCAACTTTGTTTCTATGTCTCTTGTTGTTCTGCAGCTCTCACATGCATACGTATGGGTAGATAGTACATTTGATTTGAATAGTCTAAGTTTTGTGTCTACTTTACCTTTACTCAATTTTTTTTTAAAGAAACAAAATAAAATCAACAAAAAAAGTAACATATTTAACTAATTTAGTTGACTGAGAATAAACTTCTATAGTCAGTTTTTTTCCCCCTAAGTTTACCTCACTCTATTTGTTACAGCACACTTTTGATGGTACTTCATCCTGCTTTCATGTTTGTTTTAAATGATCTTTACTGCTGAATTGAGATATCTTATTGCCACATTGAAAACATTGAATGCCACAGACACGGAAAAAAAAAACTCCAGAAAAAATATTTAGACATAACACCAATTCTGAAGTACATCCAGTGTAACAAATTATATGGACATATATAACATGGTTACCAGCAAAGAGCATCTTGCAACAAAAAGAGGAAAGGAAAGACTTCCAAAGATTTATTATCACGATGTCACACATATCATTATATATTTAGCAATCTATAAAGCTTTGTCAAGAGCACTCTATTTTCCAATTAAGTTGTAAGGCAGAACCCTTCCCTCGCTGTCTAGCTGGTACCCGTTCAAGGAATAGACTTCAGGAGTAAACCCTGTGGAAAAATCAGGAGATGGAGTCCCTAAGGCAGTTCAGTGTTGATTTCAACATTGCTCTGTCAACTCCTGCGGTGCAGTTGGCACCAAACTGTTCTTGCCCTTCTAGATCTTTGGATTGCTCGGCTGCGTGGAGTGAAGAAACATGTTGCATGGGCAACAACTTGTCTCTTTCTTTTTCTGCCCAAGCTCACGCCCTGGAGAGGACATTCCAGAATCGCCATTTTGGTGTCGACAGGATACCATCCACACCTGCTACACAAGTGAAACCAACAATTAAGAAACTCAACCTACGTTTGGGTTGCTGGAACGTCCGCATAATGCAAACTGGCCTATCTGACAATTTGCATGATATGAAAGACAGCCATAATCAATAATGAACTGAAAAGACTTCAGGTGGATATAGCCGCACTTCAAGAGACGCGTTTGGCAGGATCAGGCATGCTGAACGAGGCAGACTACGTGTTCTATTGGCAAGGAAAGAGCAGCGACAATATCAGAGCACACGGTGTGGGATTTGCTGTGAAGAAATCTCTAAAAGGTCTGGTTACACTCGGTCAGAATGCATCAGAACGGATACTAACACTTCGCCTCAATACAACAGCAGGACCAGTTCTCCCAATCTGATTAAATCCTGCAAAAGTGCTTTGTTACATCCCCTGCTTGAAGTACTACATCTATGCTGGAAAGAGAAAGCCATTCCTCTAGATATGAGAGACTCCGTGATTGTAACTCTCTACAAAAATAAAGGAGATAGAAGCGACTGCAACAACTACAGAGGCATCTCCTTACTCAGCATAGTCAGAAGTGACTGCAACAACTACAGAGGCATCTCCTTACTCAGCATAGTCGGCAAGACCTTCGCCAGAGTCATCTTAGGAAGGCTACAAAAACTCGCAGAATGCATATATCATGAATCGCAATGCAGCTTTAGATCCGGAAAATCAACTGCAGACATGATTCTCTCTTTACGTATACTTCAAGAAAAATCTAGAGCAGAAAAAGCCTCTCTTCATCGCCTTTATTGACCTTACAAAGGCATTTGATCTTGTCAGCAGAGAAGGTCTTTTCAAAATACTTTCCAAATAGACTGCCCACATACACTACCGTCGCTAGTCAAATCGTTTCATGAGGACATGAAGGGCACCATCCAATACAACGGCAGCACATCACAACCCTTCGGCATACGCAGCGGTGTCAAGCAGGAATGCGTTCTTGCTCTACACTGCACTTGTCACACAAAGTCAAGAAGAACTCCAGAGCATGGTACATCGCTTTTCACATGCCTGCCGAGACTTCGGTCTAACAATAAGTTTGCAGAAAACTAACATACTCGGTCAGGACACCGAAGCAACACCTGAAATCTCTATCGACAACTATAAACTTGATATCGTGCAGCAGTATAACTACCTGGGGTCCATCATCAGCGACAGACTATCTTTAGATACAGAAATTGACACTCGTATTGGTAAAGCTGCTACCACCTTTGCCCGTCTTTCTAGGCATGTTTGGCAAAACAGCAAACTGACAATTAAAACAAAAGCCGCAGTGTACAATGCCTGCATAATTAGTATCCTCCTTATGGCAGCGAATCTTGGACAACCTATGTAAAGCAGGAGAGAAGGTTAAATGCATTTCATATGCGATGTCTACACTGTATTCTTGGTATCACCTGGAAGGATAAAGTGACAAACGTGGAGGTCATGACTTGCACAGGCCTACCGAATATCTACACGCTGCTCAAACAACGTAGGTTACGCTGACTTGGCCATGTACACCGTAAGAAAGATGGCCACATACCAAAAGATATACTCTATGGACAACTGGCATATGGTAAAAGAACTAGGGGGCGCCCAAAACTTTGATTTGTAGATGTGTGTAAACGCGACATGAAGACTCTGAACATAAACCCTGCAGCATGGAAAGACATAGCTGCAGACTGCAATCTCTGGAAACACACTCTAAAGGTTCACCTCAAACAAGAAGCAGACAGATTCATAGAGAAAGAGAATACACGACAAAAGAAAAGAAAAAATAACATTTCTAGGGGCGCTGAAAAATTCATAGTCAACTATGACTGACGGAGGCTACTGACTGTAAGGCAGAAATGAACTGGGGAGAAAGAGAAAGAGTTTATTTTAAATTATGTGCCTCTCATAAAGGTTTATGTAATTAATTCTTATAACTTTTTTTTTGTTTGTGACATTGATGGATGTACTCATACTATGTTAACCTTGCGAAAAATATTTAAAGTTTATTTATTTATGAAAATATATTTGGTTTCAGTAACTAGTGTTATACTTATCCAAACTTAGAGGATAACATTTTCTTTCATTTTTCAGAAACTTTCCAAAGATCTTGGGTGGAGAGTTGCTAGAGCCACTGGTTGGAGAACGAATCTCAGACACCCACAGTTGGAAGTAAGATTCTATAACCTACATAGTACTGTCAATGTTAGTTTTTAAATTCTTAACACTTTTTGCTTTTATAGTGTATAAAACTGATTGTTAATTTAATACAGCCCATTACAAATTGTCATAACACATTAGTTAATTGTTAATTAATAATATTCTTTATTACTTTAACTTGTTATTTACATTGTGCTTTAGCTGCCATATACAAACTTATATAATACTAATACCAATGGTTATTGAGAGCTGTGTTATCTCATTTTGAAGGTTCATCAAACTGCAGCCTACAGTTAATGAGTTTATATTTCATTTATTCATTGAGTGCTGTCTCTATATTGAAGGTTGGCTACCATGGAGCGTCATTCCGTTCTGTCTCTTGCAAGTTTTCAAAGTTGTCCATCTTTTGATGTTACTCATCCATGATAGTCTTGGTCTGCCTATTTTACCTTGTATTTTCCCCTCCAAGATTTGTTGTTTTAAGACTTCATTTGTTTTCTTTTCTTTCCATCCAATTCTTCCTATTCTATAAATCCACATTTCAGAGGCTAATGAGTTTATATAAAATCATAGAATTCAGAATCATAGATTCAGGAACAGAAAATGATACCAAAATAAGGATATCAAAAGCAAGAGGAGCTTTCATTGCACTGGGAAACATATGGAAATCCAAAGAAATTAGGTTAAATACAAAAATAAAAATTTTCAACTCAAATGTTAAGGCGGTCCTATTATATGGCCGTGAAACATGGAGAACAACAAAATTGACAATCATGAAGATACAGGATTAATGGATGCTTACGCAGAATAAAAGGATGGAAATGGCAGGACAAAATTACTAACATAGAATTATGGAAATGTTTCAAGATGGCGCGGTCATGTTTGCGTCAACGTTCACTGTTACGTTTTTTTAGCCGGAAAGATGGTTAATTCTATCTTTCCAATGCAGATCAGTGTATAGATAAAAAGTTCCACTGTTGGGAACTTCCTCGGTGAAGTGGAGTACATGCATGTGATTTGAAATCCTCTACAGTGTGTGTGATAGTGTGTTCTGTGTTGATTGCAATATACGTCATTGTTGGAATACCGGTCAATATGACGGTTAGGCGTCAGGAACTTTTAATTGCTGTGTCTGAAAAGTGTTCCTTGTTGCAGTTTCCGCATATTCCAAGTCCGGCTTGCTGCAGGAGCTACTGAGTTAAGTGCTCTGTGCACACCGTGAGCTGTGTGTATCATCCGTGTTGATCATGTTTCGATATTCCAATGGTTTATGATGAATGCTGATATCGTATGACAGGGAACAGTTGGCTGTGTTCACTTTCTGTGCAGTTTCGCCTTATGTCTTTTGGCGTGTGCTGAGACTGCTATGATGGGGACTACAGCTACCTTTCTTTGTTTTGGAGATGAGTTAGTAATTCGGATGATTCCACTGGCACGGACGGTTGAGCAATTATGGATTTTAATTCGTTTGCAGTGATACCGGGGCCTTCCATAACCATAACCATATGGAAATGTACCAGTCAAATACCAGTGGATAAAGAGATACAGCGAAGATGATGGCGCTGGATAGGACACACACTGCGGAAGCCAACTGAGAGTATTACACAACAGGCCCTTTTTTTGGGAAGAGGAAGACCAAGGAATTCTTGGAGAAGACAGATAGAAGCAGATATGAAGATGATGGGGAAGACATGGAATGATCTTAAAAGAATGGCAAAAAACAGAACAACTTGGAAAGTGTTTGTTGAAGACCTATGCTCTACTGGGAGCTAAAAAGGTAGAAGAATAGAATTCAGAACAAAATGTGTTGTAGAAGTGTTAAAAAAATAAGTGTTTTATTTTGTAGTGAAATAAAGTTTAAATTTTGTTGTCTATTTAAATTTGATCAGTAAGTTATTGCAGATTTATATTTAGTTTTTAATATTAAATGCATCTATCCTGAATTGTAGTTCATTTTAATATTTTATTTATCATCTGTGACTTTGAAAAAGGTATGTCTTCATATCAGTGATGAGCATGTTACAGTTGGGGTACCTTTGACCAAGTAAGTCATAAAACATTACCACTGATTTGAAAGAATTGTCAAGAATAGAATTTTGTCACCTGTTTTTGGATGTCTTTTTTTTATTTCTACATATTTGTTTAATATACACAGAATAAAAAGTTTGAATATTCAATGTAGGATTATTTTGAGTATATCTTGGATTCACTTGTTGCTCATTTAAATAACATCATAGTTCATGATCTTTAGTTGCCATAACTATATGTAAGTTGTAGGGTTGCCGTAACTATATGTAAGTTGTAAAGGTAATCTTCTTTCTTAATCTCTGGAGTTTTAAATTCATACTTCTGCTAGATCTTCTCATTTTGATTCTCAGCTCCAGGCAGGCACAGAAGTCAGTGACCAACATACGTTGTGGTGTTTTATAGGTCAGCAGAAAAGTCTCTCCACTTTGCTGAATCTGTTGATGTTCTATTCTCTAAGTCTTGCTCACACTATATATCTCTGCCTCAAACTGCTTTTGGGTGTGTAATTGCCTGTCTATCTGCCGTGTGTATAAAAAAGACAGTGAGAAACAAGTTTGACATTAAATATAAAAATATATTGTTTTCCAGTAATATTTGTAAGCATTTTATGGCATAACATTTATATAACATAACAATGCTATTATTGACAGATTTCCACTTTCCAGGAGAGTCTACATGGTGGACTCTGGATTAAGAGCTCCTGTAGCATGGATCATGAGTCAGCTGGGCTGTATCAAGGTATTTATTTTTATTGTGTCTGAGTGGTGAGTTTGCTGAAAACATATGCTTAAGGAGACTGGAAAATGAGTAGGATTGCCGTGTTATTGGGACAAATTCAGATCCTATAGGTCTGAAGATTTTCCTGTTCTGATTCAAGATAGTGTTCATTGTCTCCCGCTTGCTATGGGTAGGTGGTTGAAGACTTAACTAGCCACAATTAGAAAACTTCCGTTGTTGCTGTAATAATAATCCTGAATTCAAGCTCTAGAAGAGAGACCAATGAAAGTAACTGTTTCCAAAGAATTAAGCTTGAATCGGAAAGACTTTGCACCAAATGAAACTATAAGAATACATATCAAGCCATATATGGAGAAGATGCTTATAGCGCACCAGTTATGTGCTCAGAATGGACAAAAGAAGACTTTGGGTGGAAAAAGAAAACAAGGAGGACCAAAAGAAACTCTGAGATTAATGGAGAGGCCTCAACTATGGGACTAATAATAAAAAATGCATTGCATGAGCTACCAGAGTGAAAATTAATACAATATCTGACAGCCTTTCTGACTCTGGTTCTAATTTGTTCTCAGAACTGCTAAAGCATGTGTGGGTAGAGCAGCAGAGGTTTGAAATAACTGTTCCTTCTTCTGTTTAAGCTGTTTACCAAGACTGGTGGGTCTTATCCACTGGGTAAAGATGGCACATCCAACTCTCTGATGGTATGAAGACTTCTATTTATAGCCTTTGCTGATCTAACAAAGGCTTTTGACACTATGAGCAGAGCAGGTCGACACAGGATGCTGGAAAATTTTGGCTGCCCTCCTACATTACTTAAGCTGATCAAGTCGTTTCACAACAATATGTCTGCCACCATCCAGTTTGACGGTAGATCTTCCCAGCCCTTTGAGATGAATTGTGGAGTCAAACAAGAATTTTGTCCTTGCCCAACTCTATTTGGAGTATTTTTGTCTCCCCTTTTACAAAATGTATTTGAAACTGCCTCTGAAGACATCTACATTTGTACAGAATCTGACGGCTCCTTATATAATCTTCATGGTAGCCAACCTTCGATGCAGAGATGGCACTCATTGATGAGGATCATATCAGTCCCCAGTTTCTTGAATTAATTGTTAACAATTCTTTAGTTTACCTCTTCTAATTTCACTTGTTAAACTCTTGTATTATTAAATCAAAACAGACTCACAGTACGAAATGTTTTTGTTTTTTTTCCAGTCTGGAGATATAGTGCTTGATCCAATGTGTGGGAAGGCCACTATTTTAATAGAAGCTTCTGTAGACACCAAGGTAATTTGTATTTATTGTTATAAGTTTAAGAGACAAGTAACATCATTCAAAAAGTGTTTACGTTTGTTAGAAATTTAGACAGAAAGAAAGATCTAGTAAACTTGTTGGTTTAGCACAGAAAACTGTCTAAAACAGGAGTGGTTGTTTTAATGATAGAAAAATAATGAGTTTACAGAGGAACCATCTTACACTGATGTACAAAGTTAGATGCTGTTTGGTTTCATTTTAAAATATTTAGACAAATGATAAATATTTTAAGAGTATGTTTATGCACAATTGTGTGAAAACAGTATGAAAGAATTACATATTTTATTTCTGATTCAAGCTGCAGCTCATGGTAGACAGTGAGTGCATAACTATCTCAAGTTTGCCCATGTTGCTGCAGCTCATGGTAGACAGTGAGTGCATAACTATCTCAAGTTTGCTCATGTTGCTGCAGCTCATGGTAGACAGTGAGTGCATAACTATCTCAAGTTTGCCCATGTTGCTGCAGCTCATGGTAGACAGTGAGTGCATAACTATCTCAAGTTTGCCCATGTTGCTGCAGCTCATGGTAGACAGTGAGTGCATAACTATCTCAAGTTTGCTCATGTTGCTGCAGCTCATGGTAGACAGTGAGTGCATAACTATCTCAAGTTTGCTCATGTTGCTGCAGCTCATGGTAGACAGTGAGTGCATAACTATCTCAAGTTTGCCCATGTTGCTGCAGCTCATGGTAGACAGTGAGTGCATAACTATCTCAAGTTTGCTCATGTTGCTTCAACTATTGCAGGATGCTTGGTTCATTGGCAGTGACAGTGATTCATCCCAGACAGACAAAGCCCTACAAAATCTTGATACCTGTGGGTATTGTGACACAGCTTCATTACTGAACGCTGATGGCCTCAGTAAGGATAAATATGTGTCTCTTAGAGTTGATTGTAAAATACTCTACAATTTTATAAACAAACTGTAGACATGTTTGTGGACAGTTTGGAGTTTCAGTATCATTTTTCCTATCCCTGTTTCTCTACCTTCTCTTGCATTATGTGAAGCTTGCAACACTTTGTGTTCTTTATTTGTTTGAAATTATCACCATCATAGCACAAACTACAGTAGCCCTGGTAACACTAAAGCTGATATAAAGTATTAATATTGCTAGTCGAGCTAAAATCAGGCTGATGCGCTCCCTTGTTTTGTCCATCTTTCTTTTATGCTTGCAAAACATGGACCTTAACAGAACTAAAATGAAGAATAACACCCTTTGTTGAGATGAGATATTATTGCAAAATCTTCATCTTTTACAGAATTAATGATTGATTCCGACCGCATCCAAATAGTCATCTTTCTTGTGAATATTTACATTTCCCAAAAGAACTGTGTATAATAACTACTTTGTTATTTCATTCCATATCATGTGGCCCTTTCTCTTGCTGTTGTCATGTTTTCCAGAACGACTTTCCTAAGTGTCAGATAAATTTTGCCTTTTTTATTTCTTGTTTATTTAACCTTGTTTTGTCTCACTTCTATTTCTTTGACTGTCCATAGTTTTTGGATAATTTTTCTCAGAAATCAATTCAATCTCTGTTGCAGCATGTAATTTGTTAAACTGTTTGTCTAGTCTCCATAATTCACATTCATAAAGTAATATTGGCTTTGGACTTCCGGGCAATATGGTGGATAGGCAGCGGTAACCATTGAAGGCTATGTCTGAGAAGTGTTTCTTGTTGCAGTTTCCTCATATTCCAAGTCCGACTTGTTGCAGGAGCTACTGAGTTAAGTGCTCTGTGCACACTGTGTGTCTCATCCGTTTTGATCATGTTCCGATATTCCAATTGTTTACGATGAATGCTGATATCATATGACAGGGAACAGTTGGCCGTGTTCACTTTCTATGCGGTTTCGCCTTATGTCTTTTGGGGTGTGCTGAGACTGCTACGATGGGGACTACAGCTACCTTTCTTTGTTTGGGAGATGAGTTAGTAATTCGGATGATTCCACTGGCACGGGCGGTTGAGCAATTATGGATTTTAATTTGTTTGCAGTGATACCGGGGCCTTCCATAACTAACCAACCAACCAACCAATATTGGCTTTGTATAACTCTCTTTCTTTCTTTTCATATTTTGCATTTTCTGGAAACTTGCTGTAGAACTATTCTTTACATTTGGTTTTACAATTTCATCCTTTTGTTGTTCAATATTCTTAACTATCTCTTGTTTATCTCTGCATGCGGTTGCCTTTTCCCACCAAGTACCTTCCTAAATGTTGGTAGCATTTATTCAGGAAACTTCATTGAGACCGCTTGTGTTCTTGTTTTCCACATACTGCTGAATTGTCATAAAAAATATGATTGTTTCGTAAGATTGGGCTTTTCAGTTTTGGTAAGTAAAATATAGTGACATTCTAAAAGTTGAACCCAAAGCTGACAGTTCAACCTCAGGCTTGTCACTCACAAACAGTTTGTTTCCATGTGCCACTCAAAAACCAGTAAAATGACAATAAACTTTTGTGTTGTTTGTAATAAGGATATAATAGTAACACTATGACCTTCCAGGCATGTCGTAAGAGGCGACTAAGGAGGTTGATCGATGGCTTGACAAGCTGTCATTGTAAAAAGTATTGTTATGGAAACAGCGCCATATATTTTAGAGCAGTGATCTCTGCAATATGTGCCACTTTGGCATGCAAGGTTTCTGTTTTTGAGATTGTGGTTCTGCCCTATGTGCCATCTTCGGCTCGAAAGGACAATAGATAGATAGATAGAATAAGGTTATATGTCACTTTGGATTATTTTTATGTTGTATTTATTCCTAAGTGTCTTTTTTTTTTTTAAACATATTTGTAACGAAATGTAAAACAACATTTGTTCTCAAAGTTACATAGTTTTTTTATGTGAGTTGTAAATTTTACAATAGTCTCGTAAAACTGGTGCAAATAAGTATCGTATTCTAGAGTTAAGTTTAATACCAGTGAGATAGATGACTGTTATTTGTATGTTGATATAAAATATATATTCCAGTCATGAGTGCAAAGACAATGATAATAAATAAGCAAATATATTTTAATAGGGGAAACTGTGAGCCTATAAATACAAGATAATACTTGGAAAAATTGTCAACCTTGTTATATAGTTGAGTACAAATAATAATACATAAATATTATTATATGGGGAACTTCCGAGGCGATAATAGGGAATAATAGAACAAAGGAGTATGTGTTAGCACTCGGAAAAATATCTGAAATATGAAAATAAATATGAAAAATGTCTGTCAATTTTTCCGAGTACTAACACATACTCCTTTGTTCTATTATATAGTTGACCATGTTTTTTCAGAAATACCATTTAGAGAAAGCTGCATAGATGTTGTTCTTTGTGATGCCCCATTCAATCAAAACTATGTGTTTGAGTTACCACCCATGACATTTTACTGCAGGTTTATTAAGGAAATATCCAGGTAAGTTTACCATTACTATTTTGCTTGGGAGGTAAGGAGTGGCAAAGTAATAGTAATTTTTTTTTTCATATTTATTTCTTTACTAATTAAACTGTTCTGCTGTACTATTACTGACTTTCAGTAACACATTGATATATTTATAGTTTAATTTTTCTTCTTCTGTAACTGTGTGTATATATATATATATATATATATATATATATATATATATATATATATATATATATATATATATATATATATATACAGTCGAACCTGGTCTTAGGACCACCTGTTTAAAGCGTTTCCCTGGTTATAGGACCGGGTCTACAATTTCCCCGAGTTTTTTACGATATGCTAACACTGATTACGGCGCTCACCGTATGACGCGACCAGAGACCAGGCTAATTAACCGCCGCCAATGTTATTTATCCCGTTTACGACACGCGGGTAATAGACCGAGATAACGATACACTGACCAGCCAGTCCTCCTCCGTCTCGCTGGGAGCCATAAACGATCGACACAGGTGTCTACAGGTGTCGAAGTTTTCCCGTATTTAGTGAGTCCCAGATTACAGTGGGACGTGTTACGTTTATCAGTCAATACTGGTGTGAGAAACACGGCAGACGCAGATCTATGATTCGTGAAGTGACATCACTTCGCGGTTCCGTCTAGACCAGAGTAGACCATTGCGTGGCCCGTATAAATTACAGGAATTAACTAAAGAATTAGTCATTGCCCGCTTAGAGTGTATTCACGTACATGTACAGTATCTCAGTGAATTATTTTTGTGGATTTTAAAAGTGTTACACACAATATAGGAAATGGCCAGTGTCAAAAGTGTAAAACCAAAAGCATTAACGCTGGAAGAACGAATATCAGTGATTCGACAAAATCAGCAAGGAAAAAGTTCGCGATTATTGGCAGAACAGTTTGGAGTGGGAAAGACACAGATTTTACGTACGTTAAAGAGAAAAGCCGAGTATATGAATGACTTTGAAAATAATGCACCAAGTATGAAAAGAAGGAATAGCAGGAAAACGGGAAATGAAGACATAAATACACTTTGTTGGAAATGGTGTCAATCAGCACTTGCACGAAAAATTCCGTTATCTGGGCCGATGATCAAAGAACGAGCTTTACAGTTTGCAAAAGAATTGGAAAACTCAGTCTTTAAAGCATCGAACGGCTGGTTAGAGGCCTTCATTAAAAGACACAATCTTGTGTTTGGTAAGCAATGTGGCGAAGTCGGTGATTCAGATATGAGTGCTGCGGCTGACTGGACTTCTAAATTATCCGAGATATGCTATGGTTACGCTGCTCAAGACATTTTTAATTTAGATGAAACCGGGTTATTTTTCAAAGCGACTACGGACAAAACATTTTTTGTCAAAGGAGAAAAATGCGCTGGGGGTAAAAAAAGCAAAGAGCGAATAACAGTGATGCTATGCACTAACATGTTGGGGAACGAGAACCGGCTTTAGTGATTGGGAAAGCAGCTAACCCTAGGATTTTTAAAAACATCAACATAAACACACTGCCAGTGATTTACAGAAACAACAAAAAGGCATGGATGACTGCAGCTATATTTGAAGATTGGCTGAAAAGTTTTGACCGTAAGATGCAGAAAAAAAAGCGCCACATTATTTTATTTGTTGACAACGTTACCTGTCATCCCAAGATCGAACTACAGAATGTTAAGCTGCAGTTTCTGCCACCCAACACAACTGCATTAGTTCAACCCCTAGACCAGGGTGTCATTCAGACATTTAAATTAAAGTTTAGACAAAAACAGCTTCTACATCTTATCACAGTCATGGAATCAAACAAGGATGCTTCCGGAACCGAACTCATGAAACAGGTCAATTTACTGGATGTAGTCTACTGGATTGCTGCAGCATGGAAAGAAGTGGACAACTCAACCATCCTTAAGTGTTTCTGTAAAGCAGGTTTTCATTGTCCTGCTGAAACACACGCATATTCTCTGACGCACATGGAATCTGCATCAAAGACCGACGTGCAAATTGTTTCTACTGCAATTTCTACTGCTTTGGATAACCTTTCAAAAGAATTGTTTGGATACCAATTGACAGACATCTCCATGATTGATTCAGGGCTCCAAACTTGCAACACAATAGAAACAAACTGGGATCTTCCTGCCACTGCAATTTTAGCTGCTGAGGATGTGAATAGTGAATCAGACAACGAACAAGATTCTACTGACATTGAGAAAACATACACTATCGCAGATGCACATAATGCTGTGGAGCTTCTGCGCACCTATTCAATAACAAACGGGAGATCTGACATACTAGACGTTATCATGGACTTGAGAGAAAAATTGAACTTATCGTTTATTTCATCTGTCAAACAACAGACTACCATATTGGATTTTTTTTCAAGTCAAAAGTGATACATGTACAGTATAAGTGGAATCTGTGTATGTGTGTTTTATTTTTGTGTGTTTAACTATCGTGTTTTATGAAAAGTGTCCAACCAGTGGCTATTGTAGACCGACATGTGCACTATGTTCTACTCATGGATTACGCTGATTTGCAGGTTAGTTTTCATAGTGCTTAGGATAAAATTTTTTTTATCGCTCTATTTATTAGGTGAAACCTGTGAGGCAGGACCACCTGTCCTATGGGACCAGTTTTTGAAAGTCCCGTGAATGGTCGCCTTAGACAGGTTCGACTGTATATATATATATATCATGCTCGAGAGAGAGAGAGAGAGAGACAGACAGACATGATGACACTCACTCACACACTCCATCCCTCCCTCCCAATCAATCAAAAGCTAGATCAACATCTGCTGCCATACCATTTTTTTTTTTTATTTTAATTTTTCAATTTTACCAAAGTTTAGAGCTCTGATCAGTGTTGTGTTTTTGTTATTTTATTAATTATTTTACTGATTAAAAAAAAAATTGTTGAGGCATACATAATTATTTAATAGAAAATAGATTGATGTTTACATTATTTAATGCTGTTCTCCCACGCCAGAGTACTGAGGCCTGATGGTCGCTGTGTATTACTAGTAAGTGAGCAGGCAAAACATATAGTCTTGGACATGCTTCAAGGAATGGAGAGAAGTGAGAGAACTAAAGGAAATCTTGTGTCTGAAGAAACATGTTCACAGGAGGTATTTAAAAGTGAAAATCAGAAAGACTGTCATAAAGATACAAATACCATAATACCATTGACTGTAGTATCTAGTAATTATGTGAAGCTCGGTGAAACACATGCTTATATCATTGTTTTACATAAACTCCAAGATTTAACCCTAGATTACAATACTTATCTGCAACTTTCCCAGTTACAATCTACCTATTGACCTTTCGAGCCGTAGCCGGCCCATAGGGCGTAGACCAAGATACTCCTTCTCTTATCAGAATTTTTGTTCTAGCCGTTTTCAATTCTTTTAAAGATATTTTATCAAATCTCGCCATTTGTCTCTGTTCTGTGCAAGCAGCTCTATCTCATTGAGGGAGCCGATTCCTGCTGCTCTTGCCTCTCTCATCAATGTTCTTCTCAGTGTCTCTCTGGGTCTTCCTCTTACCTGTTGTTTCCCACATGAGGGCTTGCTTTGCTATTCGGTTATTATCTCTTCTCATCACATGTCCTACATATGACCATCGTCTTTTCTTTATTACTGAAGATATTAGTGGTTGATTGGCAATTTCTCTAATTTCCTCATTTGTTTTGAATTCGTTCCACGCTATACCAAGTATTTTCCTTAGACATTTATTTTCGAATGCATTCAACTTTGTTTCTATATCTCTTGTTGTTTTCCAGCTTTCACACGCATACGTAAGGGTTGATAGTACATTTGATTTGAATAGTCTAAGTTTTGTGTTTGTGCTGATGAGTTTTGATTTCCACAACTTTTCAAGGCTTCTGAAAGACATTGCTGCTTTAGCTATTCTGATTCTAATTTCTTTGCTTGTATCCCCTTCTCGATCAATGTGACTTCCAAGATACATAAAGTGATCGATCTTTTCCACTGGTTTGTTTTCCATGTATATATATATATATAACATGTATATGTTTTTTATGTCAACATCGGATCTGTTGTACCAAAAGGTATTATTAATATTGCGGCTTTCTGTAAACTAGCATCACACTGCATCCATGTACACTTAATGATTGACCACTAGGAAGAAGTATATTTTTGATTGACACGACTTTATTTAAATGTAGATGAATTATCAAAGTAAAGTAACATGGAAAATTAAATTATTACTGCATTGTTGTAAAATATAAAAATTAATAGCAATTTTTTTTAATGGTTTGTCTGTATTTGAATTGACGTCTAATGCTGTTTATCATTAAATCTTTCTCATTTGATTGATTCTTCTTCATGGCTAATGCAACTTGATCCTATGTTCACACTTTAGTTGCTCCTGCATTGCTCTTCATTTTAAACAAAAAAAAAAAGCTTCAGCAATGTTTTTCATACACTTTCAGACATCAGTTTAAATGTTCAGAGAAAAGTCAAAGTCAGAGTACTCTCTGGGCTTAGGGAGTGGAAATATGGTGTTAGCAGCCATACTTTTCAATGATGAATAGCAAGATTAATGGGGAATGTGGTCAGTATCAGATTACTCCACTATCCCAGGAAAATCTCTAGTACCTATTTTCAGAGACTGGGTAAACCCTAAAACCCTGTTTGTCTAAAAAATAAAATATGCAACATTTGGGAACTATGCCCAAACCCTTCTGGCTAGTACCGAGCACACCAACCACTCAGCCACAGCTTAGAGTTCAAAGTTTTAAAGAACATTTCATTGGTAAATACAAGGTTTGTGATATGACTATACAGGATGTCCTGGAATAGCAATGGTGAAAGTCATCATAATCAAAATAGTGAAATTGTTTTTGTTGACAGTTAAGTAGGCAAATATAGTAAGTGTATTTTCATTATATTTTGAAAATCCCTTTCTAATTATCTTTTTCCGTTTCCAAGAAATGTATAATCAAAAAGATTGAAATAAAAGATATAATTTTAACATATAAAAGGCACAATTTTACTGTTTATGATATGATACTAATCATACATAGCTGAATATAGTAATCTGATTATTTATATAAATAACAACAATCAGTGTGTGTTCTTGCAAGTAAACAAAATGCTTACTTAGACACATGTTCACAGTTTACAATTCTTTAGTTTATCACTCAAAATAAAACAAGTATGTATAAGATCATTCTAAATAATGAGGTCTGGTTGATAAAGTAAGCAGCCCTCAGAGAAGCTGCAATATTGTGTAAAATGGATCATATTTGGAAGACATTTAAAATTATGATAAATCAAATCAAAGGCAGACCAAGACTAACATGGACGAGTAACATCAAAAGATGGACAAATTAGCCTATGACAACCTGCACCATCAAAGCAAGAGACAGAGGCAGACCAAGACTAACATGGACGAGTAACATCAAAAGATGGACAAATCAGCCTATGACAACCTGCACCATCAAAGCAAGAGACAGAGGCAGACCAAGACTAACATGGACGAGTAACATCAAAAGATGGACAAATCAGCCTATGACAACCTGCACCATCAAAGCAAGAGACAGAGCTGAATAATGGCGCTCCATGGTAGTCAACCTTCGTTGCGGAGACAGCACTCGATGATGATTATGATAAATCAAATTAATCAACACCAAACAACAAATAATAATCATTAAATCACCTGATTATAAAATCAATAAACAAAAATTAACAATATGCATAACATACCATATATGTTCATACACGTTTACAAAAATTAGTTTAGTAACAAGTTTCCATTTGTGCTGTTTTGTTTGTAATATTCTGTATAATGTAACAATCAGTAAGTCATTACCCAGAACTATTACTTAGTGTGCATGAAAGTATCATGGAATTTGAATTTATGTTTTACAATTTTAATTGTAAAGGAACAAAAACACAGTTGAGCAGCATTGTGGTGTCCTCACAGATTGTTTGCAGCCTTTATTTCATTTAGCTGAAGTAGCTTTGTTTCATTATTTCTTCATAAGTGGATGACTGTAGTTATCTCACCTTGGAGAATTACTGTAACTTATTCCCCAGCCTCCCTCCTGTTTCATTCACAACTGCTGAACTGAATAATACTTGAGTCTATCACCACTTTCTCTTGCTTATTTCTGTTTGTCCCCTGAAGATGGCCTATGACCATAGCATCAGTTTTGACTTGTACACTGTTTCTATTCTGTAAAGCTTGTTACATTTGTTTTTAAAAATTCTTTATTGACCTAATTCTTAATGTACCATAATATAAAAAAAAAAAAAAAACAATTTTCCACCAGCATTACAAAAATAACCAAGCATAAACCCCACATTTTCATCACAATCTGTAGATTACATTATCACCAAGTATGCATTCATTGTCATAATCAATTATACAATAATACCTTCATTTTCAATCAAATATAAATATTAATCATTTCCATCACATTGTAGGAATTCCCTCAACTGACATCTGCATAAATAAACAATCAGCGAGAGTAAATTCTATTATTTGGATCGTTAATTTAAAGAAATTATTCACAACATCATATATTAAGGCAATATCATTGCAAATCTCTTAATTTTACCCAGTGTTGAAAATGTGCAAAATTTGCACCTCTCAAAAGTACAAGAGAATTTATGTAGGGGAAAAAAAGTGGATAAACTGGCTGGTAATATTAACCAACACTGATTAGAATTTTCTCTGTCCTGTAGCCATTATGATAAGGCGAACATGTCTGGCACAAAGTAGTTCTAGTTTTCTCAAACTGTTCTTGGGCGATCACATTTCACTGTGTGTGCCCTTGGATGTCACTTGTAGAAGCTCACAGTTGAAACTGCTTCTCCACCCTGTCAGCAATCATTTCTCCTATGGCCAGTGAAGATGTTGCACCTGGTGAAGGAGCATTGCGTACATGTAACAATCGACTGCCAAGCTCCCCTGTTCCACTGTCAAAAACAAAATCATCAACAAGTTTCCCATCTCGATCCAGAGCTTGTGCTCTTACACCTGAAGGTCCCCTGGAAATGAAAATAATTATATGTTAATGACATATCAGATGGCAATTATTATGTGTTAATGACATATCAGATGCCAATTATTATGTGTTAATAACATCTCATCATCATGTGCCATACCAGTTGGCTTAGGCGATCATGCCCTTCCACAATCTTCTATTAACAGTTCACTGTATCAATTCATTATTGACTGTTTTTCATGCCATGACACCAAGCTATCTAGTATCTTCTCTCTGTTGTCTACAATATCTCTTTCCCTGTATTTTGCCAGTTGTAACTGGCTCCATGTGTTGTTGACATCTAAAATACCAATTATTATATGTTAATGACATATCAGATATAAATTATTATATGTTAATGATATCTCAGATATAAATTATTATGTGTAAATTACATCTCAGATACCAATTATTATATGTTAATGACATCTCAGATACCAATTAATATATATTGACAGAACAGAAAATGGCTTTGACAATGTAAACACATAAGGATCTTCATGTGAAAAGGTAGAATGTGGTAGTCAGCACTGCCCCACCCAGTGACCTGCCCACACCCAGAGACACCGCGGGGAAGCATCTTAATCAGTTGCCACAGATCCTGATGCAAGCATTCAGCTATGAGTCAATAACCATTTTCAGCCCATTATCTAACTACCGTGACTAAATTCTCTCACCTTGTGACATCTTCTGGCCTCAGTGACGGAACAAATTTCTGAAGTTGTTTCACCTGAGCCTGAATATAAATACCTTTGTACATTTCCTGGATACCGTATCCCAGGTTCTTAAAGGCAAGCTTGCGTAGACCTCTGTCAATACAGATTCATAATGAAAAATTGACAAAATAGAATTCTTCTAGAAATTTCTAACTAAACCTTTGACATGCAAAGTATTTCTCTATTTTCAATTACAATTTATGTAACACACTATGTTGGCCTTCTGTTCTGCATCTAGTTCTGAAGTCTGCTTAGCTATTAGCATAGCTTTGTAGCACAGACATTTTATTTCAGCAAGTTTTCTTAAGGAAAAAATATTGAAGAGTAAAATAGAGAAGTTTGAGACACTAGATCAAAGAAGGAAAAAATATTAAAGAGTAAAATAGAGAAGTTTGAGTCACTAGATCAAAGAAGGAAAAAATATTAAAGAGTAAAATAGAGAAGTTTGAGACACTAGATCAAAGAAGAAAAAAATATTAAAGAGTAAAATAGAGAAGTTTGAGTCACTAGATCAAAGAAGGAAAAAATATTAAAGAGTAAAATAGAGAAGTTTGAGACACTAGATCAAAGAAGGAAAAAATATTAAAGAGTAAAATAGAGAAGTTTGAGACACTAGATCAAAGAAGGAAAAAATATTGAAGAGTAAAATAGAGAAGTTTGAGACACTAGATCAAAGAAGGAAAAAATATCACAAGAAGCTAAAATTTCTACCACTCTGAAATACAGTAGCAAACCAGCAAGGAAAGACCTACACTGGTGAAACAAGTAAATGTTTAGGTGATCGTTTTTGTAATTATCCCTGTGACATCTCACCTAATTCAGATACCTCATATGATGGTCCATTTCAATTCTATGGACCATTCTGGCACTGGTAACATCAGTGTTACTGGCACTGCTGACATCAGTGTTACAGGCAACATCAGTGTTATTGGCATGATCTCATACTTCTCAGATGAATGCAATTATTTCACTCAGGAGAACAGCCACATAGCTCGTCTTGGTTCTTTTTGCTAAAGTCAGATTAACTCTTTTCATTATTTTATTTAATTATTCTTTATACTCTTTTCTTTATATTTTATTTGCATGTTTTAGCCTTTCTTTATTTTGCATGGTGCCAGAACCACTCATAGGGAGACTGGTTGGTCTCGAGGCAAGACGCCGGCCTCGAGACAGAGAGGTTGTGGGTAAATCCTGGCTGCACCATTTGGGATTTTTATTTATGATTTCTCTCTGCGGCAACCACCCCTGGTCTCAGCAGCGAGGCCCAGCTTGAAACGTTGATTACTCATCAACGGAAAAAAACATGAGTACCTCCAAAGTCGGAGTTATCTGCCTGTGCAGCGAGTGACCCCTGTGCACACGGCTGCCAGGGAAAAATGGATTAACACGCAAAACTCAGTTCCTAGTCTCTAGGGACTTTATCAGAGGTAAAAGCTGGCAAACGGAAGGGAAAAAAAAAACTTTTGCTGCAATTTGACATTTCACTTTATGTGAACTTTCATGAAGTTATTAGACTTTTCTGAGATTTCTTTAAATAAAGGATTTGTATTTTGTTTTGTTTGTTCTTGCCCATGTTCACCACAACATTTGTTCTTTGTTAGGTCTTGTTTTGATCACAAAGCTTCAACATCCTAGTCGTAGTCTATTATTGTAGCAAACTAGTAATTACATCAACTCACCACAAGAAGATTGTTTTTGAAGAAAATCAGCAGTAAATGAAACCTTTGGACAAACCCTTTACTATATTTATATTGCTAAATCTTTTGAGATTTGTGGGTAGTACATTTCATTTATGTGCACACAGATTGCACAAGCACAGACTGCATAAAATCACCAAGTATAGCACAAAAACTAAATGATATACAAAACTGCAACTTGTCAACAGTTTTATAAAGATTTCAACACTGGAAAGCAATAGAAAACAAAGTATAAAGACTTTCAACATTAGAAACAACATGTATGAGGAAATGTATTATATTTTGGGCCTCCAAACAAACTAAGCAATCAAGGACTGCTTAAAAGGTACAGCCAAGAACAAATATACAAAGTGATAACTTGCAGATGAGTAGGTAGGTCATGTGATTAGAAAAGTTATAAAAACTTGTAGAAGATATATGAGATGCTGATCAAGGGCAAACTGTTGAAGAAACATAAAAATAGAGGTGATAAACAGCATGGGTCAGAATTAGGGTCCCCTGCAAAAGATTTCCATGGATCGTGCAAAAATAAAGGAAACGTGTTTCTCTACAAAATGGCACCTAGGCTATAGGCTGTTTTATCAGTATGTAGCCAAGGAGAAGGAATTACTGCATAAGTGTACAGAGAGTTCAGTCATACCTGAAACTTAGAGCATCAAACAGGTCTGGCAAGTTGAACTGGGTGTAGCCATATCCCTCTCGTTTGAATGCTAATACAGCATTGGGTCCCAGCCAAACACTGCCATCCATCCTTGGGGTAAAGTGGACTCCAAGAAATGGGAACCTGGGGTCTGGAACCTGAAAGAAATATTTCATTACAAAATTAAAGATCATGTTTTTTTATTCAAGTGATTACAAACTATACTGATAATAAACATATCATCATAGAGTGCCATCTCCGCAACCAAGGTTGGCTACCATGGAGCGCCATTCTGCTCTGTCTCTTGCTTTGATGGTGCAGCTTGTCATAGGCTGATTTGTCCATCTTTTGATGTTACTCGTCCATGTTAGTCTTGGTCTGCCTCTGCCTCTCTTACTTTGTATTTTCCCCTCCAGGATTACTTTTAGTAGGCTGAATAAACATATACTTTCTCACAGAATATGTGTGCTTTCTTTGAACATACTTATAATAGGCTCTGTGTAGATTTTGGTTTCAGCCGTTCTCCGGTCAGTGTAATTGTTTATTCTCAGTTGAACTTGTTTTTGGCTGTTGTTACGTTCATGTTTGGTGCCACCTTCAAGTTATGATTGCTGATAATCTTGTAGTTGGTTTTTTTTTGACATTATCTAACTCTCTGTATAAAATGTCTTTACAAATACATTTTACTTTCATGAAACATAAATAGCTTAGCATTCACTAAAAGTGTCCATTTTTAGAATTAATTTCACTATTAAATATGGTACACACACAATTTATTGCAAAAGTGAAGGTAGACAAAGCAACAACAACAAAAATAAACTACAAAAGTATTCAATTGAATACTCTAACACGTACAGGATAAATATTTCCATTGACCATATTGCTTTTGTCACGTTTTAACAACAAGTACTCTCCCCTGAAAGGCAGTATCCTTGGTTCTCTGTCACAGCCAGACATCTCTGCTAGCCTGTCAGAATGCAAGCCACCACAAGTAACTACATAGCGACAGTTCACTACTGGATTCTGTGGTAGACATAATAATTCAAAATTAATTAAAATTATTCCCGTAATTTCAAAAATATTTTCACTGAAAAGCGACTTTATAAACCTCCTGTATCTAAGGTGGGAAAAAGGTTTGCTGCCCTTGCAATTGGTTGTAGACCTCACTTCACCTCTCTCTGAAGTTCCCTAGAAACAGTCTGTCTCTATTCAAACTGGCTAACATAATGAGATCACCATAATCCTCTCAACCGAATGAAATGCTGATATAGATGATGTAGTTTTGCACTACAGCATGAATAACTTACAAAGCATTCAGACATCAGCTTCTCCAGCTTACACCAAGAAATCATGAAAACAACAGCAACCCACTACATTAATCTTTGTCAAAGAGCAAGTTTCCATAAGCAGAAAGAGTGGCAGTCCCACAGCATTGGATAAGCACAACAAAACAATATGCAAAAGATAACTAAGTATCAATTATCATATGCCATGCAGGTATGAGATATTTAAATGTTTTCTAAATATATGACATTCTTAGCAATATGAATCTAAATCTCAACAAAACAACATTCTACTAATGTGTTTCATTTGAATTAATTTTTGTTAAAAAATTCACTTGCCTTAAAGTACCCTTTGCAGTTATGCATAACTGCAACACCAAAAGAACAGGTTTCATTGTAAGTGAAAAATCATTATTTAGATTCTGACCTTCTGATCTTTTCCGTGGATTCTGACCACATTGACCAGACCTGAAGTACTGCCCTGTGGACTCTCAGGGTTGACATTAAACTTGGTCACATTGAAATTTGTGTAAATGTGTCCTCCACGCTTCTCAAACTCCTTGCCATAATATTTTGTGACTAGCTCCCAATCTACAATGCCTGTGTGAGGTGAGTGGATGGCTCGCAGTCCCTGAAGAGACAAATATATAATATATGATTGTTATCAACTGCTCGTGAATTACAAATGATTATTATCAACTGTTCGTGATTTACAAATGATTATTATCAACTGCTCATGATTTATGAAAGATTATTATCAACTGCTCATGATTTACAAATTATTAACATTAACTGCTCGTGATTTACATATGATTATTATCAGCTACTCATGATTTACATATGATTATTATCAATTGCTCATGATTTAGAAATGATTATTATCAATTGCTCATGATTTACATATGATCATTATTAAAACTTGTTATTTTCTCATTCTAATGTACAGTATATGAAACTGATACTAAAATATAAGTATAATAATAAATTATGCTTCTAGCCACTGGCTTTTACTACAATAAGAGATGAGTAAGGTTTATAATAAAAAAAAAGAATAGGGGGAAGACAAAGAGAAGGATAACTTATAGGACTGTCTAGATGGCACAATGAACAAAAGATGATAGACTTAAGGGGGAATAGGAGAAGCATGATTGCTGTGGCCACATAGCAGATGATATTCCACTAAGTGGTTGAATGAAGGTTTCTGACATGTGATTTTTGGCACAAGATATTAACTGAATTGATTAATTAATATAAACATATATTAGCAACTGGGAAAATTGAGGGACGAAGAGATAGAGGAAAGCAAAGAGAAAAAAATACCAGACAGCTTAAGAGAATGGCTTGGCAGAAGGTCAACAACAGAAATGATAAAGAACTGTCGAGATCGAAAATTGTGGAGAGACATGATCACCTATGCCAGCAGGCCCGGTACTTGATGATGATGATGATATTCACATGGGTCTGGGTTCAAAAACCAGCAGTGGCGGATTTTTTTTCAGACTGACAAGGCTCCGGGGTTCACCCAGCCTCTAAAAATGGGTACCAGAGATTTTTCTGGAAAGTAAAGGCTGCCTTGCATGATACCGACCACATCATCCAAAAATGTGCTGTGGTCATAGAAAAATATGGTTACTATCACCATATTCCCCATGCGCCTAGCTAGGCATGGCGGGTACCTTTACTTTTTATATCCACAAGGTACGCTGATTGGGAAAACTGATTTTTGTTTGTTTAAGGAGTATGTTTGCTAACATCAAATAATGACATTATCACTGTTCAACGTAGTCTTTATCTAGTTCAATGCACTTATGCAAGTCCTTCACAAGTTTGTAGACACTGCAGGGAAAAGAATTCTTTTAGATAGGTGTGCAGGCCTAGGATAGGAGACAAATAATAAATGAATATTATAGAGGGAAACTTCTGAGGTGATAGATCAGCAAATCATTTCAGGAGAGGAGGTATGTTTACAACACAGAAAAAAAAACAAAGAACAATAGACAGCCTGAGGCACGATCGAACCCATACTCCTTGACACAGCACCTTGCCATGAGAAACAAATGCTAGAACACACAGCCAACTCACTTAGCGCTCTAGCTAAGTTTAATTGTTTGTTGGTGTTGTTCTCGTTTTCTGAAGAGGGCAGCATGTAAGCCAACTCACTTAGCGCTCTAGCTAAGTTTAATTGTTTGTTGGTGTTGTTCTCATTTTCTGAAGAGGGCAGCATGTAGGCCGAAACGTCAGGATTTTGTTGTGTTCCTTTTTAGAAAAGCTGTCACCATACCTTGTAGGAGTGTACGTTACACCCCACCACTGGCTCCTTGCTACCAGCTTTACCACAGTACTGCTATTATTTCCTTGTTCCCTAGTGCTCTAGCTTTTGTTTCTGTGGCAAGACACTTTGTCAAGGAGTATGGGTTCAAAAACAAGACATGGGCTGTCTATTGATCTTTGTTTTTTTTCTGTTGTTGATAGTTTGTGATTTTTTTCCCAAGTGTTGTAAACATACCTCTTCCCCTGAAATGATTCGCCCAACTAGGATAGTCTGGGCAAGCCAGCAGAATGGAAGTAGACCACCCAGCAAAGAAGGGAACGATGGACAGTGTCTGAGATTAAGAAGTGAACTGTAGCGCTACTAGGAACAGCAGCTAGGACATTCTGATGATGGGCAAAGTAAGGGAAATAAACAAACAACTATTTTATCAATACTGTATACATACCACACAATTAGGTTCAATTTCTTTGATTTCTTTTGGCCCAATCATCTTTATGTCCCGGACGTCATTCTTTAGACCACGCTCCATTAGGTTGTCTAGTCTTGGCACCTCTTCTGGGCTCACAGCTACAATCAGCTACAACAAATGCGACAGAAAAACATTAAAATATCATAACTGGATACAGCAATAATGTTGAACATTAGTTACCAATAAGGAAAATAGTTCTTGAATGAATTAAAGTGGTATTCAGCATTTAAAAAAGATAATATTATATAAGTAAATAGTATTGGATACAATTAATAAATGTGTCTATAAATTAATTCCTAGATATGGTTGTGTTTATGCCCCTAATTACTGTGGCTCAGTGTGATAGCGTCTTGAGTCAGTACTGATACTTTCATTGTTAATGGCATACTAGATTAGTTTGATTTATGCTGCTTTGGCAGCAAGGCACTATGATGGTGCGATTCCGGGTCTAGTGTGTCTGCATCTTTATTGTAACGTGCATTTTTCTGAGTTATAGATTAACAATGTTTGCTTATAGAGGTCACAACTGTGAAACCCCTGCAAAAGAAAATTCTATCTATTGTCCTTTCAAGCTGAAGACAGTACATAGGGCAGAACCACAATTCAAAAACAGAAACCTTACGTGCCAAAATGGCACATACTGCAGAAACCCCTGCAAAAGAAAATTACCCCTGTGTACATCAACCTTTTTCTCTTTAAAACAAACTGCATTATTGTCTGTCAAGTGTTTATCTATAATTATTTGAGCAAATATGGTTCTGTACTGTCAGTTATATGCTCTGATTTTACTACAGCTCTTAGGGGAACACAGTACTGACCTTGCCACATTTCTTGTAAGGAATATTATGCTTGTCAAAGTAGCTGTATGCCATGTCCATTCCCTTGACACAGAGTTTGGCTTTCAAAGAGCCTGGTACATAGTAAATGCCTGCATGAACCACCCCACTGTTGTGCCCACTTTGATGGGCAGCTGTAAAATAATAAAACTGAAATGAACAAGAAATGTGATAGCATCCAATTGATCACTAATGTTAACACATTACAAAAATACAACACTTCCATCCATCATGGCAGCACTTAGGAGTCAGAAATTAAGGTGGTTGGGTTACGTGAAAAGAGTGAACAATCGTATTCCCAAACATTTATTGTATGAAGAACTTAGGGACAGAAAGAGACCAAAGGGCAGACTTGTGCTGAGATATAAGGATGTTTGCAGGGCTTCATTGAGAGAAATCTTTATCTGTGAAAGAAACTGGGAAAATCTTGTGTCAAATCATAGCACATGGAGAACAAAAATTTTTTTGAGGCACAGCAATATTCAAGGAAGTACAGATGTTAAAATCAAAAGACAAATGGCACAGGAGAAAGGAGATGAAGCCAGGCACAATAGGTACTATATTATTCATTCTGCTGTCAGATCTGTCTATCATATATTGGCAGATTCAGTCACAAGAGAATTAGTTTTACTTTCTCAGTAAAACAGTATCCAGCATAAGACACTAAAATATTACCAAACTACTGACAAATCATGATTGCTTGCTACCAACTGTTTTCAAGACACCAAAAATCATATATAAAGGACAGCGCAGCAGTGTGGTCAAAGGGGAAACAACCTTGTCAAGAAAATAATGGTCTACCATACTATAGTGCTTAATACATTAGTGCACCACCAGAGAGATAGAAAAAATCCACCGCAGATGCCAGAATTAAGAAGCACTTCAACGTGATCTATTTTTGCAGACATTGAAGTTTTCATCAAAATGCATCAACTCACTGCTGTAAAAGATTTGTCAAATGGCCTGGGTATGTTGCACCCTCATGTTACATTTACAGACATCTTTGCAGTATTAGGAGAGGTTTTCCTTTACCTGAGATGACTCTCCATGTAAAGTGCTTTTAGGTATCTGCACATTTTTTATTCAGCACAGGCAGCCCAGCTATCTTAGATGAGGCTGTAGGACAGTTTGTTTACACTGTGAATTGAAACTTCAGCACAGGCAGCCCAGCTATCTTAGATGAGGCTGTAGGACAGTTTGTTTACACTGTGAATTGAAGCTTCAGCACAGGCAGCCCAGCTATCTTAGATGAGGCTGTAGGACAGTTTGTTTACACTGTGAATTGAAGCTTCAGCACAGGCAGCCCAGCTATCTTAGATGAGGCTGTAGGACAGTTTGTTTACACTGTGAATTGAAGCCTCAGTACAGGCAGCCCAGCCATGACGCTGTAGGACAGTTTGTTTACACTGTGAATTGAAGTTTCAGCACAGACAGCCCAGCCATGACGCTGGAGGACAGTTTGTTTACACTGTGAAGTGAAGCTAGTGTCCTTTACTGGACACTAAGCCCAGGCATGGTAATATGGAGGATTATTGCAGCAGGTTTCCCACCTCTCAATGCAGTTTGTGGGACCAAAAGAGCAAATAGGTTAATACTTCTTGCAACCAAACAAAGCACTGCACACACACATTACATAATAGTCAATACAATATTTGTAAAACATCAACATAACTATTGCTTAACTCAACGGTAAAACCCTACAGAAATCAGACCTGACATTACCCACCAAGTTTAGGCTCTTTCTCAAGTACAGCCATTTTCAGATTTGGATGCCTTGTAATTAGTTCTTGAGCCGTTGCCATGCCAACAATCCCCCCTCCAACAATGACAAGATCATAATGATGTTGCTGATCTTTCCTGTATACATGACAATTAATGAACATGTGAAAGATTACAACATTAGTAACATCATTAATCTAACTGCATTTTTGCAACAGATGATTAAAAATTATCTTTATGGTATTTTCCCATTACTGGAGTCTACTGGGCGGGACTTAGAGAACTGAAGAATAAAGGCTGCTTGTCCAGTGCATTCACTCGAGATGTTCAGGTCTGAGTTTTATTTTACCCCCGACAGATAAAACTTTTGACCCTACGAGGATTCAAGCCCACATTCTCCTGGTTTGGAGCTGGACAAGTCATTGATTCGACCACCTGCTCTCCTAACAGATGATTGATTATGTTTGATGAAGGATTTATATTACTGACCTCTGGGCTCATAAGTGCTCAGTCCCCTTTCACAGACAAATAAGGGCATGCATGCTGATGACACCTGTGGTGCACTGGATGTACAAACACTTTAAAATTCCTCCGATAAATTTTCATTTCATTCTTGCAGTCTGTAGTCTTTTCCTCGATTAGACCAAGTAGCCAAAGCATCCAGTATCTCTCTCTTTTCAACAATAGGGTCACCATCACTGATGTTTTCATGACGGCGCATTTTTTTGTTGTTGACCTCTTGCATGATGAAGGACTTTCACATTCTAATTTGTTCAAACTTCTCTGCCTATTAATTGTTCCTCATCTAGAACACAGAAGGCAGCTAAAAGTGTCAAAGGAGGTCTCATTTTTAATAAAAATTCTAGAAATATTTCTCCATCGAAATGAAAGACAGGCATTATACATCATTGGGTTATTAATGAAAGACAGACATTATACATCATTGGGTTGTTAATGAAAGACAGGCATTATACATCATTGGGTTGTTGGGTTCTACTAGCAGAAAATCCTAAAGACCTACAACAATTGCTTAATGTAATAAACATAACAAGCAAAAAATATGGACTAGATATGTATATCAAAAAGCCTAAAACTATGATCATAAACAAAGAAAATTCTCAAGACCTACAATTAAATATCACAGTTGAGGGAATACATCTGGAGACAGTCCAGAGCTACAACTAACCTGGGACATACTATAACCAATGATGGAAAATGTAAAATTGAAATAAACAAAAGAATAGGTATGGTAAAAAGTAATTTTAATGCCATGAAAAATATACTAACAACAAAACAAATATTAACAGGGCTGAAACTAAGAATGGCAAAATGTTACATCTTCTCAATATTCCTATATGGTGCAGAAACATGGACATTAGACAAGAAAACAGAACAGAAAATTGAAGCCTTTGAAATGTGGATTTATAGAAGAATATGTAGAATTGGATGGAAACAAAAGATAACAAACGATGAAGTTTTAAAACAACTGAAAATAAAAAGAGAACTAAATACAATTAAGAAAAGACAAATGAAATTTTTGGGGCATTTAACATGCCCCAAAAATTTCATTTGTCTTGTCTTAATTGTATTTAGTTCTCTTTTTATTTTCACAAGACACAACAGCCTACTACAAGTAATATTGGAAGGGAAAATACAAGGTAAAAGCGGCAGACCAAGACTAACATGGACGAGTAACATCAAAAGATGGACAAGTCAATCTATGACAGCTTGCACCATCAAAGCAAGAAACAGAGTAGAATGGCGATCCACGGTAGCCAACCTTCGTTGCAGAGAAGGCACTCAATGATGATGATGATGATGGGTTGTTAATGAAAGACAGGCATTATACATCATTGGTTTGTTAATGAAAGACAGGCATTATACATCATTGGTTTGTTAATGAAATACAGGCATTATACATCATTGGGTTGTTAATGAAAGACAGGCATTATACATCATTGGGTTGTTAATGAAAGACAGACATTATACATCATTGGGTTGTTAATGAAAGACAAGACATTATACATCATTGGGTTGTTAATTAAAGACAGACATTATACATTATTGGGTTGTTAATGAAAGACAGACATTATACATCATTGGGTTGTTAATGAAAGACAGAAATTATACATCATTGGGTTGCTATTGTCTTCTGATGGTAGATGCAAGCCTGAGGACAGTAATCCCACAAGTCGTGAACCCATCAGAGATAGAGAAGATCAATGAGCTTCAATTTGCAGATGATCCAGCACTCATACATCGAAAAATAGAAGACCTACAAGAACACTTATTTAGACTCAACAGCACAGGCACAAAATACCAAATGAAAATCAACAAAACAGAAGAAATGAATAACGCAAAAGAGAAGCAAAACATCAACATAACTATAGACAGCAGACAATTAAAACAAGTAGAGGAATTTAAATACCTAGGAAGTCTAGTGACAAACGACAATTAGAAACAGAAGAAATAGGCTCAAGATGCAACAAAGCTTGTCAAATCATTGGACAGTTATCACCACTATTGTCCAACAAGGAAATAACTCTAGAGGCAAAATAGACTCTCTACAATACAATCGTCATTCAAAAGCTGTGCAATGCCAGTCCTGGACCCTAGATGCAAGAACGATAAGAAAAATAACCTCTACTGAAATGAAATGTGTTAGATGAAGAAACAGCCTGAGAGATAAGACCAGGAATGAAGAACTGAGAAAAAAGCTAGGAATAATCCCTGCCATAAATATATAAAGACACAACAGGTTACATGGTTTGGCCATGTGACAAGGTGGAAAGATCAAAACCCAACAGGAGCCTTCAATAAATGTTGCAAAAACGTCAGGTCCAAGGGCCAACCATGAAAAAGACGGGGAGAAGAACAGAAAAGCAAAAGGCCGCAAATTATATCTTCCTCGAAGCTGAAAAGCAAATGAGGAAGCAAAGAAGAAGAACGTTTATGTTAGCAAAAACGGTAATTTCCTAGTTTGATCAGATATATTATTTCAGTTTGGAAGAGTGATGTCCCCTAAAATATGTCTGCCAAAATACAGTGGTTCTACGCATTCTTGGCGTTGGGGTCATTACGCTGGCATGTGTCACTCACAGTGGCGTTTGGGTCAGCGTCTGCGTCCAAATCGAGATGTTAATTAATAATTGGCTGAATAATAAAGCTATTTCTAGATATTTTTTGTATTTATGTGTGTGTATGTGCATTTTAGGGTGTCCGGTTAGCGCAATCGATAGGCGGTTGGCTTACCACGGCAACAGCCGGGGTTCGTAATCCTGGCGAGGACACCTGGGTTTTACTAATTCCCTAAAAATTAGTAGGAGCCGCGATAGCTCAGTGGTTAGTGAACTGGACTACTACGGACAAGGGGTAGGGTTCGATCCCAACCGACGGCTCCGGGTTCACCCAGCCTTAAATGGGTACCGGATTTTTTCTGGGAAAGTAAAAGCAGCACGGGCGTAATACCGACCACATTACCCCAAAAATCATGTGCTGAAGGTCTGTAAAATATAGGGTCACTAACACCATATTTCCCTATACGCACTTGGCGTGACGGGGGGGTACTTTACTTTACTTTTTTATGTGCATTTTAATTAATAGCCAAAGTTTGACAATCTTCCAACATTTGGCAGTAAATTACGGCGATTGGTAATCAACCGCACAATTCCCTTCGATCAGAAGATCATAATTAGGCCGAGTGGCGTCGTTTTTGTCACGCGTTATAATATATTTATAAATATTTAACACTAAAGCTAAACCTAACCCCTGGACCCAACGCCCAATCAACAGATACTCCGAAATGATTACATGCCAGCGTAATGACCCCAACGCCAAGAATGCGTAGAACCACTGTATTTTGGCAGACATATTTTAGGGGACATCACTCTTCCAAACTGAAATAATATATCTGATCAAACTAGGAAATTACCGCAAAAACAATATATACCTACGTCTGCATACTAAGTGACTCGATGAGCATGAATGATAAGAAAAGTGGAGGCGGGGCTCTATACAGTACACACTACGCTACAGTCACTACCGATTACAGGCAATGCCGAATAAGTAGAGTCATTGCAGAAGTCAAAAAGAGTCAGTTTGATGAGTTTGTCTACGTCCCTGGACAACTTGACTAAGATTAGAAGTTAGTATAAATAAATGACAATCACAACAGTGAAATTTAACCAATGTGAATATTTCAATTATGATGAGAGCTGACTCAACTTACTGTGAACTGTGACAGTACTCAAAAGTACAGAACTGTATAAGTATTGTTGACCATTACATATCATATGATTATACAAAACATCATTTGAGCTGAGCACTGAGACACGATTTAAATTTATTTTTATAGTTAAAAATGGTATATAATATATTGTATAATATTCTTTCCAAATCACTAAAATGCAACATTACCCTGGTGTGTTTGCATAATTCCTGTTGCTTATCATAGTAGATAAAGCTTTAGACTCTTGGCTTAAACATCGTAGAACTGTTTGGTTTGGAGAACTTGCAGGCATCTACAGGGGGTAGCCATCTTACTAGAGATAGCGGACTCTGACTGTTTAGAGTAGTGTCCCTTACATCGGTATCTCCAGCTTTGTGTCCTGATTTCATTATACTGTATCACTGTTGAACCAATTCTAATGTTGGTGATGAGAAGGTACTAATAATTGCTCATTTTGCCTACGGTGGGTGATATATCTTCAAATATTTGCCTTACGTCCAGTATGTATTTAAATTGACGAACATCTGGGTATCCAAAGTCTGTAAACATACCAAACTTAAATTGTTCAACTATGTGATACCAGTGCTAAACATATGATGGATGGATATGAAAGCTGGAAATCCACCAAGAATTTTAAGATGGGGAAATTAAACGCCTTTGAAAAACAAATGTGTCTGAAGCATAATCTAAAACATAAGCTGGGAAAGAATACATTTTAAACGAACTGTTAAGAGACTAATCTAAACAAGAAAACGTGGAGCTTTATAAGAAGAAGGTGTCAATCAAGACATATAAGAACCAGCAGCAAAAAATTGTCATTCATGGAGAGCTATGACTTCCACCCATGAATATTTTTTTTATTTAAAATAAAATGCCCGGCGCCTTATGTCTGTTTTCTTCTTCCGTATTTTTATGAGCGGTTTATAATACCCACCGTCCACTTTGATAGGCCATCTCAATCATGTTGCCGTTTGAACCTTTTCTCCCAGAAGATTTATCAGTTTTCTGTCCCAAACAATGACAAATTCTACGAGACACTAAATGAGATTGTCAAAAAGACTGATAAAAGCGACGACATATCACTTTATTAGTGATGATATATTTTAACATATAGCTAACGAGACGCATCAACGAAAACAAAGAAATACTGGAACCCTTTGGCGATAAGGCAGCTGAAAGTAATGTAGGCCGACCGCTTGAGTTATGTAACTAAAATGACAAGTAGACCACTAGTAACTTTTTCAAAAAATAGGGAGTCACATACACCTGGTACAAGTGTGACAACTTATCTTGTAGACATCAGAAATATTTCGTACTAGCAAGAAAGCAGAACAAGAAAAGTTCAACTGATAGCAGAACTGGTCCTTATGTAACAGACGATAGAGACCATACAATGATGATGTTCGCATTTTGACAGACAGTAGCAATGAGAAAATGCACAAACCTCTTGAAGAAAAACTGAAAGACGGATTGAACAATCTCCCTAACGAAGTAAACGCAGTAATTGTAGAATGAAATCAGTTTAATTGAACAATAACTAACATCGCAACAGTATGTGTAATATAACTAAGGATTCAAGAAAATGACAAAAAAACACCCGTAATGGAATGACACAATAAGAGAAGAAATAAAAAAAAAAAGAAGAAGATATACAAAAAATTGAAGGGAGAAGAAAAACCAAGAAGAATTCGTTTTAGCACCGAAAAGAAAGTTAAAACTTTGATTAAAGAAGCAAAATAAAATACTCGGGCAGATTTCAGTCAAAAGTTGAACATGGATTATAAGACAGGCGCAAAACTTCTAAAAGCTGTAAAATCAATGAGATTATGAGAGCTAGAAAAGAAAACTACAAAACAACAAAGAAAGATAACCAAGATCAAACAACCAACAGATGCAACAGGGGTAAAAAGAATATCAGGAAAACCTACTGAACACGACACCAAATATAAAAAGAAACCACATTGAATGTAGAGACACTGACCCTAATATAATAAAAGAAGAAATGTAAGAAGTCAAGGACACGCACCACGAAATAAAGCACCAGGGATAGACAACATGCAGTAGAAATAATGGTAGCAACAGGAGAAACAGGAGTTACGTGGCTTCACATAATATTCAACGCAGAGAGGCAGCATCAGAAAGCTTCAGAAGACTGGAAACTGATCATTATCGAAAACAAGAAGAAGGGTAGTAAGAGAGGTTTTTATAGAAAAATTAATAGAGATAAGACCAACATTATGAGAATTAATGCAGTTGGCAATAACCAAATAAACTTAGGAGAAATACCTCTACTAGACGTACAATCTTATATATATATATATATATATATATATATATATATCTGGGCAATAATATAGGTAAAGAGGGAAGAACAGAAAATGATACCAAAATAAGGATATCAAAAGCAAGAGGAGCTTTTGTTGCACTGGAAAACATATGGAAGTCCACAGAAATTAAGTTAAATACAAAAATAAAAATTTTCAACTCCAATGTTAAGTCAGTCCTATTATATGTCTGTGAAACATGGAGAACAACAAAATTGACAACCATGAAGATACAGACTTTCATTAATGGATGCTTACGCAGAATGAAAGGATGGAAATGGCAGGACAAATTCACTAACATAGAATTATGGAAATGTACCAGTCAAATACCAGTGGATAAAGAGATAGAGAGTAGACGTTGGCGCCGGATAGGGACACACTGCGGAAGCCAACTGAGAGAATTACATAACAGACACTTTTTTTGGAATCCCCAAGGGGAAAAACAAAGAGGAAGACGAAGAAATTATCGGAGAAGACAGACAGAAGCAGAGATGAAGATGATGGGGAAGACATGGAATGATCTTAAAAGAATGGCAAAAAACAGAACGACTTGGAAAGTGTTTGTTGAAGACCTATGCTCCACAGGGAGCTGAAAGGTAGAAGAAGAGTAAGAGAGATTGCAACAAATACAAAGGTATACCACCTACTCAAACAATGTAAGTTAAGTATACGCCAACATTTTAAATAAAAGACTAAGACCAGTAATAGAGCTACAGATCAGCGGCTCCCAAATAGACTTCAGAAAACATAGAAGATGAACTGATGCACTATTCACCCTAAAACAGCCAACAGAAAAGACAACAGAACAAAATCAAAATCTGTTCATAACTTTCATATTTAAAAAACGCATTCCATCAAGTAAACAGAGAACAATTATGGGAGATATTAACAACATAGGGAGTAAAGCAACATCTAATCAATCTATGTAAAAGTCTCTACATCAACAGCAGCTGCACAGACAGAACCGCAGCAGTCTACACGTTCGAGAGATAGAACTGGAGAAAGACGTGGTACGTACTATCACCCCATTTGTTTATTACCTACACAGTTCAACAGCTTTCATGTGTGTTGCCATGTCGGAGCTTTCTGGATCTTTGAGCAAAGATTTGATCAGTACCCGTTCGCACATCTTCTTGATTCCCGTTGTACTTCTGCTATTGCTTGTTTGAATTTGTCTTTTGTGTTCTGACATGTGTAAATTCTTTAAGGTTAGGAAAGCATTGTTCTTCTTCTCTACAAGTGGTCTGATTTTCATCGAGTTTTCTTGAACCCAATCCTTAACTGGAGTGTTGCTCTTTACCAAACGAAGAGATTGCACAGTCAATAATGTGAGATTTTAGCCGGTTCCATGAATAATCTACATTGTCTTGGTTTTCTGGTTTTCCATGCATTTCTGGAAGGCATTCTTGAACAGGACTTGGTTGTCGGGTAATTTTGTTGCAGCAATATTGACCTTCGGCTTGGATTGTTCTCTAGATTTGTGTATCCTTTTGGTCATTGCCTTTACTTATGACAAGTGCGTGGTCTGTGTCATAGTCTGCGCTATAGTATGTCAGGGTTATTCTAACATTATTTAAGTGTTGTCTGTGTCACAGTCTGCGCTATAGTATGTCAGGGTTATTCTAACATTATTTAAGTGTTGTATGTGTCATAGTCTGCGCTATAGTATGTCAGGGTTATTCTAACATTATTTAAGTGTTGTCTGTGTCATAGTCTGCGCTATAGTATGTCAGGGTTATTCTAACATTATTTAAGTGTTGTCTGCGAACTAGAACAAAGATCAGCTGGTGTCAATGTCCGGACCTTGGGTGGCGCCATGTTGCTTTTTGTCGGTTCTTAACGCTGAAAAAGATATTGATAGCACACAGGTTGTTAAGGGAACAAAGGTATTGATAGCACACAGGTTGTTAAGGGAACAAAGGTATTGATAGCACACAGGTTGTTAAGGGAACAAAGGTATTGATAGCACACAGGTTGTTAAGGGAACAAAGGTATTGATAGCACACCGGTTGTTAAGGGAACAAAGGTATTGATAGCACACAGGTTGTTAAGGGAAAAAAAGGTATTGATAGCACACAGGTTGTTAAGGGAACAAAGGTATTGATAGCACACAGGTTGTTAAGGGAACAAAGGTATTGATAGCACACAGGTTGTTAAGGGAACAAAGGTATTGATAGCACACCGGTTGTTAAGGGAACAAAGGTATTGATAGCACACAGGTTGTTAAGGGAACAAAGGTATTGATAGCACACAGGTTGTTAAGGGAACAAAGGTATTGATAGCACACAGGTTGTTAAGGGAACAAAGGTATTGATAGCACACAGGTTGTTAAGGGAACAAAGGTATTGAGAGCACACAGGTTGTTAAGGGAACAAAGGTATTGATAGCACACAGGTTGTTAAGGGAACAAAGGTATTGATAGCACACAGGTTGTTAAGGGAACAAAGGTATTGATAGCACACCGGTTGTTAAGGGAACAAAGGTATTGATAGCACACAGGTTGTTAAGGGAACAAAGGTATTGATAGCACACCGGTTGTTAAGGGAACAAAGGTATTGATAGCACACAGGTTGTTAAGGGAACAACATTCTAGAAGTCTTGACCCTTACCGTTCATTTTGCCAATACCATAATGAAACTAGGCATGATGCCTATGAATGATGGGCAGATCCAATGCGTGCATTTAGATCGCCCAGCATGTTAAGTTGTTCTGCTGTGGGAATTGAATCCAAGGTAACTTGGAGCGTCTCGCAAAATTGATCTTTATCTTATGTGGTTGCCGCCATTGTTGGCGCATAGGCGCTGATAATGTTGATTGGCCCAAATTTAGTGATATTATGCGTCCTGATGTACCGTTTGGAGTGCTTGTAATAGAATGACTGAGCTTATACTTCATCATCATGTGCCATACCGGTTGGCGTAGGCGATCATGTCCTTCCACAATCTTCTATAAACAGTGCATCGTATCAGTTCTGTTGTTGACTGCTTTTCATGCCATGACACCAAGCTATCCAATATTTTCTCTCTTTGTCGTCCGCGATCTCTCTTTCCTTTTATTTTTCCAGTTGCAACCAAGTATTCCAACTTTCCTCTTCTCATGATGTGCCCGAAAAATGTTGATTGTTTCTTTCTGATGTTTTTTTAGGAGCTGCCTTTTTGTGTTGGCCTCTTTGAGAACTTCCTCATTGGTCTTTTTAGCTGTCCAGGGAACTTTCAACATTCTTCTGAGAAATCCCATCTCTGTGGCCTCTAATCGTCTTTTCATTTGTTTGTCTACTGTCCATGATTCGCTTCAGATCAGAATTGGTTCTATGTAGCACCGATGAACTCTCTTTCTCATTTCTATTGACATAGATTTGTTGCATAAGATATTTTTCATTTTCTGAAATGCTATTTTGGCCTGAGCTATTCTACTTTTTATTTCCGCGGTGCATTTTCCATCCGATGTTATTATTGTGCCCAAGAATTTGACGCGTTGCACTTGTTTCAGATTTGTCTTGTTTATTTTTATGCTGCATGATGGTGGTGATTGTTTCTTCGATATGACCATTACGTCTGTTTTCTTACTATTCAGACCTTTCTTGTTGCTTTCTGTTACTATTATATCTATCATTTCTTGTAGCTCATTCTCTGTCTCTGCTATTAAGGCTGTGTCATCCGCATATCGCAAATTATTTATGTTGTGACCGTTGACTTCAATTCCGTTTTTGTCTACTATTGATCTCATATGTTATCTGTAAAGTGAAAACAAATCCGGCGACAGAACACAGTCTTGTCTGACTCCTTGTTTTATAAGTTTAAATTGTCCTGTTTGGTTGTTAGTTCGTATTGCTGCTGTTTGTTGCCAGTACATGTTATTTTTATGATTCGCAGATCCTTGCCATCAATGTTTAATTTTTTCCAGCATATTGATTATTTCCATATGCTTTACTTTGTCATATGCTTTTGTGTAGTCTATAAAGCACATATATAGATCTTTCTTTACCTCTACAGATCTTTCTATCAATGTTCTTAAGATGTATATTGCATTATTGGTGCCCTTTCCTTCCACAAATCCACATTGTTCCTCACTTATTTCTGGTTTTATTTTGTTTCTTTCACGTCTCATGATGATTCTTAGTAATATTTCGTCATATGGCTCATGAGACTAATAGAGCGATGGTCTTCACAATCAGTGGCGCCTGACTTCTTCGGTATGGCTACAAAGATAGATTTTAGTACATCTTCGGGTATGTGTCCAGTGTTATATATGTCATTGAGTAGTTTTGTTATGACTTGTACTCCCAGCTCTCCTAATGCATTTATCTCTTCGATTGTTATATTGTCGGGACCTGGAGCTTTGCCTCTTTTCATGTGTTGAATTGTGTCCTCCACTTCACTCTGCATTATTGGTGGTCCTCTGTCTTCATTTAAATTGTTTAATTATGGTCTTTCATCATCATAGAGTTGACTGATATATTCTGTCCATCTTTCTATTGTCTTCTCCTGTCCCATTATATTTCCTTTCTTTGACTTAACACATCCTGAAACTTTGGTTTCTTTTCTTCCTGTTAATTCATTTAACTGATTGTGCATAAATTTTGGGTCTTTCTTTTGTTGTTTTTACATTTCTTCACATTTCTGTTTTAACCATCCTTCCTTTGCTTCTCTGCACTTGTTTTGGATCTCTTTGTGTAATATTTTGTATGTCCGTTCTTCTTTCTTATGTTTTCTTCTTTCATCCATTAGTTGTAATATTTCTTCTGTCATCCATTTCTTTTTATTGATTCTTTTGGTCACTGGTATAACTTCTTTTGATGTTTGTTGAATCGATTGTTTGAGCATTTCCCACTGCTCCTCGATGTCCTGTACTTTCTCAATAGAATTATATCTATTTTGTACTATCGTGCCATACTTATCGCTCATCTGTTTATCTACTCTAAGTATATCTAGTTCTAATTTTATATTTCTTGGGGATTTCTGTGCCTTCCGCAGTTTTATTCTTAACTTTCCAAATACTGGTACATGGTCACTATTGTAATCTGCTCCTGGCCTTGTTTTAACAGATGTTAGCCCATTCCTGAATCTTCTCTGTACCAGTATAAAGCAATTTGATTGTGTACTTTTTTGTCTGGGCTTTGCCATGTCCATAGTCGCCTAGGGTGTTGTTTGAACCAGGTGTTACCTATAATCATTTCATGTGTCTTTGCCCAAGCTATCAATCTATCCACTCTGTCATTCGTCTCTCCAAGGCCATGCCCCTCAGTCACATTTTGCACTTTAGCTGTTCCTACCTTTGCATTGAGATCCCCTAATATAATAGTTATTTCTTGGGATTTACACTGTTCCATGGTCATCTCTAGCTCATTGTAAAACGTGTCAATGTCTTCTTCTTCGCTATTACTTGTTTGTGCATAAGATTGAATTATGTTGATATCCATTGGTTTACCTCTCAATTTTACTAGCGGAATTCTATCTGATACTGGCCAAAATCCTTTCACTGTTTTGCTTTTTTCTCTATCTAACATGATGCCCACACCTCTTTCGTGTGTGATTGCCTCAGAGTAAATTACATTTCCACTGTCGCGTTGTAATAATCCTGCTCCTTTCCATCTCATTTCACATAGTCCCAAGATGTTCAATTTCATTCTCTTCATTTCTTGGCTGATGTTTTCTATTTTACCAACCTGGAATGCTGATCTAATGTTCCAAGTTCCTCTTGCTAGTGTCTCTTTATTTTTAATCTTGCATACAGTAGCTTGATGACGATCGGGTGTCACCTGTAGCACATGACACTTTCTACCGGACGAGGTGGCTGTGGAGTCCCCACTAACGTTGTTAGCTGTAGATATAAAATTGTAATTTGTCATGATTAGTCCAGGCAATTTAAGAAGGTAGTTTGCCATTCCTTCCCTTCTTGGCAGTGACTGTACTAGTCGGAGATCGCAGCAATTGTCTCTATACATGAGATCCTCTACCTTCCATCGCGGTGTGGGGACCATAACCGGCACTACTTGTCGGCTGCTCCCACTATACCATCCACCACCTGCTCCAATGGCTTCACATAACCCTGATAGCTAACTATGCACATCAAAACCTACTCCATGTAGGCGAGGCTGCTCATGTTTTTGTTTTCCTGACTGAACCGCAAATAGGCAAACCTTGTTTCCTGAACGGCACGGATATCAACATGTAGTCGCTGCAGCTCCATGTCGATGAGGGCTGTTTTCCTTATGTTTTCTGCATTCGTGAGGTTGGTGGTATTAATTCCAGGACGCATGGTTCTAACGTTCCTTGTGCCGAGTATGAGAGATAATATTTTCTTTCTGCTTTGTCCTAACTAGGATGGAACTAACATTTCAGCTTGCTTGCTATGCCTGTGCCAATAATATGAAGATAGCGCTTTTTCCAAAACGTACAACCCCTCCTCTCGACTCAATCTCGGCTCACTCTCGGCTCACTATCGGCTCACTCTCAGCTCACTCTCGGCTCACTCTCGGCTCACTCTCGGCTCACTCTCGACTCACCTCGGCTCACTCTCGACTCACTCTCGGCTCACTCTCGGCTCACTCTCGAGTCACTCTCAGCTCACTCTCGGCTCACTCTCGGCTCACTATCGGCTCACTTTCGGCTCACTATCGGCTCACTCTCGGCTCACTCTCGACTCACCTCGGCTCACTCTCGACTCACTCTCGGCTCACTCTCGGCTCACTATCGGCTCACTCTCGGCTCACTCTCGACTCACCTCGGCTCACTCTCGGCTCACTCTCGACTCACCTCGGCTCACTCTCGGCTCACTCTCGACTCACTCTCGGCTCACTCTCGGCTCACTATCGGCTCACTCTCGGCTCACTCTCGACTCACTCTCGGCTCACTTTCGGCTCACTATCGGCTCACTCTCGGCTCACTCTCGACTCACCTCGGCTCACTCTCGACTCACTCTCGGCTCACTCTCGGCTCACTATCGGCTCACTTTCGGCTCACTATCGGCTCACTCTCGAGTCACTCTCAGCTCACTCTCGGCTCACTCTCGGCTCACTTTCGGCTCACTATCGAGTCACTCTCGGCTCACTCTCGGCTCACTATCGACTCACTCTCAGCTCACTCTCGACTCACTCTCGACTCACTCTCGGCTTACTCTCGACTCACTCTCGACTCACTCTCGACTCACTCTCGACTCACTCTCGACTCACTCTCGACTCACTCTCGACTCACTCTCGACTCACTCTTTGAAGTGTTCGGAAGGAGGGACGAGGTCCTTACGTTTGGAACCAAAGTTGAGTTTCAGGGGATGCCAGAAGATGGATAACATATCACCGTCTGGCTTTGGATCCCTCCCCCCGGATTTTCTGTTTGGGTTTAACCCGTGGCTTTCGAACTCTCCCGAGCCTTCTCACAAGGTAGTGAGCGAACTGGGCGAGAAAGCCGCTGTCGGAAATAGGCAATGACCGTTACAACAGTGAAAAAGAATGCCCTATCATCGATAGGTCTCATCATCATCATTGAGTGCCGTCTCCGCAACGAAGGTTGGCTACCATGGAGCGCCATTTTGCTCTATCTCTTGCTTTGATGGTGCCGATAGGTCTAATCCGATAGAAAAGAAGATAAGCATCCACTGAACAACTTTTCACTGCCCACCAGTCGTCAGAAGTTAAACACAACAGGCATGAACAGAACACTAAATCCAAGCAGCACACACCGCGTGTAACCGGCTCATTTCGAAACAACACGCGCTGTAACGGAAAACACTGTCCACAGCAGCTTGCTGCTGGAGCTGCTGAGTTTAGTGCTCTGTGTACACCGTGAGCTGTGTTTGTCATCCGGATTGTGTTTTGATATTTCGATTGCTTCGATGAATGATGATATCGTATGACGAAGGGCAGTTCAGCTGCGTTCACTTTCGGTGCCGCATGGCCTTATGTCTTTTGGCGTTTGCTGTAGCTGTTATGAAGGGGACTGCAGCTGCCTTTCTTTGTTTGGAACCTTCATTGAGATGAGATGTTAATTCTGATGATTCCACTAGTACTGGCGGTTGAGCAATTATGGATTTTAATTCGTTTGCAGTGATACTGGTGCCTTTGACTAACTACAACTCTTGTCCACAGATTCAGTCTACTGCGTAGGTAGTTTAAGATGTTCAGCTACATCTATAGTTTGTGATCTCACGAAGTCTTCAAATATTCGTAATTATCGTCCCCTTTGTGTCGTCAAATCGGTATTTATCTATTATGGGTGTTTCATTTTAATTTTTTTTTATTATTTTCTATATGTAACATAGAACTGAAGCATTACCTCCGCAAGAATTATATTTCTATCCGAATCATTGAAAACTCCCCCTTCTCTCACTCCCCCCCCCTTTTTTCACAGAGAGAGAGAGATAGAAAGAGAGAGAAACGTCACCTGTAGTTCACCAATTATCGATAATAAAATCGATAGTTTCGCCAGAAGTCGCATTTAGAGAAACTCTTTGCTATGGATCGTTCTTTCCTAGATCTAGACTTACATTTATTGTTTATTGTTGGTAATTCCTTACCGGCTGTGAAAGCTTCTCAACTTTCTGTTATCTCAGCAGTGTTACATTTTGTGGGCTTCCGGTAAAACGGAGACTGCCAAGAAGAATAAATCTAATCGACACGTGCATTATTCATATATTATAAAACATAGTTTGAGTTGCGTTATTCTATTATGTTCATGTCACTACCATTTCATTTTTCTTGTTCTTCTGCTGTTTCGTCTACTTCATCTTCTTCCTCCTCAATTTCTCACCTCATTTGCCTTTCAGTGTCGAGGATATATGTAGCTTAACCTTGGGAGCTTTATCCCCCTCAGTTGGTCCCTCTTGCTCTTATCTTTCCTCTTGCTGTTATCTTTCCTCTTGCTGTTATCTTCCCCCTTACTGTTATCTTCGCTCTGGCTGTTATCTTTTCTCACGCTGTTATCTTTCTTCTTGCTGTTATCTTTCCTCATGCTGTTATCTTCCCTCTTGCTGTTATCTTTCTTCTTGCTGTTATCTTTTCTCACGCTGTTATCTTTCCTCATGCTGTTATATTCCATCTCGCTGGTATCTTCCCTCTTGCTGTTATCTTCCCTCTTGCTGTTATCTTCCCTCATGCTGTTATCTCCCTCTTGCTGTTATCTTCCCTCTTGCTGTTATCTTTCCTCATGCTGTTATCTTTCGTCATGTTGTTATCTTTCCTCATGCTGTTATCTTCCCTCTTGCTGTTATCTTTCTTCTTGCTGTTATCTTTCCTCACGCTGTTATCTTTCCTCATGCTGTTATCTTTCCTTTTCTGTTATCTTCCCTCTTGCTGTTATCTTTCCTCTTGCTGTTAACTTTCCTCATGCTGTTATCTTTCCTTTTGCTGTTATCTTCCCTCTTGCTGTTATCTTCCCTCTTGCTGTTATCTTTCTTCATGCTGTTATTTTTCCTCATGCTGTTATCTTCCATCTTGCTGTTACCTTTCCTCTTGCTGTTATCTTCCCTCATGCTGTTATCTTTCCTTTTGCTGTTATCTTTCCTCATGCTCTTATCTTCCCTCTTGCTGTTATCTTCCCTCTTGCTGTTATCTTTCCTCATGCTCTTATCTCCCCTCTTGCTGTTATCTTCCCTCTTGCTGTTATCTTTCCTCATGCTCTTATCTTCCCTCTTGCTGTTATCTTCCCTCTTGCTGTTATCTTTCCTCATGCTCTTATCTCCCCTCTTGCTGTTATCTCCCCTCTTGCAGTTATCTTCCCTCTTGCTGTTATCTTTCCTCATGCTCTTATCTTCCCTCTTGCTGTTATCTTCCCTCTCCTGTTATCTTTCCTCATGCTCTTATCTCCCCTCTTGCTGTTATCTCCCCTCTTGCTGTTATCTCCCTCTTGCTGTTATCTCCCCTCTTGCTGTTATCTTCCCTCTTGCTGTTATCTTTCCTCATGCTCTTATCTCCCCTCTTGCTGTTATCTCCCCTCTTGCTGTTATCTTCCCTCTTGCTGATATCTTCTCTCCTGGTGTTTCTAAGATTCCACCAATACATCTTGTTCGTGTTTTCTCGTTGAAACGGCAAGACTTTCCTAAAAAAAAAAAAACAATAAAAAACCCCCACATCTCAGACTACAGGTACCCTCTGCTTGAGAGAATGTCAAGAAATTCCCGAAAGAAAATCCGAACGTGGTTTCAGTCAAATTAGAGATGAAGATGAAAATACTGGAGATACAGGTGCAAACTACAGTGCATCTTAATCCGTTGTAAAGTGAAGGAACAAGTGTGTTTGTTATGCTATTTGTTGTTTCTGCTATGTTATTTGTTGTTTCTTCTACCTTATTTGTGTTTCTACTACCTTATTTGCTGTTTTTGATACCTTATTTCTTATTTCAAAAATTCATATAAGAGAAGGAGTATCTTGGTCTACGCCCTATGGGCCGGCTACGGCTCGAAAGGTCAATAGATAGATTTCTTATTTGTTACTTGTGTTCTGTCCTTTATGTTACACAGCTATTCTAAATTCGAGAGGCCTGGTCACACCATTTTGAGAACCACTAAAGAAAACGTTATCCTCACCTTTGCAGGTGATCTGTGCTAGTCGCTTTTAGGTTGTCCCTAGTAGCCGGTTTGACTGCCTTGTTAACTTGCTGTTGGTGCGAAATTCCGTCTGGGAACGTGTCAAGTTTACTGACCGTGATTCATAGACCGGAAATCTGTGACGAGTTCCGGTCACTAAAATAATGTGGACCGGTCAGATCCAGACAGCTGTATTTTTAATTCACGTTTTTTCCTGCAACACTTATTTTGTAAGTTCAGCTATTTGTTTCGCTCAATATTTCTACCTCTTTAGGCTCTTTAACGAGTCTTTAGATTTGATTGTACGCCTATTACTTACGCGTTGATTCTCTGATATTATTGTTTCATTCGTTTCGCTCTATCGTTTTGTTCATGTCGTTGGATCTGTTAACTTGGCTCACTAAATCTTTTATTATATTTTTTTTTGCCCAAACGATCGATTCACAGAACGCGCCTGGTATTATAGTAGGGGGACTTAATGCTATTATTAATAGCAACTTGAGGTGTGCAGATAATGAGGTACTGCTAACAAGAGTGAGCTTCAATCATAAATAAAATATAGTTAATGCAGAAAGTGAGATAAAGGGACTCGGTTTAAATGAAAAGAAAACAGAAGTAATGGTGATTTCATAAGACAAGATTTCACCCCAAGTACAGTTGTGTATGAAATTAATGAAAAATGTTTTGCGCAACAAGTCTATGCCAATGGAAGTGAGAAAGAAAGTTCGTCGGTGCTTTATAGAGCTCATTCTGACCTATTTGAGCGAATCGTTGACAGTAGACAAAAAAAGACAAAAAGAGACCATAGAGATGGAGTTTCCCAGAAGAATGTTGAAAGTTCCATGGACAGCTAAACATACCAACGAGGACATTTTTCGGGCACATCGTGAGAAGAGGAAATTTGGAATACTTGGTTACAACTGGCAAAATACAGGGAAAGAGAGATCACGAACGACAAAGAGAGAAAATTCTTGTTAGTTTGATGTTAGCACGGAAAACAACATAATTGATACGATATACTGTAAATAGATAATTGTGGAAGAACATGACCGCCTACGCCAACCGGTATGGCACATAATGACGATGACAATATGTATGCATATGTTGAAAAGCTCATACACGTAGAATATTTTAAGTATCTGGGAACGACGTTGACATCAAGTGGATGATGCCTTACTTAAGGTAAAGAAAGTAAAATCACACAAGCCGAGAATGTTTAAATAAAATGAGAAATATGTTAGGAAACAAATTTTAGAAGTTAGAGTGCTGTATCGAACTAGTGCTGCTTTCTGTTTACGAATCATGAACAGTAAAGAAAGATGTACAACGCACAGCATAATCAGGTGCAATACGAATTTTTAGAAGGTCGCTAATGACAGCCAAAAGTCCAATCATGGTACTAAAAGGTAGAGACGAATAGAAGAATAGCGTGAATCAATTTGGGAAAAGGCGGTTGAGATTTGTGGGGTATATATGGAGAAGGAACAGGTTGGAATCATTAGTGACAACAGGAAAAAGTAGAAAGCCGGAAAGATAGAAGTAGACAAAGGGAAAAGATAATGAGTGGTTTCACGGCGTGCAACTGGAAAAGTCAACAGTGGAATTGTGCACAAGACGAGGGTTACGGAGGAACATGGTATCCAGCGCCTGTCTGCATGAATCACGTATGAATGAATCTGATTTAATACATTTTTGTTTAATTTTATTTACATATCGTTTGATCGTTACGTTATTGCTTTTTTAGTTCTTGAACACATCTTTTGACTTTTGATTTTTTTTTGTTATGTTCCTTGGTTTGTTTTAAAGCTTATAAAAAATGTTGAAGCGAGGGATTAAGTACTCATCATAAATTGCAATGTCTGCTGGCGCAGGTAATCATGTTTTTATCCCTGTTGTCAAGATTTGTAATCTCCCCCACTCACATCCCTCCCTCCATTGGTTTAAAATTGTTTTTATAACGCCTTCCGCTTTCTGCCGTGTGCTGATATATTCTCTTCTGCATTTTCTCTTAGATCCGTTCGTGTTTCTGGGGCCATGCAAAGCTCTTACTCTCGCAACATCTCCCAGTGACATCTGAAGCTCTTGTAGCTTCCTTGAGGTTGTGACTACGTTTAACTCTGGGTCTACCTTGAGCTCAGGTCCCTCTCCTCTTTCTATATTTGCCTTGCATGGTAAGAAATCACAAGGTAATCTCTGCAGGTCAGGCAACTAATATATTTGTTGACTCTGTGTGCATTTAAAAATGAACTCAATGACAACTCACTCTTTTATGCCCTCATTTATAATTTTGTCACTTCCGGTCACCACAGCATATAACCTTTTTTTTTTTTAGTTCCCCTTCATTTTTCAAATACACAGTCGAATTTCATGTATTCAATTTAAACTGTGCTCAGTACTGAAATACATACACTCGACTCCTGAATCGAACAGGCCACTTACTGAACATTAGGCGTGTACCCTAACTTTAACACGACCCAAACCCCACAACTACTTCACGTTATGTGCTTGTTTGTTTTCCTCGGATAGGGAGTAGAGATACTTCACTTCTCCATATCATCTAGCGAGAATTTTAAACAGTTATGAGAAAGAGGGAAATGGTGTTTGAAACGGAAAATATGATAAAGCTCAAAGTTTATTTGGTATGAGACAGAGAACATCGACGGGTACACATGTCGGCCATTTTGTATGACCATCTTTGTGTATTATGTCACCGCTTTCCTCCACAACCATTGGCTGGTATTTTAAAGAATTTGCATTGCTTCTTCCGTACCTTGATTTCCAAAACAATCAGTTGTTCTTTTCCACTTGTCTAATCCAATTTAAAACAAACAAAAAAAAAGCGTTTCTATTGTTACAAGTTTATTCTAGTCTTGCATCCTAATGATTTGTCCAAATGTGTGTGTATGTTATGTACGTATATAGTTGGTTGGGCTGTTTTTGGTCTCTTTATGTTGTTTGTTGTGGAATATCTTCGTTTCGTTTCTCAACTATTTTTATTGTAGGCGTATAATTCGGCAGAACCTAAGTATGATAGAGTGACAACATAACCGAAATGTTACAGGAACATCGAAGAAACAAACAGCTACAGAATATTATGGCAACATTAAACGACATTTTGCCGTAAAATTAGATGCCGATGGTTTATTCTGCCAGAGTAGAGTAACAACATCAAAGAAATATTAAAACATGAATAGAGTATTACAAAGACATCAAAGAATTATTACAACATCAAAGAAATATTACAACAACATCAAAGAAATATTACAACGACATCAAGCGATAATTGTTTAAGATGCTAGAAGTGTCAGAACTGGAACTACTATCGGTTTTCTGACTGGATGAGATTTCTGAGAAGTAGTAACTATATTAAGAGATAAAGAAAATGCTTGCTTGCTTGCGTCCCCCGATAACTAAAGGAGTACACCTATTTGTCATCCGCCCTTAAAAGGATGTTAAGTGGGCGTGTTTGCATTTTGTTGTGGTTTGCAGTATAACTGTGATATTTGCGCCTTTCGGCAGAACACATCCGACTTCAGCAAGACATTTTTGAGTACCGGGTTGTCTTCCATCTTCGATCCCTGCTCGCTTGGCCAGACTAGACAGGTTAGTCTGTTATTGAAGGCACCACGGAGAGTTGGAGTAGGGTCTGGATGGTTATAGTTCACCGATCCTGACGCAAACCATCAGCTATGGGTCGCTGACAATTTCCAGCTCTGCTGCTGTGAGGCGTGACTTCGCCTCCAGATACAGATAATAACAAATAGCGTTCTCCTGCGACACCAGACTTCAACTTATTAAAGTAATTGAAGAAAGGCAACATATGAATTAATTATCATAATTACATACACGGTGCTTTAATCGCTGCACCAGACAGCGTGGCACACATAAGGTAACAAATAAAAATAGAAAAATAATGACTATCCGTTGCGTACTCATTTGCTGTCGTGAGTATTGAATTAATAATTGGCAGTGCCGTCATTTGTAGTATTTTGTTTGCGTTCTCCTGTTATTTGTCAAATACTTCGTTCATGTGGATTAGATGTCGCATTTAGCTCCAATTTGGCTTCCTGACATAACACGAAGACTTGTCTCGATCCAATAGAAATAGAGACGCTCCGAACGTGTTGCTTAATTTAGATGGGCCTTATTTCGTGACATGCATACACAAATTGGCTAATGAACTGAGTCATTGACGCACTGATGGCTAAGGACACTATCTAACAGCTTTGACGTCTGTCGATGTTTTTAATGCGTGTGTTTTTGACGAGGTGTTAGTTTAGGGAGCGTGAGAACATTAGACAATTGTTTTTATCTATTTATTTTTTTATTTATCTTGACGATTACAATGCAAAAATAATAATAATAATAACAAAAAACTAAATCTCGGTCTCAAAAGCTAGAAGACAGAAGTAATGAGCATAACATTTTCATTTCATCTTATAGTATGGATGACAAACATTGACACTCACAACAAGTTAAAATCGTAGGTTAGTCAAAATATAAATGAGATATTTAATTAATGCAGTCATAGTGACCGGAATAAAGATAATTAGAAATGAGACCAGAAAAGGTAAAATTACAAATGAGGCCAGAAGAGGCAGGCGAAATAAAATTCGAAAGAAAACAGAAGAGACAATTAAAAATATGACAAGAAGAGGCAGAGACAACAGAATTATAAATGAGATCAGATGGAACGAATGAGACTTGAAGAGACATAATTAACAATGAAACCGGAAGAGACATAATTAACAATGAAACCAGAAGAGACATAATTAACAATGAAACCAGAAGAGACATAATTAACAATGAAACCAGAAGAGACATATTTAACAATGAAACCGGAAGAGACATAATTAACAATGAAACCGGAAGAGACATAATTAACAATGAAACCGGAAGAGACATAATTAACAATGAAACCGGAAGAGACATAATTAACAATGAAACCGGAAGAGACATAATTAACAATGAAACCAGAAGAGACATAATTAACAATGAAACCAGAAGAGACATAATTAACAATGAAACCGGAAGAGACATAATTAACAATGAAACCGGAAGAGACATAATTAACAATGAAACCGGAAGAGACATAATTAACAATGAAACCGGAAGAGACATAATTAACAATGAAACCAGAAGAGACATAATTAACAATGAAACCAGAAGAGACATAATTAACAATGAAACCAGAAGAGACATAATTAACAATGAAACCAGAAGAGACATAATTAACAATGAAACCGGAAGAGACATAATTAACAATGAAACCAGAAGAGACATAATTAACAATGAAACCGGAAGAGACATAATTAACAATGAAACGGAAGAGACATAATTAACAATGAAACCAGAAGAGACATAATTAACAATGAAACCAAAAGAGACAGAAGAAGCAGGATCAGAAATGAGAGCTGAAGAAACAGATGAGACAGAATTAGAAATGAGATCAGAAGAGAATAATATTTTTAAAATGTGACTGGTAGAGACAGAATAAACAGAATTAAAAGTGAGGCCAGAAGAAATATATTTAGAAATTAAAAAAAACAAAAACATGATCATTAATGAGATCAGATAAACAGAAAAATCAAAATTAGAAACGAAACAAGAAGAAAAAAGATTCTGAATAGAGTGACGTTGAATAGCAAAATGAGACATACGCGAAAAATTTGCTGACCTTGAAATAATGCCGAGTGACTTTATACAAAAGAAGTTTAAACAAAGGATTTGGGCACAGAGCTAGAGACCGTTCCAAAGTAAGAGGAAATGACAACATGGAAACTCTCCAATGACATCAAGTGGCATTGGTTGGCGATGCAAGGAGTAACATTTCATCTTCCTTGACAAACACAACCGTTAGTGTGAAAGTAAAGAAAAAACAATACGATCAATAGAAAGTATATTTCTTCAACTGTAGAGCGGTAAATAGCGAAACAAACTAAAGACTTCCGGTCAATATGGTGGATAGGTTGTAGGAACCGTTAAGGCTGTGTCTGAAAAGAGTTCCTTGTTGCAGTTTCCTCATATTCCAAGTCCGGCTTGTTGCAGGAGCTACTGAGTTTAGTGCTCTGTGCACACCGTGAGCTGTGTGTTTCATTCAGATCATGCTTCGATATTCCGATTGCTTGATTTCGATGAATGATGATAACGTATTACGAAGGACAGTTCAGCTGTGTTCACTTTCGGTGCCGCTTGTCTTTTGGCGTGTGCCATAGCTGCTATGATGAGGATTGCAGCTGCCTTTCTTTATTTGGATCCTCCAATGAGATGCGTTTTAATTCGGATGATTCCACTGGCACTGGCGGTTGAGCAATTATAGATTTTAATTTATTAGCAGTGATACCGGGGCCTTCGACTAACTATAACTATAACTAAAGTACACATAACAGCAGTTCTGTCTAAACTCAGGTATAAAAATGTCGATGTAACTCGCATATAGAACGACTCCACAAAAACGCTGATAGGAAAGACTACTCGCAAATCTAGGTATAAAAGACCCTGCACAAATCTGGGTATGAAAGACTACATAAATCTAGGTATGAAAGGCTCTTCATAAATATTGGTATGAAAGACTCAACATAAATATAGGTATGAAAGACTCTAAATAAATATAGGCATGAAAGACTCAACATAAATATAGGTATAAAGACTCAACATAAATATAGGTATGAAAGACTCAACATAAATATAGGTATGAAAGACTCAACATAAATATAGGTATGAAAGATTCTACATCTATCCGGATCACACAAACTCGTGTATGAAAGACTACACATATCCGGATATGAGATACTGTTAGGCTGGCAAAACTACCACACCGGGAAGAAATCACTCTGAATGCAAACATCTACTGCCTTGCAGGAATGTTAAATGAAACCAAAGACGAGCCCCCGAATGAAATGAGCCCCCGAAAAAAAAAAATTGCATTTCTTGTAATTGAGTGCATTGACTGTAAGGTGCAAAACACAGTGCAACAAAGCCGCTATTATGGAGGCTTTGAAGAAATAGAAATCCATCATTCGATATTAAAAAAAAAAGAAAGAAAGAAAGAAAAAGAAAACAAGTCTCTAAGCAATGATGGACATTGTTCAATTTTTGCGTGCACTGTTGATGTTTACCTTCAGTTATCTCCCCAGTTGATCCAGAAAATGGAATTATTTTCCAACAGATAGATTTTGTTAATTGTTCATGATTATTGTCATTAATCTCCCTTTGTGTGTGTTTGTGCAGCATTTGTAAAGAAAAAAAATGCATTTCTTCCTCTCTACGTGACAAATTGCCTGTACTTTCCCCACATTTTCCATCCATGTAAAATGTCAATTTTGATTACACAAACCATAGATCTAATCTGGTAGCTGAGTTGATATCTTTCTCTTCTCTTCTCTTCTCTTCTCTTCTCTTCTCTTCTCTTCTCTTCTCTTCTCTTCTCTTCTCTTCTCTTCTCTTCTCTTCTCTTTCTCTTCTCTTCTCTTCTCTTCTCTCTTCTCTTCTCTTCTCTTCTCTTGTCTTCTCTTCTCTTCTCTTCTCTTCTCTTCTCTTTTCTTTTCTTTCTTCTCTTCTCTTCTCTTCTATTTTCTTCTCTTCTCTTCTCTTCTCTTCTCTTCTCTTCTCTTCTCTTCTCTTCTCTTCTCTTCTCTTCTCTTCTCTTTTCTTCTCTTCTCTTTTCTTTCTCTTCTCTTCTCTTCTCTTTTCTTTTTCTTTCTCTTCTCTTCTCTTCTCTTCTATTTTCTTCTCTTCTCTTCTCTTCTCTTCTCTTCTCTTCTCTTCTCTTCTCTTCTCTTCTCTTTTTTCTCTTCTCTTTTCTTCTCTTCTCTTCTCTTCTCTTCTCTTCTCTTCTCTTCTCTTTTCTTCTCTTCTCTTCTCTTCTCTTCTCTTCTCTTCTCTTCTCTTTTCTTCTCTTCTCTTTTCTTTTCTTCTCTTCTCTTCTCTTCTCTTCTATTTTCTTCTCTTCTCTTCTCTTCTATTTTCTTCTCTTCTCTTCTCTTCTCTTCTCTTCTCTTCTCTTCTCTTCTCTTCTCTTCTCTTCTCTTCTCTTCTCTTTTCTTCTCTTCTCTTCTCTTTTCTTCTCTTCTCTTCTCTTCTCTTCTATTTTCTTCTCTTCTCTTCTCTTCTCTTCTCTTCTCTTCTCTTCTCTTCTCTTCTCTTCTCTTCTCTTCTCTTCTCTTCTCTTCTCTTCTCTTCTCTTCTCTTCTCTTCTCTTCTCTTCTCTTCTCTTCTCTTTTCTTCTCTTCTCTTCTCTTCTCTTCTCTTCTCTTCTCTTCTCTTTTCTTCTCTTCTCTTTTCTTCTCTTCTCTTCTCTTCTCTTCTCTTTTTTCTTCTCTTCTCTTCTCTTCTCTTCTCTTCTCTTATCTTATCTTCTCTTCTCTTCTCTTCTCTTCTCTTCTCTTCTCTTCTCTTTTCTTCTCTTCTCTTCTCTTCATTTCTCAGCAATAAGACGTTAGTTCTGACCACTCTCTACAATAATTTGTTAATTCTGACCGCTCTACAATAATTTGTTAATTCTGACCGCTCTACAATAATTTGTTAATTCTGACCGCTCTACAATAATTTGTTAATTCTGACCGCTCTACAATAATTTGTTAATTCTGACCGCTCTACAATAATTTGTTAATTCTGACCGCTCTACAATAATTTGTTAATTCTGACCGCTCTACAATAATTTGTTAATTCTGACCACTCTACAATAATTTGTTAATTCTGACCGCTCTACAATAATTTGTTAATTCTGACCGCTCTACAATAATTTGTTAATTCTGACCGCTCTACAATAATTTGTTAATTCTGACCGCTCTACAATAATTTGTTAATTCTGACCACTCTACAATAATTTGTTAATTCTGACCGCTCTACAATAATTTGTTAATTCTGATCACTCTACAATAATTTGTTAATTCTGACCGCTCTACAATAATTTGTTAATTCTGACCGCTCTACAATAAGTTGTTAATTCTGACCGTTCTACAATAAGTTGTTAATTCTGACCGCTCTACAATAATTTGTTAATTCTGACCACTCTACAATAATTTGTTAATTCTGACCGCTCTACAATAATTTGTTAATTCTGACCGCTCTACAATAAGTTGTTAATTCTGACCACTCTACAATAATTTGTTAATTCGGACCGCTCTACAATAAGTTGTTAGTTCTGACCGCTCTACAATAAGATGTCAGCTTTGACTACGGTATTATGTTACTCTGATAATGTTAATGAGAATCATTCTCTCTTACCACAAATATTAAAGTTATGTTTTTTTTCCAAATATGACCTTCGGCGTTCTCAATAAAAACGAAATACGAACAACCGTGAGCAAGTCTATAAACACTTTGTCGCTGATACAAAGATTATGACGTCACATAAATAATTAAAAAAAATATCTTAATAATCTCTACGTAAAAAAAGTTAACACTTTTACATAGGCGTGGAGACATGATAGCAAAAGCTGGGAAGTCCGACATAGTCGTTGCTGAAAGGGGTCGGAATGGGTCGGGATAATATTTAAAAAAAATGATACAGAAACGTTTGAGCTTTCGTGCGCATCTTTATAGTGATAGTTACGCTCTTGAGAACACTTATTTTTTTTTTGACATAATTGGTTGTATGAAGAAAATAGTTATATGTTGTATTGTATTAATGTATTTATTTTATTACATAACAAATAGTCAGGGTTTTTTTTAGCTTCATATTTCGTTATCGTTTTCGTCACTAATTCATGTTGTTGATCTTACAATTTTCTTTTATTCGAAAGAGTGTCTGTTTCCAGTAGCTACATTTTGGTTTGTTCTCAAAAATAAAATAAAATTATTGATTTTAACTGGCGGGAACTCTTTCAACTTTTTTCTAGAGCGTCTTGCCCATTTAAAGGAATTCGGCACGCTAGTGAGTTCCAGGAATTACATTTTTGAATATAAAAAAAAAATCAGCTTCTTTTAAAATTACAGCTAGCGGCAGAATGTCAGAAATGGACCTATTTCACTGTCAAGATGATTTACACTTGTCATATCTTTGCTCTTATTTTCACCCAAATGGCCGAGCTACTGGAACGGCATGCGTTGCACATTTTATTGACAGACTAATCCGGGCATCAGGTTTCTAGATGAGCTTGCTCGCACTTCTACATTTGAAGACAATCCAATTATCGAAACGTGCCGTGAGTCACCCACAAATTGTAGGAGAGCAACTAATCAACCGCAAATCCTGCACCACGAATTATCTATGAACATGGGACTCAACATTTGACTCTATCAGCAACGCTATTTGGTTCAGATGCGCTTGGCTGAGTAATTTACGACTGAAGAGCGTGCTGGTACTCTCTGATGACAGCAATTTATTAGTCATCTAAAATTGATGACTGCCGAGGACAGATATGGACAAGGCCTGATTTCGTCCCGTATTTCAATGAAGCATTCAGATATTGAAACATTGTTCTGCATGTGCACTGTGTGGCGCCTAGTGAGTGTCCCGAGGACTTGACGATAAGGGAAGTACAATAGAGCTCAACTCAATGGCGCGATTTATTCAAGACTGTTGTCTAAAAAGGGACAGGACCGAACCGAGGAGCGATATTTTTTGTTAATTCATTTGCAAACGCTTGTTCAATTTAAGATTAATAATGTTACACTATTATACATTCAGATCACAAAGTATGATGCCGTGTTTGTGTACAGCAGATTCACAAAGTCAAATAATGTCTTTAGACTACAGTACATAGAGTTCCTTGTCTAATAAAACATAGGGAAGATGAAGTTCATCAAGTTGGACGTAAGGCTGAGTATATACAATAATAGATGAGTTTCACAAAGTATGTTCACGTGTTGATGTTATAGTTGGTCAAGTTTACAATATTTAGACAACAAATTTTTTTTATTCATAACAAGTCACAGAATTGTCAAATATATGAACCTCACATTTACTAAGTTGAAAATATTGTCAAATATATGAACCTCACATTTACTAAGTTGAAAGTATTGTCAAATATATGAACCTCACATTTACTAAGTTGAAAGTATTGTCAAATATATGAACCTCACATTTACTAAGTTGAAAGTATTGTCAAATATATGAACCTCACATTTACTAAGTTGAAAGTATTGTCAAATATATGAACCTCACATTTACTAAGTTGAAAGTATTGTCAAATATTGTAACCTCATAGTTATTAAGTTGAAAGTATTGTCAAATATTGTAACCTCACAGTTGCAGTATTTGAAAGTGACGAGTCCAGTCCCCTGCTTGCTATTATTTTCTAGCCTGGGGATGCAAACACAATATTTGAACAATTGGATAAATAGGCAGTTGTACAGAGAATGAGCCGTCGAACATGAATGTATCCAATAAATAGAAAGAAGGTGTATTCATCATAATCAATTACTATGTCTTCTGGCTAAGGTGACTATGTCTCTCCACAACTTTCTATCTCTACAGCTGTTTATTGTTTCTATTGTTAATTTTCTACCTAACCATTCTCTTAACTATCCTGAATTTTTTCTCTCTGTTTTCCTCTACATCTTCTTCCTTTTATTTTTCAAGTTATCACTGTGTACTCTAGTTGTTCTCTCCTCAATATGTAAGTAAAAAAAAGTAAAGAGCCCCCGTCACGCCAAGTGGCGCATAGGGAATATGATTTTAGTGACCATACATTTTACCGACCTTCAGCACATGATGTTTGGGGTAATGTGGTCGGTATTACGCCCGTGCCGCTTTACTTTCCCAGAAAAAAAATCCGGTACCAATTTGAGCCTGGGTGAACTCGGAAGCCGTCGGTTGGGATCGAACCCTACCTCTTGTCCTTTGTAGTCCAGTTCACTTACCACTGAGCTATCGCGACTCCCTCTCATTATGTGGCTACACATATTATTCTTCTGCTGCAACTATGACGTCAATCAGACTTATTTTATTATTTATCAGATATATTACAATATCCGGATTCTCTAATAAAGTCTGCTGTCTGTTTCAGGGTTATGGTGACACCAGACAGTTTACCATTAAAGGTAGAGGGCGTGCGCTATTTCTTCCTCCTTAAGTATGTATACTGGGGGGGGGACGTGGTGGGGGTGTTCTATCTGCTAGGATGTTGTGACACCGACAGAGGACACTGTTGTGGGATGTGTTTTGTGCGGCTTCCAGGGATTTTGTTTCGGTCCTTTATTTTATCAAGAATGATGCTGGTTATAGCTTTAGTTAGCTCTTCCTAGTTATAGCTTTAGTTAGCTCTTCCTAGTTATAGCATTAGTTAGCTCTTCCTAGTTATATAGCTTTAGTTAGCTCTTCCTAGTTATAGCTTTAGTTTGCCCTTCCTAGTTATAGCATTAGTTAGCTCTTCCTAGTTATATAGCTTTAGTTAGTTCTTCCTAGTTATAGCTTTAGTTTGCTCTTCCTAGTTATAGCCTTAGTTAGCTCTTCCTAGTTATAAAGCTTTAGTTAGCTCTTCCTAGTTATATAGCTTTAGTTAGCTCTTCCTAGTTATAGCCTTAGTTAGCTCTTTCTAGTTATAGCTTTAGCTAGCTCTTCCTAGTTATAGCTTTAGTTAGCTCGTCCTAGTTGTATAGCTATAGTTAGCTCTTCCTAGTTATAGCCTTAATTAGCTCTTCCTAGTTATAGCTTTAGTTAGCTCTTCCTAGTTATAGCTTTAGTTAGCTCTTCCTAGTTATAGCTTTAGTTAGCTCTTCCTAGTTATAGCCTTAATTAGCTCTTCCTAGTTATAGCTTTAGTTAGCTCTTCCTAGTTATAGCCTTAGTTAGCTCTTCCTAGTTATAGCCTTAGTTAGCTCTTCCTAGTTATAGCTTTAGTTAGCTCTTCCTAGTTATATAGCATTAATTAGCTCTTCCTAGTTATAGCCTTAATTAGCTCTTCCTAGTTATAGCCTTAGTTAGCTCTTCCTAGTTATAGCCTTAGTTAGCTCTTCCTAGTTATAGCTTTAGTTAGCTCTTCCTAGTTATAGCTTTAGTTAGCTCTTCCTAGTTATATCCTTAGTTAGCTCTTCCTAGTTATAACTTTAGTTAGCTCTTCCTAGTTATATAGCTTTAGTTTGCTCTTCCTGGTTACATAGCTTTAGTTAGCTCTTCCTGGTTATAGCCTTAATTAGCTCTTCCTGGTTATAACTTTAGTTAGCTCTTCCTAGTTATATAGCTTTAGATAGCTCTTCCTAGCTATATAGCTTTAGTTAGCTCTTCCTGGTTATAGCCTTAATTAGCTCTTCCTGGTTATAACTTTAGTTAGCTCTTCCTAGTTATATAGCTTTAGTTAGTTCTTCCTAGTTATAGCCTTAATTAGCTCTTCCTAGTTATATAGCTTTAGTTAGCTCTTCCTAGTTATATAGCTTTAGTTAGCTCTTCCTGGTTATAGCCTTAGTTAGGCTCTTCCTAGTTATATAGCTTTAGTTAGCTCTTCCTGGATATAGCCTTAGTTAGCTCTTCCTGGTCATATAGCTTTAGTTAGTTCTTCCTGGTTATAGTCTTAGTTAGCTCTTCCTGGTTATAGCTTTAGCTCTTCCTGGTTATATTTCTCACATTCCCAGAGTACTACCCTGGTACCCATTAATGCCAGCGGCTGGGTCGACTGAGGGGGTATCTTTTTCTAAATACGAGTACAACTAAAACTGCTTCCAGCGAGAATCAAACACGGGTTGTCCAACATCGGTAACCTGGTCGTGTTGTTTTCCCACCTAGGCTACTGAGGCCCCCAGTCGGGTGGTTTTCCTAACTAGGCTACAAAGGCCCCCAGTTGGGTGGTTTTCCCAACTAGGCTACCGAGGCCCCCAGTCGGGTGGTTTTCCCAACTAGGCTACCGAGGCCCCCAGTCCAGTGGTTTTCCCAACTAGGCTACCAAGGCCCCCAGTCGGGTGGTTTTCCCAATTAGGCTACCGATGCCCCCAAGCTGGTTGTTTTTGTTGCACATGATCGTTCAGGAGTCTCATGCATTTTTCTTCTTACTCTGATTGTGTGTACGTCTTTCATTGGTTGGATGCCTGCTACTGCCTCTAGGGTCTTGATAGGTGTGGATTTAATAGCTCCAGTAATAATACTGGCCGCCTGGTTCTGCTAAACTGTGTTTTTGATGCTCCGCACAGGCTGTGACAACTGAATGTCTGGTAGCTCTTGTCTGAATAGCTGGTAGCTCCTGTCTGAATGTCTGGTAGCCCCTTTCTGAATGCCTGGTAGTTTCTTGTCTGAATGTCTGGTAGCCCCATTCTGAATTCCTGGTAGCCCTTGTCTGCATGTCTGATAGCCTTTCTCTGCTTGTCTGGTAACCCCTGGCTGTGAATCTGTGCCGCGCCACATCAAAACCACGCCGATCTCCACCTCCTCCTTGATGTTTTAAGACTTACTTTCTGTGGAATACACCCTCAGTATTCCACTTCCATACGTTCACTTGTAGTTTTTGTCTGGTCTGACATATTACTGGTCTACTTATTTCCCCTTATTCCAATTTCCTGGCTATATACACATATATTCTACCATGTATCTAATAAAAAACAACTTATATCGACAGGACGAGAACATTAATAAGTCGGTTTTATCTGTTAATATTATTTTTTTCTTAGTCACCGTTGGGAACCTACACAATTTTTTTTTCCAGATTAAAGAAAAGTATTAACCACAAAATTATAATCCCGCGCCCTTAAAAAATCCCACCTCCATTTGGCTTCGCCTCTGCACTCACTACAATGCTCTCTTGCATTCTTGCTGGCTCTATGCAACCACGTCTCAGATGCAGCATAATTTTGTGAATTTATGTGAAATTTTTGGCGTGGTGTGTCATTTCCGCTTATTTGCGCATGTCATAATAAATGTTCTGTTTGATTGGAGCAAGTTTTGGTTACATAAATAATGATATATGGTATTGTGGGTAGGTTTAGTGGAAGAAAATTATGGGAAATGTTTTTTTTTTTTTTTAACGCAAACAAGCATAAATCATAAGGGAAAGGATAAAGATGATAGAAATATATGGAACAGATAACAGGAAAATGAAATTCATCAAACGACAACTCAGAACGAATAGTTTCATTTCGTAAAGGACTGTTACAGTACCAAAGAGTTAATGCTGCTTTGCTTTACACAAATCAGGTAGAATAACACAATTATTAACATATTATTTCACATCTAAAAACAGTTAAAGTAACACTATACAAATGCATTACTTTATTAATAAGTAAATGTAAATTACCACACTACACTCTCTCTCTCTCTCTCTCTCTCTCTCTCTCTCTCTCTCACTCTCACTCTCACTCAATCTCTCTTTCTGCACATCTTCACTTTGATATACTTTCAGGTGTCGAGGGAGGGGGAGAGATACAAAGTTTTAGTTCTGGTCATTCTTGCAGCCTCGACCATTATCAACTAATGTGCTGTTGTAGCATTTATCACATGTTGTGAGTCCATCTTACTCGGAGTCTACCACGGTCTCTTATTCCCTTCCACCCTTATTATATATGTTCTAGCCATCATCATGTGCCATACCGGTTGGCGTAGGCGATCATATCTTTCCACAATCTTTTATCTACAGTGCATCGTATCGATTCTGTTGTTGACTGTTTTCCATGCCATGACACCAAGCTATCTAGTATTTTTTGTCTTTGTCGTCCGCGAGCTCTCTTTCTAGTTCTAGTATTTCCCAATTTTCCAACGAGGAAATTCTCAAAGAGGCCAACACAAAAATGCAGCTTCTAACAAACATCAGAAAGAAACAATCAACATTTTTCGGGCACATCATGAGAAGATGAAAATTGGAATGCTTGGTTACAACAGGCAAAATACAAGGAAAGAGAGATTGCAGGTGATAAAGAGAGAAAATGCTAGATAGTTGGTGTCATGGCATGGAAAACAGTCAACAACAGAACTGATACGGTGCACTGTAGATAGAAGATTGTGGAGGGACATGATCGCCTACGCCAACCGGTATGGCACTTGATGATGATGATGATGAGTACTTTAGAGAATGTCTTGGAATTCTCTCTAGATAAGCAAACCATTTCATATGTTGTTTTTGTATGTAGTTTCTGTATGTAGTTTCTGTATATAGTTTATGTATGTAGTTCAGAACTGATTCAGTGCCAAATCTCTCTCTCTTACGACATTATTTCTAATTCTGTCTCTTCTTGTCACTCCAAGCGATTTTCTCAAACATCTCATCCCTGTTGTGACTAATTTACTCTTCTTCGTGAGCGGCCATGTTTGGCACTGACAGCACAAGATGGGAATGAACATACTCTGTATAATATGTTTCCTTGTGATGATAGGTACTGTCCTGTATTGTAGTATAGGAGCTTGCTGTCCAAATATCTGATTTGTCTTGCTCCCTCATTAGAATAGATAAATATATATATTAGGCTATATGTATTAGGATATTATGTATCAGGATATATGTATTAGGATATATGTATTGTGCTATATGTATTAGGATATATGTATTAGAATATAAGTATTGCGATATTTGTATTGTGCTATATGTATTAGGATATATGTATTGTGATATATGTATTGTGATATATATTGTGATATATGTATTAATATATATGTGTTGTGCTATATATATATATATATATATACATATATCTATATATATATGTATATATATTGTCAAAATAATATGGACACTAGCACTATTTTCTTTCTTTCTTTCTTTCTTTCTTTCTTTCTTTCTTTCTTTCTTTCTTGATCACAGCATACAGCAATAAAATAAAGGAAAACAAAATTTCCTTAAATAGAAATGGTGTCAAACAGGTCCAACACAAGAACTCCAAATCAATGACTAAAGCTAGCAGCAGCTGTTGCAGGTCGCCTGAACGAGTTACGCTCCACTTGTCAACTCATTCACTGAGACCCGGACAACAATTTCCCAATTACATCTATTGAAAAGCTTCTAGATACTCAACCAGGTACTGCCTGAACTACTTTGCTTATTAAATGTTGAATTATGACAATTTGTCCCAAATTTAAAAAAATACTGCCATGATCTTTTCCAGCAATTTTACTAACGAATTATTCAATATGCTGAAATTAGTTCACATTATTTTAAATTGCTGTCTGGTGGTCGTGAATAACTCACGGTACGGTTACAAGATCATTAAAAGTACCGGGGACGAGAAGCAGACACGTAAATAAGGGTCTATAATATCAGACTTACTTCATAATTTAGTTAAAAAATAGTGTACAGTGATAAGGAGCTGTTAAATAACTTGTGAAAGGTTATACTTAAAGAGCACTCAATGCTTGTAATGATCTTTGTAGAAAAATTGACACCTGGATCGTGCAAGCTGGTAGAGTAGTCTACCGTAGGGTACTAGTTTTTGTTAATTTAAGTGCAATTAGTCAACCATCATTTGATACGATAACTCGTTCTATAAGCAAAATAGAAGTTTATTAGAGGAAAAAATAGAGTTTGTTTATTGGATAAAAAGAATCTAATTTTTTTTAGTGATACAGAATAAAGATTGTCAGTTGGAGACAGAAAGGTGACATTTGAGTCTAGGGAACGAGAATATAAATCGTTGAATAGAGAAACAGTAATTAAATTGTCATAAAAACTGAAGATAAATTGTTAATCAGAGAAATAGATTACAGTTTGTTGGTGAAGCACAAATAAATTGTTTATTGTTAAACAGAATAGAATTTGTGTTTAAAGAAACAGAATAGAATTTGTGTTTAAAGAAACAGAATAGAATTGTCTAGTAGAGAAACACAAATATCTCAGGACAATGATTATTGAAATGGTACCTGATCGATTTCTACCCTGATCAGCAGATTCGCCCACTTAAATAGGTACCATTAATTTGTATGGGGAAGAAACACGGTACAAACGTTGTGCTGGCCATGTTACGCTAAATAATGTGCCGTTAGTTGAAACACCTGACGTTAGTTAAACCATGTTACGCTAAATAATGTGCCGTTAGTTGAAAAAACCTGACGTTAGTTAAACCATGTTACGCTAAATAATGTGCAATTAGTTGAAACACCTGACGTTAGTTAAACAATGTTACGTTAAATAATGTGCCGTTAGTTGAAAAAACCTGACGTTAGTTAAACCATGTTACGCTAAATAATGTGCAATTAGTTGAAACACCTGACGCTCTTAATATCATGTTACGTCAAATAATGTAAATCGGGTTGCAAAACCGGGCACTCGTATCATTTCTACGCCAAATAACGTGCCGTTAGTTGAAACAACTGGCATCAGCGCTATATTGCGCCAGATAATATAGTAAGTAAAAAGTAAAGTACCCCCGTCACGCCAAGTGGCGTATAGGGAAATATGGTGTTAGTGACCCTATATTTTACAGACCTTCAGCACATGATTTTTGGGGCAATGTGGTCGGTTTTACGCCCGTGCTGCTTTACTTTCCCAGAAAAAAATCCGGTACCCATTTAAGGCTGGGTGAATCCGGAAGCCGTCGGTTGGGATCGAACCCTACCCTTTGTCCTTTGTAGTCCAGTTCACTAACCACTGAGCTATCGCGGCTCCGCCAAATAATATACCGATGGTTAAACACTGCCGACTAAAATTTAATAAAGCCTGTGGGCTCAGAGGGTATTCCCAAAATCACCCAAACCTTATGACGTCATAAACTATGTGAGCTACAGACGACTGGCTTCGTTTCCCCCACAACCGTCCCTGCAGAAATGTTGGAAACCTCACTAGCTTTGGATGATTTCTTTCAACGCTCGCGGGCCTTACTAAAACTATAGTTGGCTGTGATTGAATCATGTGTTACTAGTACCATATTCCACGTTTCGCTCGAAGCATGATGGGATTTCTTTCTTGTCTTTCTGTCACAGTCTTAGTTTTCCTCGAACATTTACTACAAGGTAGCAGCTGTTTGTAGTCACAGTTGATTCTTGTAAGAAAGATACCGCATCACATGACTCTTTATCTAGATCAGGTAATAATAATCTTATTTCCCTCAAACATCCACAGAGAATCATTTTAGCTGCTCTACTTAGGGTTTTGCGTTCGTTTGGCTCCTGTTTACAGTGAGACCACCTATCTCTCGCTCTGTCTTTTCTCTAATTTACACACGCCTACACCAACACTATCATCATCATCAAGTAGCGGGCCTGCTGGCGTAGGTGATCATGTCTCTCCACAATTTTCGATCTCGACAGTTATTTATCATTTCTGTTGTTGACCTTTTGCCAAGCCATTCTCTTAAGCTGTCTGGCATCTTTTCTTTCTGCATTCCTCTATCTCTTCGTCCCTCAATTTTCCCAGTTGTTACAATATATTCTAGTTGTTCTCTTCTCATTACATGGCCGAAAATGATGACTGTTTCTTCCTAATATTTGAGATTAACTGTCTTTTTACTTTGGCCTCTTTCAGAATCTCTTAATTACTCTTCTTAGCTGACCATGGTACTCTCAACCTTCTTCTATAAAACCACATTTCTACAGACTCCAGTGATTTTCTTGTTTGTTGTCCTATTGTCCATGATTCACATCCCCATGTTAAGACTCACTCTACAACATTTAAGAACTCTTTTTCTTGTTTCGATTGTCAAAAATGGATACAAACACTATACAGACACATACAACCAACTCAGGGTTGGATTTTATCACCAGTAGTACACTCTTCCTCATCAATCATCTTTTTGTTTTCACCAACCCCCTTTCCATTCCTTTTTGCATCTTCTTTTTAAAAAAAATTATTTTAATTCGCTGTTTTTACCCATGGGCAATAGATATCTGGTTATTTATTTTTGTCCTCTTTATCTAGCAGTCGATTTGGTTTATTGCCTTGATCAAATATTATGTTATAATCATATAGCTAATCTGTACCTATTCTATGCATTCATATTTATGTCCCAATTACGGTGATAGTGTTATATGGAGAATTAAATGCAAGCAGAGAGTACCTTACAGACTTTCATTAATGGATGCTAACGCAGAATAAAAGGATGGAAATGACATGACAATATCATTAACATAGAATTATGGAAATGTACCAGTCAATCACCAGTGGAGAAAGAGATACAACGAAGACGATGGCGCTGGATAGGACACACACTGCAGAAGCCAACTGAGAGTATTACACAACAGGTCCTTTTTTGGAATCCCCAGGGAAAAGGACAAAGAGGAAGACCAAGGAATTCATGGAGAAAGAAGACATGCAAGCAGAGATGAAGATGATGGGGAAGACATGGATTGAGCTTAATAGAATGACAAAATACGGAACTGCTTGGAAAGTGTTTGTTGAATACCTATGCTCCACAGGGAGCTGAAAGTGTTTGTTGAATACCTATGCTCCACAGGGAGCTGAAAGTGTTTGTTGAATACCTATGCTCAGAAGGAACTGGAAGTGTTTGTTGAATACCTATGCTCAGAAGGAACTGGAAGTGTTTGTTGAATACCTATGCTCAGAAGGTACTGGAGAGTGTTTGTTGAAGACCATGCTCCACAGGGAACTGAACGTTTTTGTTGGAAACCCATGCTCCATAGGGAGCTGAAAGTATTTGTTGAAGTCCCATAACCCACAGGAAACTAAAAATATTTCTTGAAGACCCATGCCCCACAGGGAACTGAAAGGTATAAGAAGATCCACACATTTAAATGACATATTGAATTAGTTCGGCGGAGTAGAAGTTCTCAGCTTAGAGCTGTGCATCAGACGATAATATAATAAGCATTATGTCCCCCCCCCCCTCAATCTAGATATATAATATTTCTTGTGACCATCAACATATTTATTGGTGATGGGTACAGCATCACATCAGATCTAATTTCACAGAGAAAAATCTCTGGTACCCACTTTGAGAGAGTAAGTGAACCTCAAACCAATGTTAGTTCTGAAAAGAAAAAAAAAACAGATCCTGGATAAACCAACCAAAGACTACCAGCTAATTCTTTAATTAAAAATAATTTCTTCTAGAACATTTTTGTTTCTTGTCGAAAGTTTTTTACTGGATGACTAGAACATTCAGTCAGGGGAAATTGGAAAATCTGATTCAAGAAGCAGAACGAATAAATATAGATATCTTAGGCATATCAGAGACAAGGTGGAAAGAATGTGGGTACATAGAGGACGAAAAATATACATTTATATACTCAGGAAACACAACAGAATATCAAAGGGGGGTAGGGATACTGATAAAAAGAGAGCTATAAAAATATATAAGTACCCACTGGACTTCCAGTGATAGGATTATACTAGTCAAGTTGAAAGCCAAAACCATTCAACATAGAAATAATACAGACATATGCACCTACTCAAGACTACACAGGTGAACAAATAGAGGCATATTATGAAGACCTAAATAAAGTTATGAAGCAAGTGAAATCTTCAGACATCTTGATTGTAATGGGTGGCATGAACGCTAAAGTAGGAAAAGGTAGATATAAGACCATTATAGAAAATCACGGTTTAGGAAAAAGAAATGACAGAGGTGAAAGATTAATACAATTCTGTGAAGAAAACAGGCTGATAATATGTAGCACCTACTTTGAGCAAGAGAAAAGGAAGATATACACATGGAAAAGCCCAGGAGATAAAAAGAGGAATCAAATAGATTAGATAATGATAAAAGAAAGGTTCCGTAACAGCGTAAAGAAAGCCAAAACCTACCCAGGAGCAGATATTAATTCAGATCACAATCCTGTAATGATTAAAATGAAAATCAAACTAAAGAGAAACAAGCAAAAGTCTAATTCATCAACAAATCCACTAGATATAACAGCTTTAAATCAAAAAGATATTAAAGATATCTATACAATACAAGTAAAGAACACACAACAGAAGCTGCTAGAAGAAGGAATTGAACAATACAGAAGAGAAAATCTTATGAAAAAGTAGCAACCAAATGGCAACGCATAAAGAAAAGCATACAAGAAACCCGCGACACGTTACCCAAAGAGAAAAGAACAAAAAATAAAAATGGATAACTACCACAATCTTAGAAAAAATGGAAGAAAGGAGACAAGCGAAGAACACTGCCCAATACAATAAAATAGGTAATGAAATACGCAAAATGTGCAAAAAGACAAAAGAAGACTGGCTCAGCCAAAAATGTATAGAAATAGAAACTATGGAAAGCAAACGAGACTTAAGAGGAATGCACACAGAAATAAAGAGAATGAATAATAAAAATAAAAAAAGCCACAGAAGGTGGATGCATTGCAGACAAAAAAGGAAAAATGCTAACAGACAATAAAGATATTAAAGACAGATGGCAGGAATATATAACAGGCCTATTTCATGATCAAAGGGACAATAAACTAGTTACAAAATGTACATCAGGCTATACAATCTTAAAATCTGAGGTGGAAAAAGCTATAAAAACAATAAAAAAGGGAAAAGCAGCAGGAACTGACATCATATAGATAGCGATGATATAGGCACTTGAAGATTTTGGCATTGAAGTCATTACAGACATATGCAACGACATATACCACACACGATGCATACCAAATGAACTAAAACATCAAATTTCATTGCATTGCCTAAAAAGAATGGTGCAGTTGAATGCAGTGACTTTAGAACAATAAGCTAATGAGCCATGTCACAAAAAAACTTGCTAAAAGTTATACAATGAAGGATTCAGAATAAAATCAATACTGAATTAGATGAGCAGCAATTTGGATTTAGGAAAATAGCGGGGCAAAAGAAGCCATATTCTGCATGAGAACTTTAATCGAAAAGTACACAGAAGTAAACAAACCAACATATGCCTGCTTCTTAGACTACACCAAAGCTTCTGATAGAGTACATCACAAACAACTTATAGAATGCCTAAAAGAGAAACACCTAGATGACATGGATATACGACTAAAGGGTAATCTATAATGGGAGCAAACAGCTTCTTCTTCTACTTATCCTATCCTTCCTATGCTGCCGTTGGCGTCGAGGGGAGATACAATCTGCGATTCTTTGCTCTTCTGTTGGCCTCTTCTAGTGTTATCCCTCCTAGTGACTCTAGTATTCCCTTTATCCATCTCTTTCTCGGTCTTCCTCTTAATCTGGCGTTTGCGTAGCGTTTGTTTATGGCTCTTTGAGTCATTGTTAGTTCTTTTTGTCTCGTTATGTGGCCCAACCAATTTATCTATTGTTTCTTTATGTATTCGATGGCTGGTTCAATTTCGAGTTTCTTCCTCAAGTCGGTGTTTCTTACTGTCCCTTAAGCTGTTTCCTGTCACAAAATAATGGAGAAACATTCGCGATCATACAGACATAACGTAAATAAAATAGCAAACAGCAATAATAAAATATAACAAGAACTCTACACCCATGGGCATAAAAAGAGGAGTAAGACAGGGATGCATCCTATCACCAAGCTTATTTAATCTATACACTGAGCAAATCTTTAAAAACATCACAGAGATATCAGGCCTACAAATTAATGGAAAGATAATCAATAACCTAAGATATGCTGATGATACTTTACTAGTAGCAGAAAATCCTAAATATCTACAACAATTACTTAATAAAATAAACATGATAAGCAAAAAATATGGACTAGATATGAATATAAATAAGACTAAAACTATGATCATAAACAAAGGAAATACTCAAAATCCACAAATGGATATAAAAATTGAAGGAATAGACCTGGAGACAGTTCAGAACTACAACTACCTTGGACATACTATAACCAGTGATGGAAAATGTACAACTGAAATAAACAAAAGAATAGGAATGGCAAAAAGTAATTTTAATGCTATGAAGAACATACTAACATCAAAACAAATAATACCAGGGCTAAAACTAAGAATAGCACAATGTTACATCTTCTCAATATTTATATATGGTGCAAAAACATGGACATTAGACAATAAAACAGAACAGAGAATTGAAGCCTTTGAAATGTGGATATATAGAAGAATAGGTAGAATTGGATGGAAGGAACAGAAAACAAACGACGAAGTCTTAAAACAACTAAAAATGAAAAGAGAACTACTAAACACAATTCAAACAAGACAAATGCGATTTTTGGGCCATGTTAAAAGACACAACAGCCTACTAAAATTAATCCTGGAGGGGAAAATACAAGGTAAAGAGGCAGAGGCAGACCACGAATAACATGGACGAGTAACATCAAAAGATGGACAAATCAGCCTATGACACCCTGCACCATCAAAGCAAGAGACAGAGCAGAATGGCGCTCCATGGTAGTCAACCTTCGTTGCGGAGACGGCACTCGACGATGATGATGATGATGATGATGATGATGATGATGATGATGATGATGATGATGATGATGATGATGATGACTAGAACATTATTATTTGTTGTCGAAAGTTTCCTGGCTGACTAGAACATTATACTAGAACATTCGAAAGTTTGTACTGGCTTCTTCTTCTTTCCTTCCTCATCCGCCTTTCAGCGTCGAGGGGAGATATAACTTGCTGTCTTTTGCTCTTCTGTTCGCCTCTGCTGTTGTTTTGTTTCCTGGTGCTTCTAATATTCCATCGAACCATTTTTTTCGTTGTCGACCCATGGGTCTGGTGTTCTCACAACGCTATTCCTAGCTTTTTTCTCAGTTCTTCATTTCTGATTTTATCTCTCAGACTGTTTCCTGTCATTCGTCTAACACATTTCATCTCTGTAGAGGTTATTTTTCTTATTGTTCTTGCATCTAGGGTCCAGGTCTGGCATTGGTAGCACAACGTTGGGATGAAGATTGTATTGTATAGTGCTCGTTTTCCCTCCATAGTTATTTCCTTGTTGGATAGTGGTGATAACTGTCCAATGATTTGACAAGTTTTGTTGCATTTTGATTCTATCTCTGCTGTTTTTTTTTTTTTTTTTTTTGTACTGGCTGATCTCAACATTATTATTTGTTATCGAAAGTTTGTACCTTGTTGACTAAAGCATTATTGCTTGCTGTTGAAAGTTTGTACTAGTTGACTACAGCATTATTGCTTGCTGTTGAAAGTTTGTACTTTGTTGACTACAGCATTATTGCTTGCTGTTGAAAGTTTGTACTTTGTTGACTAAAGCATTATTGCTTACTGTTGAAAGTTTGTACTTTGTTGACTAAAGCATTATTGCTTGCTGTTGAAAGTTTGTACTAGTTGACTACAGCATTATTGCTTGCTGTTGAAAGTTTGTACTAGTTGACTACAGCATTATTGCTTGCTGTTGAAAGTTTGTACTTTGTTGACTAAAGCATTATTGCTTGCTGTTGAAAGTTTGTACTTTGTTGAATAAAGCATTACTGCTTGCTGTTGAAAGTTTGTACTTTGTTGAATAAAGCATTATTGCTTGCTGTTGAAAGTTTGTACTTTGTTGGCTAAAGCATTATTGCTTGCTGTTGAAAGTTTGTACTTTGTTGACTAAAGCATTATTGCTTGCTGTTGAAAGTTTGTACTTTGTTGACTAAAGCATTATTGCTTGCTGTTGAAAGTTTGTACTTTGTTGACTAAAGCATTATTGCTTGCTGTTGAAAGTTTGTACTTTGTTGACTAAAGCATTATTGCTTGCTGTTGAAAGTTTGTACTTTGTTGACTAAAGCATTATTGCTTGCTGTTGAAAGTTTGTACTTTGTTGACTAAAGCATTATTGCTTGCTGTTGAAAGTTTGTACTGGCTGACATATCAACGCCTGGTACGCCTCAAATCACTCAGCTTCCCCCCACCTACACCCACATCTCTCCGCCACTGCCACTCATATTTCCTCCCGAGGACTATTGCTTTAGTCCATTAACTCCTGACACCCATTTCCCCAGGGGCATGACTCCCTGGGGGCGATGAATAATTCTGCACTTGTGTCTTTCTCTCAGAGTGGCTCTAAATTGTTTAATCTCCTCTGGGAAGTGGAAGTAACTCCGCAGATTCTATTCTATATCCCCAGGCTGAGAATGGCATACACGGGTTTAGAAAACAAAGTTAAGCGTTAAAAAGACAAAAACTAACCACCCGCTAGGGTAACAAAACAATGAAGGTGAAAAAATAAATGAGGGAAAGAACGACAAGATCAGACTATCACAGTCGAACACTTGCTCGGAATCTACATCATAAAAATTACCCCAAAAATCATGTGATGAAGGTCTGTAAAATATAGGGTCACTAACACCATATTTCCCTATACGCCACTTGGCGTGACGGGGGTACTTTACTTTTTTACTTTACTACATCAAAAAGATAGAGACCTTTAAGAACTGTCAGTCAAACGTTACTCTTTAGAATAACCATAATATCAATAGAGTAACATTAAAAATAGTAACAGTAATTTAACATATAATCATATATATATATATATATATATATATATATATATACATGTGTGTGTGTGTGTGTGTGTGTGTGTGTGTGTGTGTGTGTGTGTTGTGTGTGTGTGTGTGTGTGTGTATGAGGTCAATAGTCTCATCTGGGATAACACCGATGAGAAAGATGCAGTCATCTATACAGACGGATCTTTAATACGGCACCAAAAGAGTGCATGGGCAAGTACAGTACGCTCAGTAGGCAGAATAGTCAAGGAGGACTGTGGTGCATACGTTATGGCCACAATTAGCATGACGATGGAGGTGATGACAGTGACGAGGAGATTCATCTGGTTAGAGTCACAAGACTACACCCACGCCTGCATACTGAGTGATTCGATGAGCATGATAATAAAAGTGGAGGCGGGATCTGTACGTATGCAACGGGTAGAGTCATTGCAGAAGTCAAAAATACGGAAGGCCACTTTTGTCTACGTCCCAGGACATGCGGGAGTACTCTCTCAGACATGAGAGAGAGAAAATGAAAGAGCGGACAGGTTGGCTAGCTGCGCTATTGTTGAGGACGGTCAACCAATGGATCGGGCGGGCATCATCAATGCCCTACGGGATGTGGAAAGAACACAGGACTTCGATAACCATGAGTCCACGTCACTCCCTCGGATGAAAGAGATGGGAGTTAAGATGGGCACAGCCAGAAACGAGAAACTTAGTGGACGTGTAAGAAGACTAATCAACCAACACAGAACTGGAGTCGTCAGTCACTGCAAGACACTACGAGACTTGCTAAGGAGGTCTCTCTCTCTCTCTATATATATATATATATATATATAGGACAATGCTCACCATAATTATCCTCTCCATGTAAATATGTCATTTTTGTGTGTTCTTTAACCAATCAGAGGTGCACGTGGCCGTGCGGCTAAAACCAACGCTTAGCTGGCTGAAAATCCGGCGTACGGTGTTCGAAACCCGCGGTAGACAGAAAGGATTTTTTCTGTCGGGTGTGAAATACAAATCCTGAGTCTCACACGTCGTGGCGACTGTTTTGACCAAGCGGCCTTTATCCCTCTGGTTCTATCGTGAGCACTCCGACATACATCAGCAATGGTAATAATAATTTTAAGTTCTTGCAAACTTGACATGTAATTTTCTTCTTTTCTCTATCCATAGTGTTCTCAGTATTCTTCTGTAACGCTGACTTTCAAAGGCAATGGTCTAATTATAGCAAAACTCTCGATTGTCCATGTTTCACAGTTATACAGAAATATGAAAATACCGATTCTTACAAACTTAAACTAGTTTGATTTTTCAGCTCCTTGTTATACTGTGTGCAGTTGTTTCAATGTATCCATAGTAATGCTGTCTCATATATATGTGATATACAGTTATTTTCTTAACTTTGAGTTCTTGCTACATTCAGTTACATTTATTTTATTTACGTTTTCCTATAACAGTTTAATTTTGCATTTATCTGTTGGCTTTTTCTTTTGTTTTTAGTTTTGATAAGTTTATAATTATGGGGTCTTCAGTAACAGAAGAGAGAGAGAGAGAGAAGAGAGAGAGAGAGAGAGAAGAGAGAGAGATAACAGAGAGAGAACAGAGAGAGAGAACAGAGAGAGAGAACAGAGAGAGAGAACAGAGAGAGAGAGAGAACAGAGAGAGAGAACAGAGAGAGAGAACAGAGAGAGAGAACAGAGAGAGAGAACAGAGAGAGAGAACAGAGAGAGAGAACAGAGAGAGAGAACAGAGAGAGAGAACAGAGAGAGAGAGAACAGAGAGAGAGAACAGAGAGAGAGAACAGAGAGAACAGAGAGAGAGAGAACAGAGAGAGAGAACAGAGAGAGAGAACAGAGAGAGAGAACAGAGAGAACAGAGAGAGAGAGAACAGAGAGAGAGAGAACAGAGAGAGAGAACAGAGAGAGAGAACAGAGAGAACAGAGAGAGAGAACAGAGAGAGAGAACAATGAGAGAGAGAACAGAGAGAGAACAGAGAGAGAGAACAGAGAGAGAAGAGAGAGAGAGAACAGAGAGACAGAGAACAGAGAGAGAGAGAAGAGAGAGAACAGAGAGAGAAAAGAGAGAAAGAGAACAGAGAGAGAGGAGAGAGAAAGAGAAGAGAGAGAGAGAACAGAGACAGAGAACAGAGACAGAGAACAGAGAGAAAGAAGAGAGAGAGAAGAGAGAGAGAACAGAGAGAGAGAACCGAGAGAGGACAGAGAGAAACAGAGAGAGAGAGACAGAAAGAGAGAACAGAGAGAGAACAGAGAGAGAACATAGAGAGAGAGAAGAAAGAGAGAACAGAGAGAGAACAGAGAGAGAGAACAGAGAGAGAGAACAGAGAGAGATAGAGAACAAAGAGAGAACATAGAGAGAGAAAAAGAGAGAACAGAGAGAGAGAACAGAGAGAGAAGAAGCATAAGTATTCATCATTGTCAAGTACAAGTTCTGCTGGCGTAGGGGATCATATCTCTCAACAACTTTCAATCTCGACAGTTATTTATTATTTCTGTTGTTGACCTTCTGCCAAGCCATTCATTCTATTAAGCTGTCTAGTATCTTTTAGAAGAGGAAAGTTGGAATACTTGGTTACAACTGGCAAAATAAAATGAAAGGGAGTTCGCGGAGGACAAAGAAAGAAAATACTAGATAGCTTGGTTTCATGGCATGGAAAATAGTCAACAACAGAACTCATACGATGCACTGTGGATAGAAGATTGTGGAAGGACATGATCGTCAACGTCAACCGGTACGGCACATGATGATGATGATGATGATGATGAGTATCTTTTCTCTTTGCTTCCCTCTATCTCTTCGTCCCCCGATTTTTCGAGTTATTACAATATATTTCAGCTGTTCCCTTCTCATTACATGGCCAAAAAATAATGTTTGTTTCTTCATAATGTTGGAAACAATCTCTCTTTTTGCTTTGGCCTCTTTCAGAACGTTTTCATTACTCTTTTCAGCTGTCCATTCGTTTCTCAACATTCTTCTGTAAAACCACACTTCTACAGTCTTATAGAAGAAGCATTATAACACTTATAATGTAAATAATATATTTTATATACACATTTGTTTTATATAGTTAGTAATAAATCTGAATTAAAATGTAACAATGTGTATAGAAGTGAGTTATCTATCTGTACAGATTCCATTAATCCTCTTTTATCTCAGGTTTACAAATCCCCTCTCTTCAATAGTAGATATCTACCTCTATAGTTTCTACTCCCCTAAACATTTCATCTTCTGTATGTCTATCTCTTTGTCTGACTATAGGTTGATCTGTTTCGTCTGTCTGACTATATGTTGATCTGTTTCGTCTGTCTTTCTGTCTGTCTGACTATAAGTTGATCTGTTTAAGTCTGTCTGTCTGACTATAGGTTAGTCTGCTAGTTCTGTCTATCTGTCTGACTATATGTTATCTGTTTGGTCTGTCTGTGTGACGGTTTGTTTGACTGCCTGACTATTGATTGATCTGTCTCTCTGACTATAGGTTCGTCTATTTGGTCTGTCTATCTGACTATAGGTTGGTCTGTTTTAGTCTGTCTGTCTGACTATTGTTTGACATGTACGTCTGTTTGTCTGACTATTGGTTGATCTGTTTGGTCTATATGTCTGTCTGACTATTGGTTGATCTTTCTGGCATATCTGTCTGTCTATCTGTATATATATGTCTTTCTGACTATAGGTTGGTCTGTTTGGTCTGTCTGACTGACTATTGGTTGGTCTGTTTATTCTGTCTGTCTGTCTATAGGTTGGTATGTTTGCTCTTCCTGTCAATATATACTCTCTCTATATATATTTACGCCATGTATGTATTATAACCAAAGATAACACATTTTAAACAGCCTCGCAACAGAAGAAATGAGAACAATATAATAAAAAAATAAGCCATCATTAAGCAAGCGTTTCAAACCTTTAGCTTGTTGACACATAAAGCAGAATGGTGGGCAGGGTGAGACTATGTCATGACTCCTAGACGTCAGTCCCTCTGCTACTTTCTAAGCTCGAAAGCTGGGTGAGCATAAGCGCTAGCGATCTGCGGTGGCAATAGCAGGGTCGGCGCTCCACAGCTGACCAAGACCTCGCAGTTCTACTTCCTCGTGCCTTCCCCTGGTAACAGTCTGCCTCAAACAGACTAACAGAAGCTAGAATCGCTGTGTTCCATGTAGTGGTGGATCTTACTGCTATAGAGGACCCAGTATTGCAGCACCTCTGGGTTGGATTAGTAGTTTCCCAGCAAACCCTGAGATAGATGAAATCCAACTTCTCCATTTAGAGCCGGGAATGTCAATAAAGCCAGAACGAACCTCCACATCAGTGAGTTAAAGGACACCATGCCCGCATCAACTCGTCCCTTTACAATAACAACAACATACGAGTAAGCTCGAATGCTCGCGAAACGTCATAGTTCAACATATAATCAAGGATATACTACCAGAACTAGTTCAACGTATAGTCAAGGATATACTACCAGAACTAGTTCAACGTATAGTCAAGGATATACTACCAGAACTAGTTCAACGTATAGTCAAGGATATACTATGGATATATATATATATATATATATCATCATCATCATCATATGCCATACCAATTGGCGTCGTCGATCATATCCCTCCACAATATTCTATATACAGTGCATCGTATCAGTTCTGTTGTTGACTGTTTTCCATGTCATGACACCAAACTATCCAGTATGTTCTCTCTTTGTCGTCCGCGATCTCTCTTTCCTTTTATTTTGCCAGTTGTAACCAAGTATTCCAACTTTCCTCTTCTCATGATGTGCCTGAAAAAAAATGTTGATTCTTTCTTTCTGATGTTTTTAGATGCTTCCTTTTTGTATTGGCCTCTTTGAGAATTTCCTTATTGGTCTTATTAGCTGTCCAGGGAACTTTCAACATTCTTCTGAGAAATCCCATCTCTTTAGCCTCTAATCGTCTTTTTATTTCTGTGATACATCTTCCATCAGATATTATTGTGCCCAAGTATTTGACGGTTTGCACTTGTTTCTGATTTGTCCTGTTTATTTTTTAATTAGCATGATGGTGATAATTGTTTCTTCGATGTGACCATTACTTCTGTTTTCTTACTATTCAGACTTAAGACTTTTCTTGTTGTTTTCTATATATGACACTTTAGCCCCGCTGGAAACTTTGTGATAGAAATGTATGTCTAGTCACGTCTATTAGTCACGTCCACTAGTCACGTCTACTAGTCGCGTCGACTAGTCACGTCTACTCGTCACGTCTACTAGTCGCGTCGACTAGTCACGTCTACCCGTCACGTCTACTAGTCGCGTCGACTAGTCACGTCTACTCGTCACGTCTACTCATCACGTCCACTAGTTACGTCTACTACTCACGTCCACTAGTCGCGTCGACTAGTCACGTCTACTATTCACATTCACTAGTCACGTCTACTAGTCACGTCCACTAGTCACGTCTACTAGTCACGTCTACTATTTACATTCACTAGTCACGTCTATTATTCACATCCACTAGTCACGTCTACTAGTCACATCCACTAGTCACGTCTACTAGTCACGTCCACTAGTCGCGTCGACAGGTCACGTCTACTAGTCACATCCACTAGTCACGTCTACTAGTCACGTCCACTAGTTACGTCCACTAGTCACGTCTACTATAGTCCGTTCAGATTCGTTTGCCTAGACATTAATTTATTTTTTTCAAAAACTTATTGTTCATTTGCATTGATCTTTTGAAGTTAGGTTTAGAATACTAATGTCGCTATAAAAATATTTTTTTATCAAAGAAATGTGATCCAGTTTCAAAGATGCCTTATTTAACCTATATTTTAAAAAAGTTAATCGATATTAGAAACACCGGCGGGATTATGTAGATGCTTACATCTCACAGCTGATTCTTTAACATATAGGCATGACCTTCACGGCTGAATGCGCACCGTCCTAAAATAGTTATGTTTCCACTATAAATTTTTATAAAGAAATGTTACATATGAAATTTCCCGTTTAGCACAAAATGACATTTTAGCCGAAACCGGAAATTATGTGACGTCAAAATCACGGCCGTAGACTCGAGTTCGAGTCATAATTCAGAGGCAAATCTCAATATTTACAGAAAGGAGGCGGCACTATCCATATTATCTTCTGCAAGTCTATGTGAGAATGAATATAAAGGCAAAATATTTTACTGAGCATAACATTGCTATAAAGATTTATCAATACTTCTGCAGAGAACGTAAAAAGGGACATCTTTATTGTTCTTTATCAAACCCTGAGAAGAGAACAATGCATATTTTAGGTTTGTGTAAACGTTCATTTGATCGAATAGTTAAAGGAAGCGGATATTTATTGCCAACAAATGCAAGAAAGCAAGGAAGGAAAGAAACGTTAGACAGTTTTGATAAGGACCTAGTAAAAAGAGAAATATGTCGAATGTTTGATATAAACGAAGAAGTGACACTTAAAAAGTTGAAGCTTTGGCTGAAAACTAACAACGACATTGAAATATCAAAAACTTCATTATGGAAAATATTAAGAAGTGCAGGCTTCACCTTTAGAAAGTATGTTGGTGGAAAAAACATTATTTGTGAGAAGCCACATCTAGTAGCTCTTAGAAGCAAGTATTTACGTGAAGTGAAGGAAATGCGCGAAAATGATTATGATATTGTTTATTTAGATGAAACTTGGATCAACGCTCATCATACAAATGAAAAGGAATGGCAGTTAGCAGATGGAAGTATTAAAAGATCAGTACCAAGCAGTAAAGGGCAACGTTTGATAGTTGCACATGCAGGTAGCAGACATAATGGGTTGTTGCAGAATGCTCATCTCGTTTTCATTTCAAAATCCATAGACAATAGAGACTACCACTCCGAAATGAATGGGCACATATTTAAAGACTGGATCGAGAAAAGTATCCTTCCAATATTAGATCGACCTTCTTGTCTGATAATGGACAATGCTTCATACCATAACGTAGTTAACGTAGACGATAGAATCCCAACATCATCAAGTACAAAAGATGCAATCAAAACGTGGCTCATAAAAGAACGCATACAAGTTAACGACAGCTACTTGAAACCCGAATTGCTTAGCCTTGTAAAACAGACACAACGTACAAAGATATTTAAAATAGACAAGTTAATTCAAGAACATGGCCATAGATGTTTGAGACTACCTCCATATCATGCACACTTAAATCCTATAGAACTAGTTTGGGCAAAAGTTAAAGGACACGTAGCATATACAAATAAAACTTTCAAATTATGCGATGTTGAGACACTTACAAATCAGGCTCTATCAAATATAAATAAAGACTACTGGGTAAAATGTGAGGATCATGTGTTACGACAAGAAGAGGAATATTGGAAAAAGGATGGTTTGTTGTTTGTTCAGCCGAAAGCAGTAATCGGCCTATTTGACTCGTCTGATTCTGAATGATCATTACTCTGATTAAGTCTACAGATAAATAGTTTGATTTGCAAAATTTCCTAGTTGATTTGTTAAACAGTTTATTGTTCAAGACCACCCAAGCAATCAAAAATATGTTATAAGCAAACCAACAACCATTACTTTGAATGGAAGCCTGCTTGAGTCAGTACAGAAGTTCAGCTATCTTGGATCCACTATTACAGCCACACTTTCCTTAGATGAGGAACTAAATGTACGTATTTGAAAGGCAGCGACAACATTTGGGAAACTCACACCAAGAGCATGGAACTATATCAAATTGACTCTACGAACAAAAGTTCTATATATAATTTAAAATTTGTATACTTGCCACCAAGTAAAATTTTATGGACACGCCTATGGGTCATCGTTGCACTAGATTACTGTAAAACATTTTGATTAGGGTCAAAATAATAGTTACATGGGCAAAGATGAAAGGAATTCGCCGCTTTAAGAAAACCGTTATAGCTAGACATCGAGTAACACATATGTTCTCGTGACATGGACATTTTAATACCGTATGCCAAAAATCATGTGAAATCATCAAGAACTTTTTGAATTATAAATCATAACATCTCGGCAAACGAATCTGAACGGACTATAGTGACAACCATCATGGTTGTTGTACTCATCGTAGTGGTATGAGATACATATTACAGGCTACCTACAGATCTTGCTTAATAAACGAATAAATAAATGAAACAGAACGTGTCCGATCGTTGAAAAATATGTGATTTAATTATTCTACCTGAGCATGCGCGTGAAGCATCATGGGGGGAAACTGAATTGATTACATGCCATTGGTTACTTTGTCTCTGGCTATATTGGAATTCTGATATGACAAAAATGACTGTAAATTATGTAATATCTTTTAACAGCTTGATTGATATTGATTCATTATTTATAAATTTAAAAAGAACTAATGACATGTTTCAACCGTAGAATGACATGTTTCAATCATATTTTTCATGAAGTACCTCAATGTTTCTTTTTGTTTTTCTAAAGCTGATGTCAATAGTTCATTTTCAACACAGACAACACGGTCTTGAGGAATAAAATAAATGTTCTCTTTGACATTTCACATGTTCAATGACGCAGTAATACAAGAAATAATCGAGAATAACAGTTGGTCTCTTATGCTTGCAATCCTCAGCTCGCAAAAATAAAATTGGTGCAATGATCTAAAAAAAAATTATCCGTTCGAAAGTTGTAAGAGAGTTCATCGTTGCTATGTAAAGCCAGATCTGACAGTGAGTTATGACAGTAGACAAGTAAATGGAAAAACGATCATCATCAAGTACCGGGCCTACTGGCGTAGGTGATCATGTCTCTCCACAACGTTCGATCTCGACAGTTCTTTATCATTTCTGTTGTTGACCTTCTGCCAAGCCATTCTCTTAAGCTGTCTGGTATTTTCTCTCTTTGCTTCCCTCTTTCTCTTCGTCTCTCAATTTTTCCAGTTAATGCAATATATTCCAGTTGTTCTCTTCTTATTACATGGCCAAAAAATGATGGAAAACGATAGGAGACCATAAAAATTGGATCTCTCAGAAGAGAGTTCACTGGACAACTAAAAAGACAGACAAGAAAATGCCCAGGCCAACGCAAAGAGAGAGCTCCTAAAAAACATATAAGAAATAAACAATCGACATTTATCGGGCACATCAAGAGAAGAAAAATGTTAGAATACTTGGTTACAAGTGGCAAAACATAGGAAACAGATCGCGAACCAGAAAGAGAGAAGAGACTGGATATCGTTGTGTTGGGGTACGTTAAACAATTAACAGAATTAATACGATGTGCTGTGGACAGACAATTGTTGAAGGACATGAACTCCTATGCTAAACTGCATGGTACATGCTGATGATGGGCTCGAATATTGAACTTTTGTTCACGTCAATTTTGACTGCTTATAATCTTAGATATGAAGCACGTCAATTTTGACTGCTTATAATCTTAGATATGAAGCACGTCAATTTTGACTGCTTATAATCTTAGATATGAAGCACGTCAATTTTGACTGCTTATAATCTTTGATATGAAGCACGTCAATTTTGACTGCTTATAATCTTAGATATGAAGCACGTCAATTTTGACTGCTTATAATCTTAGATATGAAGCACGTCAATTTTGACTGCTTATAATCTTAGATATGAAGCACGTCAATTTTGACTGCTTATAATCTTTGATATGAAGCACGTCAATTTTGACTGCTTATAATCTTAGATATGAAGCACGTCAATTTTGACTGCTTATAATCTTAGATATGAAGCACGTCAATTTTGACTGCTTATAATCTTAGATATGAAGCACGTCAATTTTGACTGCTTATAATCTTAGATATGAAGCACGTCAATTTTGACTGCTTATAATCTTAGAATAATGAAGAAATGCTGCACTGGTAATAAAGGCATCGAATGGATACAAGGAGACCATTTGGAGGACCTGGACTTTGCTGATGACATAGTTCTCATCAGCAGTCAGATAAAAACGATGCAGGAAAACACAAATGAACTATCATCAATAGCCAGCAAAATTGGGCTTGAGGTCAATCATGAAAAGACTAAAGTCATGAAAAGTTTAATTCCAACAAGTGACAAAATATACATGGAAAACAAACCAGTAGAAGAGATCGATCACTTCATCTATCTTGGAAGTCACATTGATCGAGAAGGGGATACGAGCAAAGAAATTAGAATCAGACTGGCTAAAGCAGCAATGTCTTTCAGAAGCCTTGAAAAGTTGTGGAAATCAAAACTCATTAGCACAAACACAAAACTTAGGCTATTCAAATCAAATGTACTATCAACCCTTACGTATGCGTGTGAAAGCTGGAAAACAACAAGAGATATAGAAACAAAGTTGAACGCATTCGAAAATAAATGTCTAAGGAAAATACTTGGTATAGAATGGAACGAATTCAAAACAAACGAGGAAATTAGAGAAATCGCCAATCAACCACTAATATCTTCAGTAATAAAGAAAAGACGATGGTCATACGTTGGACATGTGATGAGAAGAGATAATAATCGAATAGCAAGGCAAGCCCTCATATGGGAAACAACAGGTAAAAGAAAAAGAGGAAGACCCAGGGAGACACTGAGAAGAACATTGATGAGAGAGGCAAGAGCAGCAGGAATCGGCTCCCTCAATGAGATAGAACTGCTTGCACAGAACAGAGACAGATGGCGAGATTTGATAAAATATCTTTAAAAGAAAACTGCTAGAACAAAAATTCATATAGGAGAAGGTGTATCTTGGTCTACGCCCTATGGGCCGGTTACGGTTCGAAAGGTCAATAGATAGATATAATCTTAGATATAAAACATTCTACTTACTCTCTAAAGCACTTGGTAAAATAGAAGACATACAGGAACACTTAAATAGATTAAACAGTACAGGCACTTAATACAACGTGAAAATCAACATCAACATCAGATATAAGTCATCAACTAATATCGCGAAAGAGAAACAAAACATAAAAGTAATTTAGACAGGTAAAACAAGTGCTGAAATTTAAATACTTAGGATTCAAGTGACAAAGGACAATTAGCAGCAGAAAAAAAACTCAAGATAATAAAAAACCTTGTTAAATCAAACTGACAGCTATCACCACTATTGTCCAACAGGGAAATAACTCTAAAGGTAAAACAGACACTACAATACAATCTTCATTCTAACGTTGTGCTACGTGGACTCTATGCCAAACATGGGCTCTAGACCCAAGAACAATCAGAAAAATAAGCACTACCGCAATGAAATACAGACGATTGACAAGAAACACTCTGAGAGTTAAGATTTAAAAATGAAGAATTCAGACAAAATCTAGGGATAATTCTGCCATAGAATACATAAAGAAAAAACCGATTAAAATGTTTTGGGCTCGTCATAAGCAGAAAGACCAAAAAAAAAAAACACAACGAGCCTTCAATAAACCGCGAGAGAACACCAGACTCAAGGACCAGCCACGAAAAAGATGGATTGATGAAATAGTAGAAACACAAGGAAACATACCTGCAGCAGAGACCAGCAAAAAAGCGAACGACAGCAACTTATATCTCTCCTTGACGCTAAAAGACAAACGAAGAAGGAAAGAAGTAGAAGTATCCCTCTTTTAAGCAAACCAATATTACTGTATTCACCTTTTGATCTCTTGTACTATTACGTGCTCATCAGTCATAATCTTATACATGTATTGTAGTAAAATAAGTAAAGAACCCCGTCACGCCAAGTGGTGTAAATGGAATATGGTGTTAGTGCCCATATTTGCACAGACCTAGGGCACATTATTTTTGGGGTAATGTGGTCGGTATTACGCCCGTGCTGCTTTACTTTCGCAGAAAAAATCCAGTACTCATTTAAGGTTGGGTTGAACTCGGAAGCCGTCGATCAGGATCGAACCCGACCTCTTGTCATTTGCAGTCCAGTTGACTAACCACTGAGCTATCGCGGCTCTCTGTTTATGTGTTGTGTCTACCAGCTAACCTGTCTACAGAACAAAATATATCTCTTGTCATTCATCAAGAATAAGACAAAGTTTTAGCCCAGTAACCAACCAACTCACTCGTTGCTAAATATCTATATGTCATTCAGTCATATTGTATGTATAAACATCTATATGTCATTCAGTCATGTTGTATGTATAAACATCATATGTCATTCAGTCATGTTGTATGTATAAATATCTACATGTCATTCATTCATATTGTATGTATAAACATATATATGTCATTCAGTCATATTGTATGTAAAAACATCTATATGCCATTCAGTCATGTTGTATGTATAAACATCTATATGTCATTCAGTCATGTTGTATGTATAAACATCTATATGTCATTCATTCATATTGTATGTATAAACATCTATATGTCATTCAATCATATTGTATGTATAAACATCTATATGTCATTCAGTCATATTGTATGTATAAACATCTATATGTCATTCAGTCATATTGTATGTATAAATATCTATATGTCATTCAGTCATATTGTATGTATAAACATCTATGTGTCATTGAGTCATGTTGTATGTATAAGCATCTATATGTCATTCAGTCATATTGTATGTATAAACATCTATATGTCATTCAGCCATATTGTATGTATAAACATCTATATGTCATTCAGCCATATTGTATGTATAAACATCTATATGTCATTCTGTCAGATTCTATGTCTTAATATTTGCAGACAATCCTGTTAAAGTTACAATTTATCACTTCTATAAATATGCTTCACAATCATCAGATCTCGTTTTTACCTCTACAGATAGCGTAATTTTAGCTCGCCATTCAGCTCTTGTCTTTATTTATCTGTTGACTGAAATAATGCAACGGGAGCAGAATTAGACAGAGAGACAACTCTGGCAGAGATGGATGCAGAGAGATAGATGCAACACTACATGCAATAATATTGTATGGGCGTCTGCAAGAATAAATAACACAAAAATGTATACAAGACACGACATTGTAGATATAGGCAATACTTCAGGCGATTATTCCAGGGGAAGTAAAGATAGGAGAAATGAAAACAAACATAGAAAACAAATATAGAAAACAAAACATAGAAAACAAACATAGAAAACAAAATAGAAAAAAAAAACGGTATGGTTAAAGCCTTACGTAATAAGTGGATGATACAAATTAGAACGATGTTTCGGCTCAATAATCCTTCAGCAGGAACAAACCTACAACACACAGATATGTAATTAAAATAAAAAATAATAAATAATTTTAAAAAATAATAATTTTGAACTAGAATGAGAAATAAAAATACAAATAAAATGATGTCCCTATACCCTGCACTGTGGCCAGAAGAAAAATGAACGTTTTTATCTTGTATATGTGTGTGTATGTTGTATGTTTGTTCCTGCTGAAGGCCTATTGAGCCGAAACGCCATTCTAATTTGTGTCTTCCATTTATATTACGTAAGACTTTAAGTATACCGTTTTTATTTCTATATATTTTTTTTTTCCATTTCTCATTACAATTAGCTTTACTGCAGCATCGCATTTTTATGCATTTCTGTGTCTTGACCAAACTAAAGATAGAGAGATAGAAAGAGCAAAGGAGAGAGAAACATAAATAGTCGTTGTCCAGGAAGGAGACTTCTCCACGCGGTAATGGACGTGAAACCCCTCATTTACTCGCCCGCTCCTCGTCTTCTCTGCTACCATTCCAACTCGAGTGAAGGCGTGAAAGCACAATATCTCCCAGAATTCCACACTCGAGATCATAGACACAGAATGCACGTAACTCACACAGCCACGGAAGCTAGACAGCAATTAATGAGAGATGAGGACTGAGAAGAATCTAAATATCTGCTTTACTGGAACCTCATTTTCTGCCTGGAGGTTCTCTACTGTCAGCTGGAGTCACCTCTTAGGCAAATATAAGGGTTGCACTAATGATTACAGTTCTGTGCCAGTGTGTCGTAGGCACATAGCTAAATGTGTGAATGTATAGGCCAGCGGATGCCGGTCAATTCTATTGGCTACTTAGGCGGCCATCTTTGTGGTACTAACAAGTTTTGTTAAAAAAATCAGATTTACTTTGTCACTAGGATTGCCAGGTCTTACGTTTTTTCCCCCGTAAGAATAAGGTTATTTTAATTATATTTTATGGTTAACGTTTGTCGTTTTCCCGTAAAGCGATTTCTTACGTTTTTTCTCGCATCCACACAATTATTGGATATTTTAAAATTCGCAGGAAATTGAATATGTAGAATTTTCTTCTTGATTTATCTGTCTTGTCCTATGACTCCTGGTTGCTGTCTTTGTTGGTTGTCTAGAACAGTGAGCTCTCAGGTGAGAGGATTGCTCTTATAATAAAGAAAGAACCAACATTACGATTAGCACATTGGAATAGATAACTCATAACGTTGGGTACAAGATAACATCAGTCTTTATTCTTTTGGCTACAAGTCTGGACATAACAAATCACACAGTTCTGCAATCATATCTCTGCTATTAATACCTTAGGATTGTGTTGGTCCGCTTAGTCAATTGACAATGTTTATGCGGCCACTCCGTGATCTCCTTCTGCTTCTTCTTTCCTTCCTCATCTGCATTTCAGCGTCGAGGGGAGATATAATTTGCGGTCTTTTGCTCTTCTGTTCAACTCTGCTGCTGTTATATTTCCTAGTGCTTTTAATATTCCATCGACCCAACTTTTTCGTGGTCGACCCCTGGGTCTGGTGTTCTCACAACGTTTGTTGAAGGCTCGTTGTGTTGTGTTTTGTTCTTTCTGCCTTGTCACGTGGCCAAACCATTTTATATGTTGTTTCCTTATATATTCTATGGCGGGGGCTATTCCTAGCATTTTTCTCAGTTCTTCATTTCTGATCTTATCTCTCTGACTGTTTCCTGTCATTCGTCTAACACATTTCATCTCTGTAGAGGTTATTTTTCTTATTGTTCTTGCATCTAGGGTCCAGGTCTGGCACTGGTAGCACAACGTTGGGATGAAGATTGTATTGTATTGTGCTCGTTTTGCCTCCAGAGTTATTTCCTTGTTGGACAATAGTGGTGATAACTGTTCGATGATTTGACAAGCTTTGTTGCATCTTGATTCTATCTCTATAGTTTTAGAATTATCGTTTGTCATTAGACTTCCTAGGTATTTGAATTCCTCTACTTGTTTTAGTTGTCTGCCTTCTATGGTTATGTTGATGTTCTGTTTATTTTTGGCGACGTTCATGACTTCTGTTTTGTTGAAGTTGATTTTCATGTTGTATTTTGTGCCTGAGATGTTGAGTACTCCGTGATCGTCATATCAAATCTAACTTTTCTGTCTGCAGTTCTTATACTTACTTGCGTTTGCCCTATGGGTAAGAAGTACACCCCTTCGCCATCCGCCCTTAAAATGACTTTAAGTGGGCATGTCTGCGTTGTGTTTGCAGTATAACTGTGATATTTGCGCCTTTTGACCCAACACATTTGACCAGCACGTGAAGTTCTTAAGTTTTATCATCTCTAATTTGACACTTGCTTGTATAACTCAATTACTAATATCCTCAAGAATTCTGTAGACAACTCTTCACTGGTTTATAATAGCTCCACGGTTCTGAAATTCACTGAGAGCTTCTATATCTTCTAACTCTATTACTACTCTAATGATTCTAAACATCTCCCGATAACTTCTAATACTTCCTTTTTCCTTAACTATCTACTAACACTACTCTGCCTTGAGACAGGTTCCTAACTTGTTTTTAACTCTACATTTGTGTAGTATCTCCTGCTCGCTTCGAAAGAGTTACTGAATGTTTCGAAAAAGTCTCTGCCTGACGTTTTTGTTGCCAGCTAGGCTCCACCTATCATTTGGACATTATAGGTATCTGGCGTGGTCAGTCCTGGGGAGGCAATCGCCTATCATTTTAATGAGAAGTCTTGACAAACATCTGTCAATCACTATTATCAGTTGACTCCTTCAAACAAAGTTATCCTTGACCTTTCCTGACTACCCAGATTCTCTCGTAGAAAACTGTCAATCTAATTCACTCTCGTTGGACATCAGAGAAATTTGTGTGTCTACTACCGCTGGACATCAGAGGAATCATCGTGTCTACTACCACTGGACATCAGAGAAATGTGTGAGTCTACTACCGCTGGACATCAGAGAAATGTGTGAGTCTACTACCGCTGGACATCAGAGAAATGTGTGAGTCTACTACCGCTGGACATCAGAGAAATGTGTGAGTCTACTACCGCTGGACATCAGAGAAATGTGTGTGTCTACTACCGCTGGACATCAGAGGAATCATCGTGTCTACTACCACTGGACATCAGAGAAATCTTCGTGTGTACTACCACTGTACATCAGAGAAATCTTCGTGTCTACTACCGTTGTACTTTTTCATTCGCTTATTGGGGCGTTGCTTTGCTTTGTATTTTGAACCTCACACTTCATCACACCCGTCTACATCACTCGTCTGTTGAGGACCTATACCCGAGCCTCTGGTTTCACTTTAACTACTTACCAATCAGCAATTATTTTTAGTTATAGTCGCATCATTCAAAAACAACCATTCTAATGAAACAACCAGTTCATCATCAGGTCGAATGTCTTTTGTAGAACATTGCATTCACCACAGCCAGTCTCAAAAAATCTATGTCTCTAGCCAGATCTTCCACAGAACATTGCATTCACCGCAGCCGGTCTCAAAGAATCTATGTCTCTAGCCAGATCTTCCACAGAACGTTTCATTCACCACAGTCGGTCTCAAAGAATCTATGTCTCTAGCCAGATCTTCCACAGAACGTTGCATTCACCACAGCCGGTCTCAAAGAATCTATGTCTCTAGCCAGATCTTCCACAGAACGTTGCATTCACCACAGCCGGTCTCAAAGAATCTATGTCTCTAGCCAGATCTTCCACAGAACGTTGCATTCACCACAGCCGGTCTCAAAGAATCTATGTCTCTAACCAGATATTCCACAGAACGTCACATTCACCACAGCCGGTCTCAAAGAATATATGTCTCTAGCCAGATCTTCCACAGAACGTTGCCTTCACCACAGCCCGCCTCAAAGAATCTATGTCTCTAGTCAGATCTCCAACAAAACGTTGCATTCTCCACAGCCCGTCTAAAAGAATCTCTGTTTCTAGCCAGATCTCTTACTTCTTCTGTTATAGCGTTGAAACACGTTCCTTGATGTCTTGAAACCATCTTCCTCTTGGTCTGCCCCTGATGCGCAGCCCAGGAATCATCTTCTTCTACCTTTTTAGCTCCCAGTGGAGCATAGGTCTTCAACAAACACTTTCCAAGTCGTTCTGTTTTTTGCCATTCTTTTAAGATCATTCCATGTCTTCCCCATCATCTTTATCTCTGCTTCTATCTGTCTTCTCCAAGAATTCCTTGGTCTTCCTCTTTGTCTTTTCCCCTGGGGATTCCAAAAAGGGCCTGTTGTGTAATACTCTCAGTTGGCTTCCGTAGTGTGTGTCCTATCCAGCGCCATCGTCTTCGCTGTATCTCTTTATCCACTGGTGTTTGACTGGTACATTTCCATAATTCTATGTTAGTGATTTTGTCCTGCCATTTCCATCCTTGTATTCTGCGTAAGCATCCATTAATGAAAGTCTGTATCTTCATGATTGTCAATTCTGTTGTTCTCCATGTTTCACAGCCAGCCATATAATAGGACCGCCTTAACATTTGAGTTGAAAATTTTTATTTTTGTATTTAACCTAATTTCTTAGGATTTCCATATGTTTCCAAGTGCAATGAAAGCTCCTCTTGCTTTTGATATCCTTATTTTGGCAGGAATCATGCCTTCCATTATTGTTCTTTCCAGCCCGCCGTGTCTTAATATGGCCATAGTATTTTAATTTCCACTGTACAATGGTGTTTATCTCTCTCTCTCTCTCTCTCTCTCTCTCTCTCTCTCTTCTCTCTCTGCGTTCAGGACTCAATCAGAGTAAGGATTCCAGACTCTCATATGAAGGCAGCTGTCAGGCTAAGTGTGTTGATCGCCCCCACAGACAGAACATCACAATTAGAGTCTGTCAGATCCACTCTGACTGAACACCTGTTAATACGTTGCACTGTGTTCTGCGCCAGTGGCCCAGTGCATCCGATTTCAGCCAGCATTTTATTTGGGTTTGCTTTCCCTAGCCTTTGATTGTCCCCAATATTCCTGCAAGGCAGCAGATTGTCTTTTCTGTAGGGGGATTCTGCCCTTAGATGGTAGGCCCTCCCAGGTTTACGAGCACCATCTGCCCGAGTCACTAGAGGTGACTAACACAGACACGGACACACAAAGATGTGAGATGGGACTAACACAGACACGGACACACACAGATGTGAGATGTGACTAACACAGACATACACACACAAAGATGTGAGATATGACTAATATAGACATGCACACAGCGATACGAGGCATTACTAACACTGACACACATCAAGATATATGCCACATGACTAACATAAACATGCATATAAAGATATGAGATATAACTGACATTGACATGCACACACAAAGATATGACACATGCCTAACATAGACATGCACACAAAGATAAGAGATATGACTAACATAGATATGCACACACAAAGATATGAGATGGGACTAACATAGCCATGCACACACAAGGATATGAGATGTGACAAACACAGACATGCACACAAAGATATGAGATATCACTAACCCAGACATGGTGTTTATAAACCAGTTCTTTTTCACGTTTAATAATTTAATATGTCTTCGTTGCTCTTTCTCATTAAATAAGGTATTTTAATCACGTTTTAGTACTATTTTGTTTCCAATAAATCGTTTTTAATGTTTATTATTTGCGACATTGTCCATGATTCACGACCATACGTTCCTATCGGGAAGATACATATCCTCAATAATTAAAACCTTAATGCTTTTTTTTTTTTAACTGTTATGGTTTCTGGGCAGTTTGTAGTTAATAGTTTGTCGTTGGTTTTTGATTGGTTCTGGCCACTTAACACCTTAGGTCCCTACAGTGCCCAGAGCCCAGTACCAGGCCGTTCTAGCTCCTGTCTTCGAGACAGTTGTTGCACAATCAGTTATGAAATTAAAATCCAGAGACCAAGAGCTGACAGATCATGAATCAGATTCGCTGCCTTCAGCACAGTCTCACAAGTTTTCTGTCGTTCGTAAACCGATGATTCAATGTATCGAGCTTATCTACATGTATCTTGCTCATTGTACACATTTCAGATTCATCTATTCTATGCTAGCAATAAACTTTTACTGAGGATGACACCCATTTGTCAGAGAATGAGAGTATATCAACATCACTAACAATATCACACTACAATAAACGATCATAGAGAAACTTCTATATATCCTTCTAATTCTCAAGTTATATAATCGCACAAACCAATTTAATTAAACACTATTTGAGTCAATGAAAATCACTACACAATGTACAAGTGAGCTGATGAATGAAATGTACAGAGAATATAATAAGGTAAGGGGGTGGACATCAATCCCAACACAAGTTTAAGATAAGTGAGTGGGCATCAAAGACAACACTAGTTTAAGATAAGTGAGTGGACATCAAAGACAACACTAGTTTAGGGTAAGTGGGTGGACGTCAATCCCAACACTAGTTTAGGGTAAGTGGGTGGACGTCAAACACAACACTAGTTTAAGATAATGGAGTGGACGTCAAAGACAACACTAGTTTAGGGTAAGTGGGTGGACGTCAAACACAATACTAGTTTAAGATAAGTGAGTGGACGTCAAACACAACACTAGTTTAGTGTAAGTGAGTGGACGTCAAACACAACACTAGTTTAAGATAAGTGGGTGGACGTCAAAGACAACACTGGTTTAGAGTAAGGGGGTGCACGTCAAACACAACACTAGTTTAGGGTAAGTGGGTGGACGTCAAACATAACACTAGTTTAAGATAAGGGGGTGGACGTCAAGGACAACACTAGTTTAGGGTAAGTGAGTGGACGTCAAACACAACACTAGTTTAGGGTATGTGGGTGGACGTCAAACACAACACTAGTTTAGGGTATGTGGGTGGACGTCAAACATAACACTAGTTTAGGGTATGTGGGTGGACGTCAAACACAACACTAGTTTAGGGTATGTGGGTGGACGTCAAACACAACACTAGTTTAGGGTATGTGGGTGGACGTCAAACACAACACTAGTTTAGGGTATGTGGGTGGACGTCAAACACAACACTAGTTTAGGGTATGTGGGTGGACGTCAAACACAACACTAGTTTAGGGTAAGTGGGTGGACGTCAAACACAACACTAGTTTAGGGTAAGTGAGTGGACGTCAAACACAACACTAGTTTAGGGTAAGTGAGTGGACGTCAAACACAACACTAGTTTAGGGTAAGTGGGTGGACGTCAAACACAACACTAGTTTAGGGTAAGTGAGTGGACGTCAAACACAACACTAGTTTAGGGTAAGTGGGTGGACGTCAAACACAACACTAGTTTAGGGTAAGTGGGTGGACGTCAAACACAACACTAGTTTAGGGTATGTGGGTGGACGTCAAACACAACACTAGTTTAGGGTAAGTGAGTGGACGTTAAACACAACACTAGTTTAGGGTATGTGGGTGGACGTCAAACACAACACTAGTTTAGGGTAAGTGAGTGGACGTCAAACACAACACTAGTTTAGGGTAAGTGAGTGGACGTTAAACACAACACTAGTTTAGGGTAAGTGGGTGGACGTCAAACACAACACTAGTTTAGGGTAAGTGAGTGGACGTCAAACACAACACTAGTTTAGGGTATGTGGGTGGACGTCAAACACAACACTAGTTTAGGGTAAGTGAGTGGACGTTAAACACAACACTAGTTTAGGGTATGTGGGTGGACGTCAAACACAACACTACATTAGAGTAAGTGGATGGGCACCGTTCACAACACTACATAAGGGTAAGTGGATGGACACCAATCACAACACTACATTAGGGTAAGTGGATGGACACAAATCACAACACTACATTAGAGTAAGTGGATGGACACCAATCACAACACTACATTGGAGTAAGTGGATGGACACAAATCACAATACTAAATTAGGGTAAGTGGATGGATACCAATCACAATACTAAATTAGGGTAAGTTGGTGGACACCAATCACAACACTACATTGGAGTAAGTGGATGGACACCAATCACAACACTAGTTTAGGGTAAGTGGGTGGACGTCAATCACAATACTACATTGGAGTAAGTGGATGGACACAAATCACAACACTACATTGGAGTAAGTGGATGGACACAAATCACAATACTAAATTAGGGTAAGTGGATGGACACCAATTACAATACTAAATTAGGGTAAGTTGGTGGACGTCAAACACAACACTAGTTTAGGGTTAGTGGATGGGCCCCAATCACAACACTAGTTTAGGGTAAGTGGGTGGACGTCAATCACAACACTAGTTTAGGGTTAGTGGATGGACACCAAAACACAACATTATTTTCGAGTAAGTGGGGGGGGGGGGGGCGTCAATCAGAGCACTACATTAGAGTAAGTGGATGAAGGAAATGACACTAATGTTCATTGTAATTTGGCACTTTTATGGTTTCTACTCTCATCATCATGTGCCATACCGGCTGGCATAGGCGATCATGTTCCTCAACAATTTTCTGTCCACAGTGCATTGTATGAATTCTGTTCTCGACTGTTTACTGTATCATGACAGCAAGCTATCTAGTATTTTCTCTCTTTATCGTCCTCTAGCTTTCTTTCCCTGTATTTTGCCAGTTGTAACCAAGCATTCCACATGTCCTCTTCTCATGATGTGTCAGAAAAATGTTGTATGTTTTTCCTGATAATATGAGAAATTCTCTTTCCTCGTTGGCCTATTTGTGATTTTCTTCGTTGGTCTTTTTATTTTTTTCTCTCTCAACATTCTTCTGAGAAATTCCGGCTCTGTGGTCTAATCTTTTCGTTTGTTTCTCTACTGTCCATGATTCGCTTCCGTAGGTCAGAATTATCTTTATATAGCACCGATAATCTCTCTTTCTCAATTCTATTGCCCGCTACTTTTTCGCAGCATGATTTTTTTTTTAAAGGGTTGGGGGGGGGGGGGGGGGGTCCTTTCTTCGATATGATCATTACTTCTGTTTTCTTAATGTTTAGGCTAATGTCTTTTTTGTTGCTTTCTCTCACTATTATGTCTATAGTTTCCTGCAGTTTATTATCAGTCTCTGCTTTTAAGATTGTGTCATCCGCATATCGCATATTGTTTATGTTGTGACTGTTGACAGTGATTCCTTTTTTTCCAAACATTGATCTCATAATATGTTCGCTGTAAAGTGAAAACAAATCCGCCGACAGATCACAGCATTGCCTGGCACCTTGTGTTATATGTATTGAAACTGTCCTGTTTGGTTGCAATTCGTATACTTGTTGTTAATTGCCAATACATGTTTTATTATGATTCTCAAAACCTTACCATTGATGTTGACGTTTCTCCAGCATATTGATTATTTCCGCACAATTCCACCACGATAGCCAGTTTAGAAATCTACAATTCCAAGTCATGATATTGGTAAGTATACCAGACTATACAACCTTCTATTCTATTGATCCTTTTTTAACGTAGTTCCCCTGTGCCTCTTTCCCAATTCCAATTTAAATATGCCCGGTTGTTTTTCTACGATTCTTCCGGAAAACGTGATTTATCCAGTTCCGCTTCCTGTTTGGCGATCTACTTGAGTTATTTCATTCATGGGTGAAGCAGAATTAGAGATATCGCCTGTAAACCACGCAAAATTGGCAATCGATTCCTAAAATAAATCTTCATGATATTGTAGGATCCGAAAACGTATACTTCTGTTACTTGATGTTAAGTGGCCATGTTGTCAAGTTGAGCCAGATATGAAGCCATAGTGGGCAAATCGAGGGTTGTTCTTGTATGGAGGCACGTTCAAAATAACTGTAGGAGAGTTACAAATTATATACAGCAGTCCTTGATTATAGGGTGAAAGAAAGTTCAATCGGAAATGATCAATAAACTTAGACGGTGCAAGTATACATTGCACACGTAGAAGAATACCCCAAAACCGAATATATATTTTAAAAATAAGAGTGGTCTAAATGACACTGCGATGGCAAAACTTGAATGGAACATTTCTATCAGCATCCAACAAATATTAACCAACAGGCTGAAATCAGACATCAGGGCCTCTAGTTAGTGCTGCTGACCTAGTTAACAAAGCTAAGATATTCCTGTGTAAATGAGGGTACAAATTAGCGGAGCGCTGTGGGGGACAGTTTCTTGATGCAGACAATGATTGTCTTTCTCGCAGGGATTGAGAGAAGAAAGTAACCACAGACCCTGGATTTAAGAAACACACAGGCTTCGCCTAAGTGCACTCTACTTTTTACTGTAAACATTCCCAGTTAGCAGTCAGTCTCTAGTGCACTCTACTTCTTACTGTAAACATTCACGGTAGCAGTCAGTCTCTAGTGCACTCTCTCTACTTCTTACTGTAAACATTCACGGTAGCAGTCAGTCTCTAGTGCACTCTACTTCTTACTGTAAACATTCACGGTAGTAGTCAGTCTCTAGTGCACTACTTCTTACTGTAAACATTCACGGTAGCAGTCAGTCTCTAGTGCACTCTACTTCTTACTGTAAACATTCACGGTAGCAGTCAGTCTCTAGTGCACTCTCTCTACTTCTTACTGTAAACATTCACGGTAGCAGTCAGTCTCTAGTGCACTCTCTCTACTTCTTACTGTAAACATTCACGGTAGCAGTCAGTCTCTAGTGCACTCTCTCTACTTCTTACTGTAAACATTCACGGTAGCAGTCAGTCTCTAGTGCACTCTCTCTATTTCTTACTGTAAACATTCACAGTAGCAGTCAGTCTCTAGTGCACTCTACTTCTTACTGTAAACATTCACGGTAGCAGTCAGTCTCTAGTGCACTCTACTTCTTACTGTAAACATTCACGGTAGCAGTCAGTCTCTAGTGCACTCTACTTCTTACTGTAAACATTCACGGTAGCAGTCAGTCTCTAGTGCACTCTACTCCTTACTGTAAACATTCACGGTAGCAGTCAGTCTCTAGTGCACTCTACTCCTTACTGTAAACATTCATGGTAGTAGTCAGTCTCTGGTGCACTCTACTTCTTACTGTACTTTGGAAATTGTGTGGGAAAACCCATCGCTGTTTACAGTCAGATCTAGCTTCAGAAATGTGCTATGGCAATACCGTAATGAATTCATTGTTAATGGAACAGTGTAACATTGACTATCATCACTATCTTGTTCGATCTGTTACGTGACTTTGTGCGCTTACAAAGTAGAAGTCTATCAAAGTTCAGGGGAGGTAATAACAGCACAAGAAAAGATATTTTGTCACCTTATCTTCAATTTGCTTTGGAAAATTACTGTAGCAGAGAGATCGTTAATATACGACGTACTGTAACTGGAATTTAATGTCAATATTTGGTTGTGCTCTACTTCACTTTCTACAATTTATTTTAAGTGTAAGTTTTTAATTTATCTTTATTTCGTAAATTAGAGATTTGCAGCGCTTCTAAAAATTAGATACTGTGTAATTTAGAGATTTGCAGTACCTCTTCTGAAAATATACTTTGTAATTTATTATTACTACACTACTGATGATTAGAAGATTTTGCAATTTTGACTGACTGAATCTCTACTGAACAGATGCATTGTAATTAAAAGCCCTGCTGAGCTTCTACTGATTAGATGATTCGTGCATAAGGAGCTCATTACTGACTTCAGTACAACATGAGATCGTGTCGGTGTTGATCAGGCTTGGCCTGTCCTCTTGAAGTGTGAGGGCAGAATTTATCTTTAACAAGAGCTGAGGAAACAGGCTCTTCAAACGGCTTCACTGCACTCCCCGTAGCTTCGCTTTTCTATTTTCCCAAAGTCGTTCTTGAAATTATTTACCCCAATGATAACACATTGTAGCTCTCACGAATATTTAGAACAGAAATACTCGTTGTCTTCTTGCCTTTTCCTGGTTGTGCTGTCCTATACTATGCGTACGACTTTCATCTAATCTCCCCTGTAATCTTAACACAGCTTTTATCAAATCTCCCCTCTAATCTTAGCACGGCATTAATCGAATCTCGTCTCTAATCTAAAGCTCTCTGCACTTCGATTCTGTATTCTCCAGATATCTGTTAGGGCCTCTCTATCTCACTTCCAACCGCTCTCAAAACGTTAATTCCCCCTGCCTCTGCCTCAAGCTTTAGAACATCCCGAGATGAAATTGTCAAACATCTCTTCCGCCGTTGCGCCTGTACATGACATCATTCAGTGACAACGTGAAATGGACTAGCAATTGTGGACAAGGAGCGGGGGTCCTCTGGGCCGACGCTACTGAAGAGGGACGCCAGAATGTCAATGGAACCGGAATGTCTGAGCAATCTTGAGCTTCTTTTAAATCGAAAGATTTAAACTCCAGAGAACATTTATTTTCTTTAATTAGAAAATCGAACCGGTTATATGAGGCAAGGGACGAAAGATCAATCTGTGTTGAACGAAAGAAACGAAAGAAATCAGTCACGATTGAAGTTGGTGAGGGGGGAGCACGGTTTGAGGGTACAGTCTATTTCAAGAAGAAATTAAAAAAAAAAATACATAAAAGAAAATAGAAAAAAAACGGTATGGTTAAAGCTTAACGTAATAAATGGACGACACAAATTAGAACAACGTTTCGGCTCAATAGGCCTTCAGCAGGAACAAACGTACAACACACACACACACACACACACACAGATGTGCATTTGAAACAAAAAATAATAAATAATTTTAAAAAATGATTTTGAATTAGAATGAGAAATAAAAATATAAATAGCAATTATTTATTAGCCATAACGCAGCTTCGCATTTTTATGCATTTCTTTGCTTTGACCCAACAGTCTATTTAACCATCAGTACGTTTTTTAAGTGGGGTGGTCAGAACTAAACCAGACTGTGTTTATTTTCCATAAAAAACCCTCATTATACATCGAAGGTTGGGTGAAACTAAACAAGAAGCCGGTTTGTAGAGGAGATTTACCCCACCTCTCATTCTCAGCGAATAACTCCACTAGTCACTGCTCTAACGTGGCTTCCATAACGTGTATTAGAAGTAAGTTTGAAACTGTTTATTTATACGCACACAGTTTAATGTTAAAAGAACGTTTATCAAAGAAATACTACTTCGGTTATCTATAAAATGAGCATCGACTTAATCTTGTGGCAACTTGAAGCATGGCATTTTGTTGTGAACGACCACATCTTTTATTGCTAACACCACAAACGTATTTTCTGCCCGGTATTCCATTTTTCATATTAGATAATGAGGGCATGTTTTGCGCTATTACAGAACCATTGTTCCCATCACTGTGTGTTTTTTCTTACGTCAACAAACACAGGTTTATTCATAACTTACGAATACGAGTTTTTTTTTTACTTCCTCAATGAGAACACTCGTTTTTCTCACCAATGAAAACGAGTTTATATCCTCAACAAAGATGAATGTTTCATCACGAAGGTAGACAGGTTTTTTTTAATCACAAACGGAAAAGATTCTTCCTCGCCCAACAAAACTGAGTTGTCCATGACAAGGAAGACAAATTGTCCATCACAAGGAAGACAAATTGTCCATCACAAAGGCATATAGGTTGCCCATTACAAAGGCAGATAGGTTGTCCATTACAAAGGAAGATAAGTTGCTCATTACAAAGGAAGATAGGTTGCCCATTACAAAGGAAGATAAGTTGCTCATTACAAAACAAAGACAAGTTGTCCATCACAAAGGAAGATAGGTTGCCCATTACAAAGGAAGATAAGTTGCTCATTACAAAACAAAGACAAGTTGTCCATCACAAAGGAAGATAGGTTGCCCATTACAAAGGAAGATAAGTTGCTCATTACAAAACAAAGACAAGTTGTCCATCATAAACGAAAATAAGTCGCCCATCAAAAAACAAAGATAAATTGTTTATCACAAACAAGGTTAAGTTGTCCATCACAAACAAATATAAGTTGTCCATTAGAAAATAAAGTTAACTTATTCATCACAAAGATAAGTTCTCCATCACAAACAAATATAAGTTGTTAATCATAACTAAGGATACTTTGTCGATCACAAACGTAGACGAATTTCTAATCACCATATTAACAATAAATACATTACTCATCATTCCAAATACACGTATATACAACAAACAACAAATAAACGTATATACAACAAACAACAAATACACGTATATACAACAAACAACAAATAAACGTATATACAACAAACAACAAATACACGTATATACAACAAACAACAAATACACGTATATACAACAAACAAAAAATACACGTATATACAACAAACAACAAATACACGTATATACAACAAACAACAAACATACGTATATACAACAAACAACAAATACACGTATAAAACAACAAATACACGTATATACAACAAACAACAAATACACGTATATACAACAAACATCCGTATATTAAGTTGCACAAAAGACAAACTTGTGAAACTAAACTCATCCACCAGTATCTCTAATACAAATGTTCAAATTTCGCAGAACTTAACAGTCGCACTTTTGTTGACAAAAGAACATTTGCAATGCTTCTCTTGTCCGTTACTTTATTCATAGTTTGCTTTGCCTCGGAATTTCAATTTTTGTGCTTCTTATTTTCTTGTCGCTCTTTTGATTCTAGTAACAAAAATATAATGTAACATTGCGATGTTTGGAAACATCAATTTCATAGCAAGCGGTTATTAAATTAGAAATGTGAGCTTTTTTTGAGATACGCAAAAACATATTTAAATTACAATACGAAAGGTTTTTCATACGATGGATCTCATTTCATGCTATATCCATGGCAACAAAGAAATCGATAACTTTAGTAAAGAAGAGGGGAAGTTATCTAGACCTTAAGTCCAGTGATATTTCTGGAAAATCTTTTTTCGCCCAAAGTCTTGCACCGACAAACTGCCAGTTAGTGAGTGTTAGTGCAGCAACATATTTTCTCTACATTTCTTGGTTCATCCTTCCTTGTGTTGCCCTAAGTCTTGTCCACAATATGCATAAATGGCTTCTTTGTTCTCCAGCATGTTGTCTGTAACTGCTTTTCTTTATATATTAAACAGCATAGGACTAACTGCTGCTTTCTTGAAGCATTGTGATGTCATTATGATATAGGAAGAGAACAAGAATTGGAGAATTAACCGTCGAAAGGGACGGAAGACGAAATCTGTATAGCCTTTGACGTCTTAACAGACGGTTGGTTGCAAGCAATCATGATAAGTCAGTAGTTCGGTAAAGCATTAGTGTCTCATACTGGATGCTGCTTTACTGAACATCTCTCGTGGCTGAATTTGTCAATCCTGAACAGACAGATCCATCCACAGAACGAGCAAGGTGTATTTCCGGTTCCTGGCCTTGTCTTTTTTTCTTGCGCCTTTTGTCTTCTGAATTTGAAATCAGCACTGTCTCGAAAGTTGCTGTGCCATTTTTATTTTTGCTCTCCGTGTGCTACGATCTGTAGCCACATTTTCCCACTCTCTTTCACTGATAGAAAATTCCCTTAAGGAAGCCCTGCAAACATCCTTATATCTCAGCACTGGTCTGCCCTTTGGCCCTTTTCCGTCCTTAAGTTCGCCATACAATATTTGTTTGGGAATACGATTGTTTTCCATTCTTCTTACATGGCCCAGCCACATTAGTCTACGAATCCTAAGTGTTGCCATGATCGATAGGAGTTTGGCTCGTTGTAAGACATTAGAGTTGGTTACTTTGTCCTGCCATTTGATGTTCATAATCTTGCGAAGGAAACGTACATGAAAGTTGTTTAACCTTTTCTCCTGCCCTGCAAAGGTAGTTCAAGTTTCTGATCTGTTTAGAAGTGTACTAAGCACACAACTTTGGTAAATTTGAATCTTAGTCCTGAGTGTTAAATTGGCGTTGACCCATACTCTATCTTTAAGTTTACCAACTGTGGAAGCTGTCTTTCCGATGCTGGAATTTATTTCTTCTTCAAGGGAGACATTGGTTGTGACCATAGAACCGAGACAGGTGAAATTTCTCACAGGTTCAATACGTATGTTATTTAATGATGTAGCTGCAGGGCTGGCTACTTCTTTCGAAATCTAAAGGAATAAGATAAAGAACAATGGAAGAATTCATTTTACATGCAAATTATATAACGTAAGGAACATGTAAAGCGGGACTAATGATTAACATATTTTATGAATGGCATCAAAGATTACTTTCCAGTGAAAGCAGTGAATCCTACATAGCACAATCAATGCTACCCTACAGGTCTGGGAGCCAAATCTCTCGCAAAGAGGACAGTAACAATATTATTACAAGGCACCAACCATTCTCGTCTTCTTCTCCATCCCTTAGCCCCAGAACGAACAAGAATTGTGTTCTTGAACAGGGATTAGGTTCCCCCAGTTCCCACAAGGTGCAGCTCACAATTTCGTTTCTGCTTCCACTCTTTTCCACCAAATCGCCCTCTGTCTATCTGTTTGTCCACCATCTCCATTCCATTTCATGCTGGTTCTTCTAACAGTTTCAGGCTCTAGTCTGAGCCTCAAGCCTCCATGAAATCACGGTTAGCTTGTTTATTTAGTTGCATCTCGTGGGCTACTTTTGACTGCTCATTTTGATTGGCCAAAAAATATTCGGGATATTTATCCCGCTAAAGATGAATGCAGACCCTGTGTACAATTTATTATGGACAATATATAAAGTAGGCATACGTATTTATAGCGAGACATACTTAAATGAAATCTATCACGCTACATTGCAGGTGCAACAGGACTAGGCTGACATGCCTATTGTTATGTCGGTACTTACCACGTTTAAGCCGTTCTTTTTGCACATTATGCAAATTAATCAACAATCCTGGGGCTCTTATCAGTAAATTACCCTGTAGTATCTCAACCTTTTTAACTTAGGGAGTGTCCATTTTAAATCTTAAATTAGGCATCTCTAGATGGTTTTGGAAATCCCTGTTATTACATATGAGGTCTAGATCCTGCCGTCTCTGTTTATTCCTTCTGTCATTATAGGTTTGTTAACAATGACTCTATGACATTTGTATGTGGCTCCACTTAACAGTAACTTTTTTTGATAATCAATCTTTGTATTTAGTTCCCCTGTCAAAGACATATTTTGTACATCTTCTTATACGTTTACAATCTACTCATAATTAACTCATTCATTCATTTATCTATCGGGTCAAAAACAACGTCGAAAGCAGAACCAGTTCCTTTTTATCTGTGACGTGTTATTATTGTTAGTTCTTGCAGGTTTTGTGTATTTTTCAAACCGAAAAATTACTGTTCTTTATTTCCATGATTGTGCCTAGAGTCTCTTTCGCTCTCTCTTATTCTTTATCGGTCTTGTAACTGCGTGTGTTTAGAAGAATTCTATTTTTAATTATTCTTTATTCTAAACACATGTCAGATGTAAGTCTCTCTCTCTCCTCTTCTGTAGCGCTAGAAACGTATCTTTCGTTGCTGTCTTCATTTCCGCATGAGCTAATGCTCTCCTACCTGAATTCTATGAGCACACAAAAGTCTTGTTCTTTGTTTCAATAAAACAAACCAACATTAAGTAGAGTCATTGCTCTAATAAAACAAACCAACATTAAGTAGAGTCATTGCTCTAATAAAACAAACCAACATTAAGTAGAGTCATTGCTCTAATAAAACAAACCAACATTAAGTAGAGTCATTGCTCTAATAAAACAAACCAACATTAAGTAGAGTCATTGCTCTAATAAAACAAACCAACATTAAGTAGAGTCATTGCTCTAATAAAACAAACCAACATTAAGTAGAGTCATTGCTCTAATAAAACAAACCAACATTAAGTAGAGTCATTGCTCTAATAAAACAAACCAACATTAAGTAGAGTCATTGCTCTAATAAAACAAACCAACATTAAGTAGAGTCATTGTTTCAATAAAACAAACCAACATTAAGTAGAGTCATTGCTCTAATAAAACAAACCAACATTAAGTAGAGTCATTGCTCTAATAAAACAAACCAACATTAAGTAGAGTCATTGCTCTAATAAAACAAACCAACATTAAGTAGAGTCATTGTTTCAATAAAACAAACCAACATTAAGTAGAGTCATTATTCTAATAAAACAAACCAACATTAAGTAGAGTCATTGCTCTAATAAAACAAACCAACATTAAGTAGAGTCATTGCTCTAATAAAACAAACCAACATTAAGTAGAGTCATTGTTCTAATAAAACAAACCAACATTAAGTAGAGTCATTGCTCTAATAAAACAAACCAACATTAAGTAGAGTCATTGCTCTAATAAAACAAACCAACATTAAGTAGAGTCATTGTTTCAATAAAACAAACCAACATAAAGTAGAACCATTGTTCTAATAAAACAAACCAACATTAAGCAGAGTCATTGTTTCAATAAAACAAACCAACATTAAGTAGAACCATTGTTCTAATAAAACAAACCAACATTAAGTAGAACCATTGTTCTAATAAAACAAACCAACAATAAGTAGAACCATTGTTCTAATAAAACAAACCAATTTTAAGTAGAACCATTGTTCTAATAAAACAAACCAACAATAAGTAGAACCATTGTTCTAATAAAACAAACCAATTTTAAGTAGAACCATTGTTCTAATAAAACAAACCAACTTTAAGTAGAGTCATTGTTCTAATAAAACAAACCAACATTAAGTAGAACCATTGTTCTAGTAAAACAAACCAACATTAAGTAGAACCATTGTTCTAATAAAACAAGCCAACATAAAATAGAGTCATTGTTCTAATAAAACAAACCAACATTAAGTAGAACCATTGTTCTAATAAAACAAGCCAACATAAAATAGTCATTGTTCTAATAAAACAAACCAACATTAAGTAGAGTCAATATTCTAATAAAACCAAATGCTTCACACAAAGTAACGTTGTAAAGAAAGTAAGTAAAGTAACGGTTTCTTCCCTTGCTAGGCGTGTTGATGACCATGAAACTGAAAATGGCGAACTGAAAGAGCGGACAGATTAGCTAGCTGCGCTGTCATGAGGACGGTCAACCAATGGATCGAGCAGACTTCAGCAATGCCGTCCGAGATGTAGGAAGAGCACAGGACTTCGACAACCATGAGTCCACGTCACTCCTTCGGATGAAAGAGATTGAAGTTAAGATGGACACCGCCAGAAACGTGAAACTTAGTGGGCGTGTAAGAAGACTAATCAACCAACACAGAACTGAAGTCGTCAGTCACTGGACACTACGAGACATGATGAGGAGAGGATTTGAGCACCTATGGACATGTTCAGAGTGGAATGTTGATGACCCGCAAATATCTCAATAACTCAATGACCATATTTTTCTACGACAAATTCTAGGGTGACGTTGTCGGTATCATACCAAAGAGCCTTTACTTCACAGAACAATCTCTGGTACCCATTTTTTAGAGGCTGGGTCAAACCCGTAGCCTGTTCGGTCCCCAAAAAAATCCACCACTTCTCGGGATTAAACTCAGACCCTTCTTACCAGTAAGCGAATAACCTAAACACTTAGCCACCTGGATTCCTTCAAACAAAGAGAACCACATTAATGTCTAATAAAACAATGAAAACCTACCAGTATCCTCATAAAAGAATTATAACATTTTAGTGTTTCAGAAAACAAAAAGGAACAACGCATTCTCTATGTCTAGAAACGTCAATAGCACAATATCTTAATTTAACACACATACACAAGAAAGTATAGGGATATTAGCAAATAAAAGAAGAGACACAAAATGTTCCAGTTTAACAAATAGGAAATCGTTGTGCTTCAGTAAGCAAAACAGATCGGTTCAATGCACGACTAGAATAAATAGAGAATCCCTCATTAAACGTTAAAGAACACATGTAATGTTCCATTGGGTCAGTGTTTCGAAATGTTTTGCGCCTCGCTACCACATTTTTAATAACAACTAAGTAATCTGTTACCCAAGTACACAATACAGGTAACCAGTGACCCAGTTATAAAATATAGTCAACCAGTGACCCAGTTATAAAATATAGTCAACCAGTGACCCAGTTATAAAATATAGTCAACCAGTGACCCAGTTATAAAATATAGCCAACCAGTGACCCAGTTATAAAATATAGTCAACCAGTGACCCAGTTATAAAATATAGGTAACATGTGATCCAGTTACAAAATATAGTCAACTAGTGACCCAGTTACAAAATATAGTCAACTAGTGACCCAGTTACAAAATATAGTCAACCAGTGACCCAGTTATAAAATATAGGTAGCATGTGATCCAGTTACAAAATATAGGAAACATGTGATCCAGTTACAAAATATAGTCAACCAGTGACCCAGTTATAAAATATAGGAAACATGTGATCCAGTTACAAAATATAGTCAACCAGTGACCCAGTTATAAAATATAGGTAGCATGTGATCCAGTTACAAAATATAGTCAACTAGTGATCCAGTTACAAAATATAGTCAACCAGTGACCCAGTTATAAAATATAGGAAACATGTGATCCAGTTACAAAATATAAGTTCGGGTGCCAAAAACGAAAGAGACATTAACAAATTGACTGGCTCTAGACTCCAATTTTACACTTCCAGATGTATAATTCGTGTCTACAGATGGTTGTATCATGCATGGTTAGTTCTATATTGCAGAATCTGTGCCAATAACCAACAAAAGCTCAACTGGAAATATAGTAGTAGTTGTAGTTAGTCGAAGGCCCCGGTATCACTGCAAATAATTTAACATTTATAATTGCTCAACCACCCGTGGCAGTGGAGTCCTCCGAATAAGCATCTCATCTCATTGAAGGATATAAACAAAGAAAGACAGCTGCAGTCCCCATCATAGGAGCCACAGCGCACGCCAAAAGACATAAGGTCAAGTGGCACCGAAAGTGAATGCCGCGGAACTGTCCTTCGTCATCCGATATCATCATTCATCGTAAGCAATCGGAATATCGAAACACGATCCGGATAAAAAACACAGCTCACAGTGGGTACAGAGCACTAAACTCAGTAGCTCCGGCAGGACGCCGGACTTGGAATATGAGGAAACTGCAACAAGCCGGACTTGGAATATGAGGAAACTGCAACAAGCTGGACTTGGAATATGAGGAAACTGCAACAAGCCGGACTTGGAATATGAGGAAACTGCAACAAGCCGGACTTGGAATATGAGGAAACTGCAACAAGCCGGACTTGGAATATGAGGAAACTGCAACAAGCCGGACTTGGAATATGAGGAAACTGCAACAAGCCGGACTTGGAATATGAGGAAACTGCAACAAGCCGGACTTTGAATTTGAAGAAACTGCAACAAGCCGGACATGGAATATGAGGAAACTGCAGCAAGGAACACTTTTCAGACACAGCCTCAGCGGTACCTGCCGCCTATCTGCCCTATTGACCGGAGATCCCCTGGAAATAGATTAAATCATAATCATCCTACGTATGTTGCAAGGAGCCGCGATAGCTCAGTGGTTAGTGAACTGGACTACAAAGGACAAGAGGTAGGTTTATATCCCAACCGACGGCTTCTGGTTCATCCAGCCTTTAATGGGTACCGGATTTTTTCTGGAAAAGTAAAGTTGCACGGGCGTAATACCGACCACATTACCCCAAAAATCATGTGCTGAAGGTCTGTAAAATCTATGGTCACTAACACCATATTCCCTATACGTCACATGGCGTCACGAAGGTACTCTACTTTACTACTATAATAATCATACCTATGTTTCCACCACCTCTCTGTATATATAGCCTAGATGTATAACTAAACAGTGTTACTGTAGCACATATTGCAGGCTTCTTTCCCTATCATTTCATGTTCAGAAAAACCAAGAACGTGTGCGTGAGCTGTGAGTAATTTCTTCGATGTTTGTGGTGAAGTGACTTTTGTATCACCAAATAGAAAAAAAAATTACATTAAAGAAAAAGCAAAGTATGACTGCAGTGATTAGAAAAGCCTACTGTTTGTGTTATAGCAGCGAAACAGGAGAGTGGGACAGCAGCTGGGTGTCATACATACGTTGCAATACATACGCAACAGATATTAAACAGTGGTTGAGTCGCAATGATTTGAACATAGTGCACTTATTCAACCTTTTGTTTGGTCCCCTCGAATGTCAAAGAAGAATGTTTGGACTATGATATACGCAACAATTCTCTCTGCGTACGGCCTGTTCCACTATAGCAATGGCCAACTGGTTCACAAAATGCCAGAATCCATTTTTAACTGATTCAATCGAGGAAGTGGAAGAAGTTTGTGGTCCTGAGCCATCAACTTCCAACGACCAATTCTTGGAGGTACTATTTACCACCACCAAACAAACCACCAAATAACAAAAGCATGAACTGAATGCGTTTTTCGGAGATTTCAATTTACCAAAGAATGAAGGGACAGCTTTGAGAGCCCCGTAAGCTCAGTGGTTAGTGAACAAAGACAAGACGTCGGGTTCGATCCTGATCGAAGGCTCCTAGGTTCACCCAGCCTTAAATGTGTACCGGATTTTTTCTGGGAAGGTATAGCGGCATGGGGCGTAATGCCAACCATATTACCCTAAAAATCATGTGCCGAAGGTCTGTAACAATTATGGTCGCTAACACCATATTCACTATACGCCACGTGGCGTGACAGGGCTCTTTACTTTTTTTTTTCTTGTAAGACGCAGCTTTTAGGTTCCAGACTGCAACAGGGGAATCTCCTGGCAAATGATGTCTGAATTTCTGAGTCTCGGGACCACCAGGAACGTCTTTTTACATTCTTTCTCAAAGAGTGTGATATTTCTGTCCGCTTCAACATTTCCACTTTAATGGCAGCTTTCAAAACCAATTACAAATACGATGGTTGGAGATTTCTCATCGATTCCTGCATGACGAGGCCTAAAGCTGTTTTACTGCAGAATGGTCATGTTTTAACTTCAGTTCATGTTGGTCATGCGGTTCATATGAAGGAAAATTGTGAAAACACAAAACAGATTTTGAGGTGTATAAACTACGATTACTATCAGTGGTCACTCTAAGAAGTGATCACTCTGTGATGATTTAGAAGTGGTCAATATGTGATGATTTAGAAGTGGTTACACTGTGATGATTTAGAAGTGGTCACTCTGTGGTGACTTAGACGTGGTCACTCTGTGGTGACTTAAAAGTGGTCACTATGTGGTGACTTAGAAGTGGTCACTCTGTGATGACTTAAAAGTGGTCACTCTGTGGTGACTTAAAAGTGGTCACTCTGTGGTGACTTAAAAGTGGTCACTCTGTGGTGACTTAAAAGTGGTCACTTTGTGATAATTTAGAAGTGGTCCCTCTGAGATGACTTAGAAGTGGTCCCTCTGAGATGACTTAGAAGTGGTCACTCTGTGATGATTTAGAAGTGGTCACTCTGTGATGATTTAGAAGTGGTCGCTCCTTTGATTGGACTTGAGGGTGGACACACTAAGGACTATTGCTTTCTTTATGCGTGAGATAGTCTTGCAAGAAATGTCCAATGACCACAACACTAATTACTGTCGCTTTCTTTGCGAGTGAAAAAGTCCTGAAAAATGAGCACTACATTGAACAAAGACTGGCCAATCAGACATCCATTACAACCTTGCAGTAAAATTATTGAGCATCCAGTAACTTATTGCTGCTCGCGCACATTAAGTTGGATCTCAGGACTAAATTTGCTGAGAGAATGGATCAAACAAGAAAGGCTTTTCATGACCTCATTAGAAAATCCCAAAGACTGAACGGTTACAATAAAGATGGAAGTGTTTTTTGACCCCAAGTAAGTGAAATTGTTGCAGATGACGAGTTCCTTCGTGCGTTTCATGGCTATGAAAAGGCTGCTTGTTGAGCATTACAGCGATAGCTAAATAAATTGTTATTGGAAACAACACGCAAATATCTACCTGGAAATTGTTGAAAATCTGCTTCTAGTATACAAGAGACTTGGCTGCAGTATGTCTCTGAAGATTCATTTCCCACACTCACATCGCGATTTATTTTAGTGAAGGCTCTTGTGGCCATCATCGGTACCATCACCGGGACAAGCTGTATGGAGACGTCACCAGCCTTGAGCTGCCGAACGCTTTCTTCGAATTTATGAATATTGACCTCTAGAGCTGTACACAGAAGGAGGTTTCTCTTCATGAAACTGTTGAGCAGTAAGCAATGCGCATGGTCATGTCACCAAGACATTGTCTTTACGGGGACACGGTATCAGGTTAATTAGGGCTACTCACTTCTTGCAGGTTATTGCTGAACAGTCACAATGAACACCACACTACTTGAATACAAGAAACAAGTGTATAGGAGTCAAGCAAAGCACTAAATTGTTGATGGAAAAGGTAGAGATATTCATTTTAATGGGTAAAGGCATAAAGATGCACAGAAATACGAAGCTGTTGTCGTAACAGTTTTACATAGGTGAGAAACAAAACAAAAGTGAAACGACGTTTCGACCAGAAAAGGCCTTCGGCTGGAACAGCACAAAATTATATATAGGGATATACATAGAGATCTAACTATATGGCGATAATATGTTAGGCTCTCAACAAAGGAAAATAAGTCACTTCCATGTGGTCTTGAGCTAGGTCAGGTATATAATCTAAACAATAATTTGCATTAAAAATAATTTTAGGCGAAATTTCAATACTGCTTTGTTTGACCTTTATTTGTGTTGAGGGAGGAGGGGAAGATGGATATTAATGAAATTGACATTTAACTGCGGGTTTTATATGTAGAGCCACTAATTTGTCATCTATGAGAATTAAAGAGGCGTTTGTTATTGACGTTAGCATGACGTGTTCTTGTCAATATCATAGAAACAGGAGACAATGAGTGAACTACACATTTTTTGACATTTCAAACCAGCATGTCATTATTCAAATTCATGTCAAAATCATTTTTTTTAATTTGTGGAATTCATTTCTGAAGCAAATAACGTTTGATAATGTATAGATTACTTGTACCCCATTTTACAAACGTCGTATAGCCTGATACTTAATGTTATAATGTCTACACTCAAGTCACGCATCCAGCTAACCCAGTCGTCTCAATAAGGGACCACGACTCACAGCTTGGGAGCCTACTATTCCGAATATAAAAAAGAACACCCGTAAACCAAAAAGATCCACAAATTTTCTTTTCAGAACAGAGAGAGAGAGGGAAAGAGAGAGAGAGAGAGAGAGAGAGATAAAGAGAGAGAGAGAGAAAGAGAGAGAGGGAAAGAGAGAGAGAGTGGGAAAGAGAGAGGGAAATAGAGAGGGAAATAGAGAGAGAGAGAGTGAGAGTATTGCGTCAATGTAGGTAGCAAGACAGTCTAGCAATAAAAATACACAACGAGAACGAATAGCTAATTATCCAGTTCATGGGACAGGCTATCCCGTACTGTAAAAAAAAATAAGCCGAAAAAACTTCACAAAAGTGGACACGTCAAAGAAAAGAATAAAAATAAATCCGCCAACCAGGAAAGATAAAGGCTCTCTGTCTAAGAGGTGTATGAGGAAGACCAATGTATTCTTGGAGAAGAGATAGAAGTAGAGATGGAAGCAGAGATGAAGATGATGAGGACGACATGGGATGATATTAAAAGAATGGCAAGGAACAGAAAAACCTGGACAGTGTTTGTTGAAGACCTATGCTCCACAAGGAGCTGTAAGGTAGAAGAAGAATTATCCAGTTATAGTCCATTCCAGAACTGATGTCTCTCTTCAAAACTCATTCATTGTTTGATGCCATCTCCACTTCAAAGCTTGGCTACCATGAAGCGCCATTTTACTCTCTGTCTCTTGTTTTGTCGGTGAACTTTATCAAAAGTGCACATGTCACCTGTTAATTGTATCAGTCCACTTTAGTCTTGGTCTGCCTCTGCCTTGTAAACCTTTCTTCAAAATGCTATAACTTAACAACCGTTAAGTTTTAATTGTTGAACTTGTGTATGTAAACCGTTTATTGTAATATGACGTCATATTTAGAAATTCAATTGGAAATAAATGTATGGTTTTAATGTTGTCTTATTTGCGGTATATAAAAACAAACACGCTTATTGATTCTAGGCAAATAGAATGTTTACAATTTCTGCTACACGCAAAATTAACCACAATTATTGTTACGTCTTTGAAATGAGAACCCGCAAGCAGTTTGACATTAGAAGTACGAAGTCGATTAAATAGCAGGAATCCGTGCGAGAAATCTGAGAAAAAGAACAAGTTGTATTGTTTCTCTATCTCTTTACGCGTGTAATGTTGCTCAGTAGCAACTGTAAATAATTCTGTTTGACTAGTTAGCATTATGTGTATTTGTTTTTATATACCCCAAATAAGACAAAACCAAGGGAGCCGCGATAGCTCAGTGGTTAGTGAACTGGACTACAAAGGACAAGAGGTCGGGTTCGATCCTGATCGACGGCTTCCGGGTTCACCCAGCCTTTAATGGGTACTGGATTGTTTTCTGGAATAGTAAAGCTGCACGGGCTTAATTATAATAATAGCCACATTGCCCCAAAAATCATGTTCCGAAGGTCTATACAAATTATAGTCACTAAAATCATATTCCCTTTACCCCACTTGGCGTGACGAGATTCTACTTTACTTTTAAAGATAAAATTTAAACAATCTATTTAATTTTAAAGGTTTTTTTTTATATAATGCCATAACAATAAACAGTTTACATGTAAGATTTCAACAATTAAAATCAAAGTTATTAAGTTACAGCATCTTGAAGAGGAGCATGAGTTTTTGATCGGACTATAGTTCACCACGTGACTCATAGTTCGTGAACTAGTTCACATCCACCACAACTTCAAGATTTTCCTCCACGCTACTCTCCAGGCGTGGGAGCCGCGATAGCTCAGTGGTTAGTGAACTGGACTACAAAGAACAAGAGGTCAGGTTCGATCCTGGCCGACGACTTCCGGGTTCACCCAGCCTTAAATAGGTACCGTATTTTATTCTGGGAAAGTAAAGCGGGTTGGGCGTAATACCTACCACATTGCCCAAAAATCATGTGCCGAAGGTCTATACAAATTATGGTCACTAACACCATATTCCCTATATGCCACTTGGCTTGACGTGGCTCTTTACTTATTTTTTTAAAATTCTCCGGGTGAAGCAGGTTTTACTTTACGCTTTTCACTCTTAAACTTTTTTACCGCTTGTTTCTCCTTCAACCTAACAATGGATCATCGCAATAACCTTTCAAAATAGTAAATAGCAAATATATATATATATAATATAGTAGCCACGACATGTGGGAACGTCCCAGTCTTTTGATCTGAGATGCCAAATAGAGAGACATTTCTGGAGACACGACAGCCTTATTAAATTAGTGCTCCTCGTTAGGAGGCCATTATTTCCCGGCTGATGAGCCAAGTGATGGCTCTAATGGGAAATGTTGCTATTTCATTACCAACGGATTCGAGCTGCGACGATGCAGAAAGAATATTGGTAATGGTAATGGTAATGGTTGTTACATGCAGGCGGGTGGGAATATATTTGATGTTGTCAGAGACAACAATATAGAGTTTTTACTGATGGATAGGTAATAAATCCTGCAGCGTACAAGGCTAACAACTACTAGTACACTTGGATCAGAACAGAAAGCTGCGACTCCCCACGACGCTTCGCAGTAATTGTTGAGAGGTCGCGGGTTGTTATTATTGATAATGTCTGTTACAAACGACATTAAACAATCGCAAAACTATGAACATTTAATATTATAATTCTCTGGACAAGTTCACGCAGTAAATGCTGTCATTAAGTAAAAAAGGCATATTTATTTATATAATTTGTGTCATCTCTGGGGGTTAGGATCTTATTATAGGTTTGGGGTCTAGAGAGCTTTTATGTCATGATATAAAGTAGCTTTTTCCCAATATTGTTGTATATTAATGGCGATAACAGCAGTAGTCGCTACAGTTGATACAGGATGGGGATCAGCGATAGTGGTGGTTGTGGTACGAGTTGTGGGGTGGTAGTAATAGTGTTGATGTGTGGTACGAGTTGTGGGGTAGCAGTAGTAGTGGTGATGTGTGGTACAAGTTGTGGGGTAACAGTAATAATGGTGATGTGTGGTACGACTTGTGGGGTAGCAGTAATAGTGGTGGTGCGTGGTACGAGCTGTGGGGTAACAGTAATAGTGGTGATGTGTGGTACGAGCTGTGGGGTAACAGTAATAATGGTAATGAGTGGTACGAGCTGTGGGGTAAAAGTAATAATGGTAATGAGTGGTACAAGTTGTGGAGTAGCAGCAACAGTGTTAATGAATGGTACGAGTTGTGGAGTAGCAGCAACAATGTTAATGAATGGTACGAGTTGTGGAGTAGCAGCAACAATGTTAATGAATGGTACGAGTTGTGGAGTAGCAGCAACAATGGTAATAAGTGGTACGAGTTGTGGAGTAGCAGCAACAATGTTAATGAATGGTACGAGTTGTGGAGTAGCAGAAACAATGTTAATGAGTGGTACGAGTTGTGGAGTAGCAGCAACAATGTTAATGAATGGTACGAGTTGTGGAGTAGCAGCAACAATGTTAATGAGTGGTACGAGTTGTGGAGTAGCAGCAACAATGTTAGTGAGTGATACGAGTTGTGGAGTAGCAGCAACAATGGTAGTGAGTGGTACGAGTTGTGGAGTAGCAGCAACAATGTTAATGAATGGTACGAGTTGTGGAGTAGCAGCAACAATGTTAATGAATGGTACGAGTTGTGGAGTAGCAGCAACAATGGTAATGAGTGGTACGAGTTGTGGAGTAGCAGCAACATGTCCAGATCACAGAAGCTTTATTCTCTTTATTGTTATATTGTTTACCCAACCTTAAATCATTAACTGGTTTGTCAGGGAATATATGGCGGCCTGGAGTAATACCGACCACGTTACATGTACAATATTTTTTTGATTGAATTAGAATCGTCATCACTGCACACTGGGCAAACCCATGGGTGCTTCGATATCCCCATAAAAAATCCAGAGAACACTGGAAGAGAACTCTAACCCACGTGCACGAACTCCGTAACATGGCCTTTAATCCACGGCGTGGGCAGATTATTGCTAACAATTTTGCCCGGGCAGCGACCTATAATGTCATGGCTCACTTTTTTTTATTGCAGTTGCTATAAGTTCTTTAACGTACGCAGAGTGCACATGGGACATCCCTTTTTTGTACAGTTATCCCAGATAACTATAACATGTGACATGGGTCATTATAAACTAACATTATGTTCCATAAGGTCTCTGCTAAAAATTTGTATCGCTCGGCTCCGTGGAGATGTTGCATGGGCAACAACTTGTCTCTTTCTTTTTCTGCCCAAGCTCGTGCCCTGGAGAGGACACTCCAGAATCACCATTTTGGTGTCGACAGGTTACCATCCACACCTGCCACACAAGTGAAACCAACAACCAAGAAACTGTAGGTTACGCTGGCTTGGCCATGTACACAGTATGAAAGATGGCCGAATATCAAAAGATATACTCTACGGACAACTGGCAGAAGGTAAAAGAACTAGGGAGCGCCCAAAACTTCGATTTGTAGATGTGTGTAAACGTGACTTGAAGACTCTGAATGTAAACCCTGCAGCCCTGCAGAGATAGCTGCAGACCGCAATCTCTGGAAACACACTCTAAAGGTTCACCTCAAACTAGAAGCAGACAGATTCGTAGAGAAAGAGAATACACGGCGGAAGAGAAGAAAAGAAAAAATTAACATTTCTAGGGGCGCTGAAAAATCCATAGTTAACTATGACTGATGGAGGCTACTATAGTCAACTATGACTGATGGAGGCTACTATAGTCAACTATGACGGACGGAGGCTACTATAGTCAACTATAACTGATGGAGGCTACTATAGTCAACTATAACTGATAGAGGCTACTATAGTCAACTATAACTGATGGAGGCAACTATATTCAACTATAACTGATGGAGGCAACTATAGTCAACTATAACTGACGGAGGCTACTATAGTTAACTATAACTGACGGAGGCTACTATAGTCAACTATGGATGATGGAGGCTACTATCGTCAACTATAACTGATGGAGGCAACTATAGTCAACTATGACTGATGGAGGCTACTATAGTCGACTATAGCTGATGGAGGCTTCTATAGTCAAATATGACTGATGGAGGCTACTATAGTCAACTATTACTGACGGAGGCTACTGTAGTCAACTATAACTGATGGAGGCTACTATAGTCAACTATAACTGACGGAGGCTACTATAGTCAACTATGGCTGATGGAGGCTACTATAGTCAACAATAACTGATGGAGGCTACTATAGTCAACTATGACTGATGGAGGCTACTATAGTTGACTATAACTGATGGAGGCTATTATCGTCAACTATAACTGATGGAGGCTACTATTCCATAAGCATTTTAGTGCGCCTAAGAAAACCTCTACTGTTTTTTTGAACGTTTTAGTAACATCATCAGATATTATAGAGATTGTACATATAGAATAGCCCTTGCTACTTGAATATAATCTTACAAATCTTGACAGTAACAGCAGAATTCTGTGAGATACAAGAGCCGCAGATTTGTCAGCTTCCAAGATACAAAGTTGATTATTTATTGTTGATAAAGATGATATCACTGCACTCACGGCAAATCTATAGGTGCTCAGTCACTGTAAGAAGATGATGAAATGTGCGTACGTTGATAGTTTCGATAGTTGACTAGTTGTGCATACACTAAACTTGTCCTAAACGTTTCTGTATATTCGACGGGGTCTTCCACAATGTTACAAGGCCACTATTAGCAGATCGTCGTTATCACACACTCCACGTTGTCTAGGCCACCAACAGGAGGTTGTTTTCATACACTCGACGTTGTCTAGGCCACCAACAGCAGGTTGTTTTCATACACTCGACGTTGTCTAGGCCACCAACAGCAGGTTGTTTTCATACACTCGACGTTGTCTAGGCCACCAACAGCAGGTTGTTTTCATACACTCGACGTTGTCTAGGCCACCCTCAGCAGGTTGTTGTTGTCACACACTTGACGTTGCCTAGGGTATCCTCAGCAGGTTGTTGTACTCACACACTTGATGTTGCCTAGGCAACCCACAGCAGGTTGTTGTACTCACACACTTGATGTTGCCTAGGCTACCCTCAGCAGGTTGTTGTTCTCACACACTTGACGTTGCCTAGGCCATCCTCAGCAGGTTGTTATTCTCACACACTTGACGATGCCTAGGCCACCCTCAGCAGGTTGTTGTACTCACACACTTGATGTTGCCTAGGCTACCCTCAGCAGGTAGTTGTTCTCACACACTTGACGTTTCCTAGGCTACCCTCAACAGGTTGTTGTACTCACACACTTGCAGTTGCCTAGGCTACCCTCAGCAGGTTGTTGTTCTCACATACTTAACGTTGCCTAGGCTACCCTCAGCAGGTTGTTGTTCTCACATACTTAACGTTTCCTAGGCTACCCTCAACAGGTTGTTGTACTCACACACTTGACGTTTCCTAGGCTACCCTCAACAGGTTGTTGTTCTCACATACTTAACGTTGCCTAGGCCACCCTCAGCAGGTTGTTATTCTCACACACTTGAAGTTGCCTAGGCCACCCTCGGCAGGTTGTTATTCTCACACACTTGACGTTGCCTAGGCCACCCTCAGCAGGTTGTTATTCTCACATACTTGACGTTGCCTAGGCCACCCTCAGCAGGTTGTTATTCTCACATACTTGACGTTGCCTAGGCCACCCTCAGCAGGTTGTTATTCTCACATACTTGACGTTGCCTAGGCCACCCTCAGCAGGTTGTTATTCTCACACACTTGACGTTGCCTAGGCCACCCTCAGCAGGTTGTTGTTCTCATACACTTGACGTTGCCTAGGCCACCCTCAGCAGGTTGTTGTTCTCACACTCTTGACGTTGCCTAGGCCACCCTCAACAGGTTGTTGTTCTCACACTCTTGACGTTGCCTAGGCCACCCTCAACAGGTTGTTGTTCTCACACACTAACGTTGCCTAGGCCACCCTCAGCAGGTTGTTGTTCTCACACTCTTGACGTTGCCTAGGCCACCATCAGCAGGTTGTTGTTCTCACACACTTGACGTTGCCTAGGCAACCCGGTTACTGATTTTATTTCAGATTTCCCTTGTCAGGTTCGTAGTTTTGCCGTAATCACACCCCTCTTTCTCCCCCCTCCCCCCCCCCACCCAAATCGATTGCATGACATTTTCCATTACGATTTGAGAGTGTACTAGACTGAACTGGTTAACTGAGAATTGTACACAAGTTTTTTCGTCACTCAAATTGTTGTGCACTTTATCCGTTTAGGGAGCCGCGATAGCTCAGTGGTTAGTGAACTGGACTACAAAGGACAAGAGGTAGGGTTCGATTTCAACCGACGGCTTCCGGTTCACCCAGCCTTTAATGGGTACCGGATTTTTTTCTGGGAAAGTAAAGCGGCACGGGCGTAATACTGACCACATTACCCCAAGAATCATGTGCCAAAGGTCTGTAAAATGTATGGTCACTAACACCATATTCCCTATACGCCACTTGACATGACAAGGGTACTTTACTGTTTTTTTTTTACTTATCTGTTTACCAAACACGACAGACTGGCATTAAAATCAATTCTTGACCAGAATAATGTTTTTGAACTGTTGAAGCACTTGTGAGCAAGAAATATCAAATGCGACTGAAGATATTTGCTTTAAAAACAAATGGAAAAATCACATATTCCCATCGCATTAATGATTGTCGTTGAAGAATTCACACTAAAAGAAAATATTACAAAAGACGTGATTTGTTTGAAAATTTGACACGGCTTACAGAATTTGTGAAGAAGTTCAGTTTTATCTGGCTTGTTTTTGGGGCTGAATCTCAAATGTTGGCTTTAATCTAATCAAAACAGCCACTTCTTATCCTTATATTGTAATAAATATTAACGACCAGGAGTGGCTCAAAAGTTGCAAGCGAAAAGGGACACAAACCTGAGAGACGATCAAAGTGGACAGGTAGTGCTGACAATGTTAGGGTCAATGCAAAGAAATGCTAATGCATGCATAATAATGTCAAACTACAGTAATAAGTGGACGAAACAAATCAGAACGAATTTCAGCTCCACAGGCCTTCATCAGGACAAACATACAATACACATACATATATGTATTTAAAATAGAACAAGCAATAAATAATAATAAAAAATAATAATAATTTTGAACTAGAATGAAAAACAAAAATCAAAATAACGTCTTCCCTGCAAACTGCGCTGTGGCAAGAAGGAAATGAACGCGACGGTACAAGTGAAAATGTGCGCACTCAGCACGAATAACTAGAAGTTCCCACACTCAGGTCCGTGTGCATACACAAAAAGAGGCTTTTTATCCTTCTATTCGAGGGACTAGTCCTCGCACTAATTGAGTATGCCCTGGCAGTTCTTAAAGCCAGTAAGACGCAAATTGACAAGCTGGAGAAAATACAAAATGAAGCTATGCGCATTATCTTGGGGTGTACGAGGGACACTCCCTGTGTAGCAATGAGGTATCTTCTCGACTTTCCAACCATGGATGACAGGATCAAGATCTGGAGGGCACGAGCATACCTGAAGATAAGTGCAGATAAAGAGCACCCATTGCATCATGAGCTCAACACAGGTCTAAAAAGAGGCAAATCATGGGTGGGCCGAGCAGAAGTCGTCATCAAACAGGTCTGTGGGCTTACCAATATCAACGCTGGCGAGGAGTGGATACCTGTGCCTACGTCATTCAGGGGGACATTCTCGTGTATTGTCACACTCGACAGGAAATGTAGGGAACAGGACTCAGTCATGGTCAATGAGGAGGTCAACGGTCTCATCTGGGATAACACCGATGAGAAAGATGCAGTCATCTATACAGACGGATCTGTAATACGACACCAAAGGAGTGCATGGGCACTAACAGCACGCTCGGGAGGTAGAATAGTCAAGGAAGACAGTGGTGCATTCGTTATGACCACGAGTAGCATGACGATGGAGGTGATGGCAGTGACCAAGGCATTCATCTGGTTAGAGTCACAAGACTACACCCGCGCCAGTATACTGAGTGATTCGATGAGCATGATAAGAAAAGTGGAGGCGGGCTCTGTACGAATGCAATGGGTAGAGTCATTGCATAAGTCAAAAATACGTAGAGTCACCTTTGTCTATGTCCCTGGACACGCGGGAGTACAAGGAAATGAAAGAGCGGACAGGTTGGCTAGCTGCGCTATCGTTGAAGACGGTCAACCAATGGATCTGGCGGACATCATCAATTCCCTCCGGGAAGTGGGAAGGACACAGGTCTTCGACAACCATGAGTCCACGTCACTTCTTCGGATGAAGGAGATGTGAGATAAGATGGGCACAGCTAGAAACCAGAAACTTAGTGGGCGTGTAAGAAGACTTATCAACCAACACAGAACTGGAGTCGTTCTGGACACTTCGAGACTTGCTGAGGAGGGGATGTGAGCACCTATGGACATGTTCGGAGTGCAATGATGACCCGCTAATAACTCAGTAATAACTCAATAATAGCTCAATAATAACTCAATAACACAAAGCGCAAAAAACAAACCAGAAGAATACAGTGTAGCCGAGAGGAGGAAAGATTGTGATAGAGTGGAGTCAGAGATATAGTCCTGCTGAAGGCCTATTGAGCTGAAACATTGTTCTAATGTGTGTCGTCCACTTATTACGTAAAGCTTTGACCATACTGTTTTCTCTATTTATTTTTCATTTCTCCTAGCGTTGATAAAAGAGGTTCTAGAACAAGCTGCTTTGACATTAGCCTCTGGAGGGAAGACGGAAGTGCAACGATCAAAGACAGGGCAATCAATAACAAGAAAGATAGTGGGTCCGACATAGAGCACTCTGCTGCTGATGGCCAGAGAGTTAAAAAAGTGAATAATTTGTGTTGCCCTAAAGCAATGCTGTCAAACAAGTTTAAACATCTATGGGGGGTGGGGGTAATCTGACTACTGGCCGTAGAGACGAGGACGCCAAGTTGCTATTGTGATAGTAATAATTTAAAAAATAACATTTGTAGTATTATAACGGTAATTCAAATTAAGAAATGAATACTAACTCCAGAAAAGTAGTGTCTTTACTAAATACTACATTTGGAAATTATATTTAAAGTTAAAGTTAGATGGCAGGAAAGTGTGTCACGTGGGCTAGAAAAGTTAGTGGAAGGCGTCGCTTTTGGTTAGCGCTGACCTAGAGTATGCCGCAAGATGGCGCAGATGTCGACTGCTGTATAGTGTTGATGTACCTCTGCACGGCTCATGGTAAAAGATAGAAAAAGAAGAAGCATAATTAATGTTATGAATACGTCATAATCGTGTGAAGTTTGTTATGTGACGTGTCGGACCACGAAGTTTTCCGATCAATACATTTCTGTTACTGCAAACTTTCCCTTTAATCAATACATTTGTGTTACTGCAAACTTTCCCTTTAATCAATACATTTGTGTTACTGCAAACTTTCCCTTTAATCAATACATTTGTGTTACTGCGAACTTTCCCTTTAATCAATACATTTGTGTTACTACGAACTTTCCCTTTAATCAATACATTTGTGTTACTACGAACTTTCCCTTTAATCAATACATTTGTGTTACTGCGAACTTTCCCTTTAATCAATACATTTGTGTTACCACGAACTTTCCCTTTAATCAATACATTTGTGTTACTGCGAACTTTCCCTTTAATTAATACATTTGTGTTACCACAAACTTTCCCTTTAATCAATACATTTGTGTTACCACAAACTTTCCCTTTAATCAATACATTTGTGTTACTGCGAACTTTCCCTTTAATCAATACATCTGTGTTACTGGGAACTTTCCCTTTAATCATACTTTGTGTTACAACGAACAAGAGATCGGGTTTACTCACAGGACCACTCACCCAGTCAGGATATTTTTCGCGACAATAAAAGTTAGCGTGTCGTAGTGCTGACACTTTTACTACATAAATAGAGCGGATAGTTTATTAATATATAATATATATAGACAGACTAAATTCCTTCAGTGCTAACATCAAAGTACAGCATCTGTGTTTTTATGATTGATTGATATTTGTTGTTATTGATGAATGTTGTTATTGCTGTTTGTTGTTATTGATGTTTGTTGTTAATGATGTTTGTTGTTATTAATATTTGTTGTTATTGATGTTTGTTGTTATTGATGGTTGTTGTTATTGATGTTTGTTGTTTTTGATGGTTGTTATTATTAATGGTTGTTGTTATTGATGTTTGTTGTTATTGATGGTTTGTTGTTATTGATGTTTGTTGTTATTGATGATTGTAAAGTTGCAGTTTTGTTACTCGTCTCACTCTCTGATGAATTCGGTTTGAATCACAAAAGGACTGAATTGGGAGTTTTCTAGCAACCTCTGATTTCCTGATCAGGTGTCTACGAACCTATCGGATACGAACAACAGGACATTGTCTTACATTCACATGAAGGACGTAAAGAAACCATTGGTAAATAAAAATCGAAATAACACTCAGCAAAAGAGTAGATTTGGCAAAATTTCAAAAGCAGTAAAGATAACAATTTATATTTTCGTTAAATTATAATAGTAACATATCTGTTTGAAGAAGACAAACAAGAAAGCTCTGAATCAGTTAATTAAAAAAATATTTAACACAATTCGAAAAAAGACAACTTAATTTGTTTCGGCATGTGAGAGAGTACTCTTCTAAAAGTCATCTTGGAATGGAAACTACATGGTAAACTAGGCAAGGCAGACCAAGACTAAAGTGAACTGATAACATCAAAGATAACGTGCATCATCAAGACCAAGAGAGAGAATAAAATGGCGCCGCATGATTGCCAACCTTCGAAGTGGAGACACACCCAATGAATTAATGTTTATTTGATTGTCCACGAAATTCTCACTATGTATAATTTGATTTATTCTACGATATCTATAGAGACAAGAGACAAGATGCCAGTTACTGATTGTGGTAGGCAAGTCAAAATACATTGATGACAACTTCAAATATGAAGCTGTGAGCCAGTTATCTAAAAAAAAGTTTTAAAAGAAATTATTATTTCTACGCAAATTTACCTCCTAATGTTTCCATTCTGTAGTTAAAAGATATGCCTTGACATGTAGGAAATCTTCACGGTAGCAAACATTGCAATAAACGGCATGACTTCAGTAAAGTTAACTTTGAAAGTAATCAGGAATATATGGCTAATAATGGAGTTTTGGTAATCTAGAGTCACGATATAATCAACACCTTACAGGAACAGTCAGTCTATATACGCTTCGAGAAATGCTGAGACTGGCGGTGGAGCGGGTATTGGGATGTCCCGACTGCAAAGAAACTGATTGCATGTATAAAATAGAGGCATGGTTGGCCTTTGGACATGAAAGACATCGGTTCAAGACCTACCAGGGGTGGTCTTAATTTTGTCAAAATTAGGACAAATGAATCCATCGTTTCTTCGTGACGTTATTCTCGCCTGATCTCTTGGGTAATGAGATTTGATGTCTGGTCCTCTCGGATAAAAGCAGGAGGTCCAGTGATTACTGACTCATATTAAAGAACCCTTGTGGATGAAACTCGAAAAGAGTAGATATAAAATATGACCGCTGCTCGGGCAAAATTGTCTGCGAAAACCTATCCACACCATGGATTCCAGGCCGTGGATCCCACACCGTGGATCCCCACACCGTGGATCCCACACCGTGGATCCCCACACCGTTGATCCCAGGCCGTGCTACGGAGTTCGTGAACGTGGGTTATGGTTCTTCTCAGCATTTTTTTTTCGAGATTCCCGAGAGCGATATAGGAACACCTATGGATTCGACTGGTGTGCAGTGATGATTAAAAACAATAATGTTACATTTGTAGTGTTTCAGTATTTCGTACAATTGTATTGAATTCGAACATGTTGTACTAATTTTAAACTGTTTCGTATAAAGTCATATACTATAACCAGTGATTGAAAATGTAGAACTGAAATAAACAAAATAATAGAAATGGCAAAAAGTAATGTTAATTCCATGAAAAATATACTAACAACAAAACAAATAACTACAACGCCAAAACTAAGAAAAACAAAATGTTATATCTTTTCATAATTCCTGTATTGTGCAGAAACATGGACATTGGACAAGAAAACTTAAGTCTTTGAAATGTGGATTTATAGAAGAATGGGAAGAATTTGATAGAAAGAAAAGGAAACAAATGATGAAGTTTTTAAACTAAAAAATGAAAAGAGAACTTCTAAACACAATTCAAACAAGACAAATGCGATTTTCGGACATGTTAAAAGATACCGCAGCTTTCTAAAAGTAATCTTGGAAGGGAAAATACAAGGTAAAAGAGGCAGAAGTCGATCAAAATTAACATTGACGTGTAACATCAAAAGATGTACAAGTCTGCCTAGGACAACCTGCACTATTAAAGCAAGAGACATAGCGGAAAGGCGCTCGATGGTAGCAGCACTTCGATGCGAAGACGGCACCAAATGGTTATGATGATAAAGTCATGTATACTTATAGTAATTCAGCACATTATTCAGCAGCCATAGTGCATCAGTCCATATTACCATACTGAAAGTAAGAACACACAGAAAAAGATGACTTCATCAAACAGCTTCAGCGCATTGTAAAGCAGCCACAGTGCCCCAGTCAATATTACCATATTGAAAGTAAGAACACACAGAAAAAGATGACTTCATCAAACAGCTTCAGCGCATTGTAAAGCAGCCACAGTGCCCCAGTCAATATTACCATATTGAAAGTAAGAACACACAGAGAAAGATCAAACATCTTTAGCACAAATCTCCTGCATGTCTGAGATTGGTGATCCTACCGTCTGGACCACAGTGGGGACATACCCCCGCCTAGCGTTTGTTGATCTTTCTGTTGGCGTTAGACATCCATCAACGCTCCAAAGCTCAGTGCAGATGCCAAATAACATGTCTCTCCACATCTGTCGGCTTCCAGCGCTGCCTGTCAAATCTTTTGTTGACCTTCCCCTTTATTAAAACCGCCCATGCCTCTCCCTCTACCTCTACTCCCATCAACGGACATCTGTAACTCCACAATAATTCCATCTGTTCTGCAATTAAAATAATTTTCCACAAATTGGATGATCTCTTCCCAGAATGATTTCTCATTAACATCCTACATTTATGTAATCAACCGAATACACTTGTCACAATATTGCGGTTGAAGAGATTCTTAACATTTTTCTGTAGTCTAGTACATTTAAAAATGTCTTTCTCTGTTGTTAAATTCTATGAGCTGTCTTATGTTTGTTATGTCTTTCTCTGTTGTTATTTTATATGAGCTGTCTTATGTTTGTTAATTTCTGACCGACGTAGACGAACACATTTGCCACTACTTCTAGTTCACATGATGTTGCTGTCTATTACTTTAGTTAATATAGCTACTTCTGTTTTGTAATAGTTAAATATATCTAGTGTAAATATACCTACTGCTGTTTTGTAATAGTTAAATATATCTATTGTAAATATACCTACTGCTGTTTTGTAATAGTTAAATATGTCATTTGTAAATATATCTACTGCTGTTCTGTATTAGTTAAATATATCTAGTGTAAATATACCTACTGCTGTTTTGTAATAGTTAAATATATCTATTGTAAATATACCTACTTCTGTTTTGTAATAGTTAAATATATCTATTGTAAATATACCTACTGCTGTTTTGTAATAGTTAAATATATCTATTGTAAATATACCTACTGCTGTTTTGTAATAGTTAAATATGTCATTTGTAAATATATCTACTGCTGTTCTGTATTAGTTAAATATATCTATTGTAAATATAACTAATGCTGTTTTGTAATAGTTAAATATATCTAATGTGAATATACTTACTGCTGTTTTGTAATAGTTAAATATATCTATTGTAAATATACCTACTGCTGTTTGTAATAGTTAAATATATCTAATGTGAATATACTTACTGCTGTTTTGTAATAGTTAAATATATCTATTGTAAATATATCTACTGCTGTTCTGTATTAGTTAAATATATCTAATGTGAATATGTCTACTGCTGTTTTGCAATAGTTAAATATATCTATTGTAAATATACTTACTGTTGTTATGTAATAGTTAAATATGTATGATGTGAATTATCTACTGCTGTTTTGTAATAGTTAAATGTGCCTATTTTCTGTTTCCTGCTATCCACAGACTGGACATTTTCTTCCTGTTGACATTCTTTTAGTGCCGTCAGTCTGTTTATTTATTTATTTTAAAAATAAATCTGTTCTTCACAAATAGCATATTACGTTATGTCCTTGTACTTGTATTGCGTATAGTCTATTTACGCACTGATGTGTACATTTAGAATATATGTATGTTGGTATGTGTACATACATTAATAAATAGTGCTATATGTTATAACACTTCCGATAGAAATCTTTGCATCCGTTACTTCGTATTTAGTGTCGATGTACCTGGAATATCCAGCGTCGGCTCTACCATTAGGCGAACCCTCGAAGACCGTCTGCTTGTAGAGGGGGAAGGAGTACAATACGGGGCGCCAACCTTACCAATTACAACAAAATTGATAGTTGAACCTCTTCCATATTTGAATTCTAGCTTTTCAATTAATATTAAATAATTGTTATTTAAATGTTGCAAATGCAGATATTTATTGAATAATTTAATTAAATTTAATGTAAGCATTCTAGAAACAAAAAAAAACTAATATATTAAAATGTCAACATTTAATGTGTGTGTGTGTGTGTGTGTGTGTGTGTGTGTGTGTGTGTGTGTGTGTGTGTGTGTGTGTGTGTGTGTGTGTGTGTGTGTGTGTGTGTGTGTGTGTGTGTGTGTGTGTGTGTGTGTGTGTGTGTGTGTGTGTGTGTGTGTGTGTGTGTGTGTGTGTGTGTGTGTGTGTGTGTGTGTGTGTGTGTGTGTGTGTGTGTGTGTGTACAGAAACACACATACATATAGCCTTTGGCGTCTTGACAGACGGTTGTTGGCAAGCAATCATGATAAGTCAGTAGTTTGGTAAAAATATTAGCGTCTTATGTTGGATGCTACTTTGATGAACAGTTTCTCCCATGACTGAATCTACCAATATTGGATAGACAGGTTCATCTGGAGAACGAACAAGATCTATTCGTGGTGCCCTGGCTCTCGTCTCCTTTCTCCTGCTCCTTTTGTCTTCTGAATTTAATATCAGCACTGTCTTGAAAGTTGCTGTGCCGTTTTTTTTAATGTTTATTCTCCATGTGCTACGATTCCCAGTCAGATCTTCCCAGTTTCTTTCACTGATAGAGGATTCCTTTAGGAAGCCCTGCAAACATCCTTATATCTCAGCACTGATCAGCCTTTTGGTTTCTTTCCGTCCTTAAGTTCGTCATGCAATATTTGTTTCGAAATACGATTGTTTACCATTCTTTTTATAGGATCCAGCCACCTTAGTCTACGATTCACAAGTGTTGCCATCCATGATCGATGGGAGTTTAGCTCGTTGTAAGACATTAGAGTTGGTTACTTTGTCCTGCCATTTGATGTTCATAATCTTTCGAAGGCAACGCACATGAAAATTGTTTAACCTTTTCTCCTGCTCTGCATAGGCAGTCCAAGTTTCTGATCCGTATAGAAATTTACTAAGCACGCAACTTTGGTAAATTTGAATCTTAGTTCTGAGTGTTAATTTTGATGCTCTATCATTAAGTTTACCAAATGTGGAAGCTGCCTTTCCTATTCGGGAATTTATTTCTTCTTCAATGGAGACTGGGGTTGTGACCATAGAACCGAGATAGGTGAACATTCTCACAGATTCAAGGGGTGTGTTATTTAATGATATAGCTGCAGGACTGGCTACACCTTGTTGAAACACCACAGTCTTCTGGATAATTGTTGATAGGGAGAATAAATCACATAATCTAGCTAGATTGTCCATCATTGACTGCAGGACGGATTCACCGTGAGCAATCGGTACAGAATCAATATCGAATAGAAGCTCCTTGTTTAGGGTCTCAAACAGAACACATCCTTGTTTGAATCCACAGTTCATCTCAAGGGACCTGGAAGATCTACCGTCGAAATGGATGGTATCAGACATATTGTTGTGAAATGATTTGACCATCTCGAGTAATGTAGGCGGACAGCCAACATTTTCCAGTACCTTGTATAGACCTGCTCTGCTCACTGCGTCAAACGCCTTTGTGAGATCAACAAAAGGCTATAAATAGAGGTCTTATCTGTTCCTTGCATTTTTCCTGCAGTTGGCAGATAGTAAAAACTCATGTCGGTGGTTGACCGTCCAGCTCTAAACCAACACTGATACCCAGGAAGGACACGTTCCGCCAGTAGATGTAGGCGCTTTAAAACAATTTTTTTTGCGAATGCCTTTCCGGTTATACTCAGGAGGGATATACCCCTATAATTGTTACAGTTGTCCTTGTCCCCTTAATTTTAGTATAACGTTACAATCGTGGCATCGTTCCTGTCCTTGGGTATATCGCCACTTCTCTAGCATTGGACAAGGAATTTGTAGAGGTGGGACAAGAGTGTTTCAAGATTTTCCTTGAGTATTTCGGCTGGGATGTTGTCGTTACTAGAAGCTTTTCCACTTGAGAGGTCGCGGATGACATCATGAAGTTCTTTCTCAGTGGGTTCATTGTCAGTTCAGTCAGCACTGAGTATTTTGAGACTATATATATATATATATATATAGAGAGAGAGAGAGAGAGAGCATAGGGAACTGGTGATTCTGTACCGGTTGCTCGGGGTGAATCCGTTCTGCAGTCAATGATGGATGATCTAGCCTAAATGTGCTTCATCTAGGTGCGTCATATATACTTGTGTCGACCCTGTGGATATCCCTATCTATTTATCACCACTAGAACAGACAAACACAAATATTAACCAAGCCTGGGAGATACTTGTCTTAATAGGAACATAGAAATATACAATTTATTCTTTAACTGTGTTTGTAACACTATACTATAGCCACGAGTACACATGCGTGATGGGCATCGGAAGTTATAGCAACATTTGTAGTTGCTTAGCTGGCAGTGTACCGTAGTGTATATTCTCTCAAAGCAAGGCACCGGGTCGAGGATTACGGGTTCAATCCTGCTTCGGGTTGTCTTTTGATCTTTGTTTATTCTGTTGTTGATTATTTGTGGATTTTTCCGATTGTTATAAACATACCTCTTCCCCTGAAATGATTCCTTGATCTGTGGCCTCGACAAGTTTCCCTTCAGAACAATATTCATTTATTATGATTTGTTCTGCTATTAACAAAACATATCCTCTTTAACTGTGACACTACCATAGCACTGAATCTAGTGAAGCACAGACAAGAAAGTAAGGCTGATATTGAGCGCGGCTCTCCAAAAATCTTGTCCGCTATTCCACTTTGTCATCGTATAACAGAACGTACTTCTATACTGGACTCAATGATACAACAACCTCGATTGGGTGTATTGAAACGAATCGGTAGTGAATTTATTTATTTTTTATTTTGTAAAGAATGAGAGAGGCGAAAGGCACAGAGAGTGGGAGGGAGGGTGAGAGAGAGAGAGAGAGAGAGAGAGAGAGAGAGAGAAAGAGAGAGGACAAAGCTGAGGAGAATGGTGAGCTAGCAGTATTTTTGACACAACGATCCATGCTATCCATTATATTCTGTGATTATTGTCATTGTATGTGTGTTCATTTTATCTGAATTATCTCATTTTTCGTTTATATAACACGTTTGCCTGTGTCGTAGTACTGTTCCCTGACCTCCTATGTCGCAGTTCTGTTACCTAACCCCCTATGTCGCAGTTCTGTTCCCTAACCCCCTATGTCGCAGTTCTGATCCCTAACCCCCTATGTCGCAGTTCTGTTACCTAACCCCCTATGTCGCAGTTCTGATCCCTAACCCTCTATGTCGCAGTTCTGTTCTCTGACCTCCTATGTTGCAATTCTGTTCCCTAACCTTCTATGTCGCAGTTCTGTTCCTTGACCTCCTATGTCGCAGTTCTGTTCCTTGACCTCCTATGTCGCAGTTCTGTTCCCTGACCTCCTATGTTGCAATTCTGTTCCCTAACCTTCTATGTCGCAGTTCTGTTCCCTGACCTCCTATGTCGCAGTTCTGTTCCCTGACCTCCTATGTCGCAGTTCTGTTCCCTGACCTCCTATGTCGCAGCCCTGTTCTCCGTCCACCAGGGTCGTACATCATACAGTAAAAATGTTGTGGTGCATGACAGAGCTACGCGGTTTTCTACGTGGACGGTCATTTATGCGGCGTTTATAAATTCGTTAATCCATCTTTCGAGAGTTTTTCCTTCCCCCTTCTCTCTCTCTCTCTCTCTGTTGCTTCTAATTATTACTGCGTGTTGCGAAATTCCGTTAACTGATAGAAGTGCTGCGTGCGCAGACTATTTATTGTATGTGTTGTTTCTACGTGTTTCTACGTTGTTCTACGTGTAACTCAAACAGTATTACATCTTCCATTCTTAGATTACCTCACATTACCTCAGATTACCTCAATCGTGTCTCTTCACATTTCGTTCTTTATTCTCCTAAGACATTTAGTTTCAATAGTAATATTTGTTTCATATTTTGTTGTTAATGTCCATGTTTGAAATGCATAGCATAATGTCTCGCAGAATATATATAAAATATGTTTTAAAGTTATTTTCTATCTTCTTCTTCTTCTTCTTCTTCATTTTAGCTCCATGTGGAGCATAGGTCTTTAAAAAACACTTTCCAAGTCGTCCTGTTTCTTGCCATTCTTTTAAAATCATTCCATGTCTTCCCCATCATCTTCATCTCTGCTTCTGTTTGGCTTCTCTAAGAATTTATTGGTCTTCCTCTTTGTCTTTTCCCCTGGGGATTCCAAAAAAGGGCCTGTTGTGTAATACTCTCAGTTGGTTTTCGCAGTGTGTGTCCTATCCAGCGATATCGTCTTCGCTGCATCCCGTTATCCACTGGTATTTGACTGGTACATTTCTATAATTCTATGTTAGTAATTTTGTCCTGCCATTTCCATCCTTTTATTCTGCGTAAGCATCCATTAATGAAAGTTTGTATCTTCATGATTATCAATTTTGTTGTTCTCCATGTTTCACAGCCATATAATAGGACTGTCTTAACTGGAGTTGAACATTTTTATTTTCTATAATTAGTATGAAATATCCGATTATTTACTTTGTCACATGTTCTCTATTTCAACCACTATTTTCCTACTAGGTCATTTCAATGTATAATAGAAGAAATGTGTGTTTCTCCCCGGAAAGATAACAATAATTAAATAAATTAAAGTAAAAAGAAAGTAAAGAGCCCCGTCACGCCAAGTGACGTATAGGGAATATGGTGGTTAGTGACCAATATTTTTATAGACCTTCGACACCCTTCTATGTAATATATCACCTCATAAATATCTGTAGTACTCCTTTCTTCGTATTCTCGCTGTATATAGCCGACATCGTTACTGTATATGGTCATAAATTTCAGTTTTATCGCAAATTAATTTCAGTGTCAATCTTTATGCTAACCTTCGCTTTCATATTCCTGTTTCTCCTGTTAATGTTAAAGTTCATCGTATGATAGTTCTCACGTTAATCATCCTGTATTAAGCTTTCAATTAATTGTTAATAATATATGTGTAGATATATATATATATATATATATATATATATATATATATTTAATTAGTCTTTGTGACTAATTATATGGTTATGGGTATGGCAAGTCGAAGGCCCCGGTATCACTGCAAACGAATTAAAATCTATATTTGCTCAACCATCCGTGCCAGTGGAATCTTCCGAATTAAAACTCAGCTCATTGAAGGATCGAAACAAAAAGAGGCAGCTGCAGTCCCCATCATAACAGCTACAGCACACCCCACAAGACATAAGGCCTAGCGGCACTGACAGTGAACGCAGCTGAACCGTCCTTCGCCATACAATATCATCATCCATGGTAAGCAATCGGAATACTGAAACACGATTCGGATGAAAAAAACACAGCTCACGGTTTGCACCGAGCACTAAACTCAGAATCTCCGGCAGCAAGCCGGGCTTGGAATATGAGGGAACTGCAACAAGGAACACTTTTAGACAGAGCCTCAATGGTTCTTGCCGCCTATCCGCCCCATATTGACCGGCTCATTATATTCTCATTTGCAGATCAATATTCTTTATGTTTATTCTCATATTTATCTTTCTTTTCTTGGCATTCATGCGATGGTTACTAGAAGAATGAACAATCAGCACTACTGTTCGTCATCCGTCCTCAAAAGGACGTAAGGTGGGTATAGATGTGTTGTGTTGTGGTTTATTTACGTCTTTCGACCCAACTCATCCGACTGCAGCACGATATTTTTCAGTACGGAATTGCCTTCGCTCTTCGATCCCTACTCTTTTGGCCAGACCGAATAGTCTGTTTCCTGGAGCACCACTGTGAGGTGGAACAGGGTCTTACTCAGCTGTTCTGTCCCGTTTAATGTTGATTATTGTTATTTATTGTTGTTTATTCTAAATTGATGTGTTCGCTGATCCTGCTGCTTGCACTCAACTCTGAAGCTGGACGGACGAAGGCTCACTGTTGATCTTGATAATGTTATTGTTTCTGAATCCTTTGAGTTGATTCACTATTAAATCGTTATGCTAATTTTTGTATCTCCATTTTCTGATTTCTTTGAGCATACAACGGTTATCCCTCGCCGACCTGCTGAGTCGGTCGTAAGTTAAGGACTTAAATTAAAAACACACGTTGAGTGTAGCCCGGCTATGTTTCCCCACCTGCTAGATCGCTCGTTTTCACATGCGTTTTCTGACGGTCTGACTATCTTTAGATGGTTACTTTAAAAAGTATTTATCTGGTCTTATCCTCCTTGAATAGTACAATTTACACAACTTCACACCAACGTTGTGCTATAAATGACAGTCCTGGACTCTAGATGCAAGAACAACAAGAAAAGCCACCTCTACTGAGATGAAATGTGTTAGACGAATGACAGGAAACAGCCTGAGAGATAAGATCAGAAATGATGAACTGAAGAAAAAGCTAGGAATAACCCCGCCATATAATATATAAAGAGACAACAGATAAAATGGTTTGTCCACGCGAGAAGGCAGAAAGATCAAAACACAACACAACGAGCCTTCAATTAACGTTACGAGAACCCCAGACCCAAGGGCTGAGGCCGACCACGAAAAAGACAGATTGACTGAATATTAGAAGGACTAGGAAATATAAAAGCAGCAGAGTCGAATAGAAGGAGAAAAGACCGTAAATTATATCTCCCATCGACTCTGAAAGGCAAATGAGGAAGGAAAGAAGACGAAGAAGAATCCTTGTATTAATCTATTTTCCAAGTGCTGTTCTCATATACATATGTACGTTTATCATTTGCATTGGAATTGATCACAATATAATTATATTATTATTTTCGGTATATTTAACCACAGTATTCCACCGAGCTCTTATCTTCTTGATAGCTTTACTGATGGTTCCTGGGTATATTTAGGCTGAAGTCTTTATGTTGACTTTGACGCCAAACAAGAGCCGGAGTCAAAAGTACAATTTACGTTTAAGATAAGCAGAAGCGGCTATTCCGAGATCAGAAACAGGGTCACGAGTCTCCAGTCTTCCATCATCGTAACTTCTGTCTTATAAGTCTGGTGTCTGAGGCCTGTGTTGAGCGGGAAAACAGCTGGCAGTACTAGACAGCGATTCTCAAACTCTTCAATATTGTCCCTTTCCATATGGTCGTTTAGTAGATGGTGGTGTTTTGGTGGGTGGGAGTAGGGTAGGTTAACCATTAAGAAAAATAAGCACGTCATTAGGGCATCAAGGGAAGGGGGCACCACGAAGGGGCCCTATATTACATGAACAAATTACTTACAGTTATATCTAATAATAATAAAAGCACTCAGTGAGTTCAGACCTCATATGGGTCATGAAATCGATCAAGTCAGGCTTATCTCTGTTAAGTCTAGAAGCTGATGTGTTCATAAGATTAGTTTTGAGGATCTCATTAAAGAATTTGCCATTTTAAAAAGTAGAGGAAAACTTTTCAAATATAAATAAGTGGAAGTATAACAAAAATAGACATTAGTTTCCAGATTACTGTGGATATTGTTTAATTTCGATAAATAAAATTTAATTGTAAGTGTTTCTAGAAAGGATACATTGCACTAATGTGTGTTTTTATAAAGGATACATTGCCCTAATGTGTGTTTTTATAAAGTATACATTGCACTAATGTGTGTTTTTATAAAGGATACATTGCACTAATATGTGTTTTTATAAAGAATACATTGCACTAATGTGTGTTTTTATAAAGGATACATTGCACTAATGTGTGTTTTTAAGAAGAGTATATTGCACTAATGTGTGTGTTTTTATAAAGGATACATTGCATTAATGTGTGTTTTTATAAAGGATACACTGCACTAATGTGTGTTTTTATAAAGGATACATAGCACTGATGTGTGTTTCTAGAAAGAATACAATGCACTAATGTGTGTTTTTATAAAGAATGTATTGCACTAATGTGTGTTTTTAAAAAGAATGCATTGCACTAATGTATGTTTTTATAAAGGATACATTGCACTAATGTTTGTTTGGAAAAGAATACTTTGCACTAATCTTTGTTTCAGAAAGAATACATTGCACTAATGTTTGTTTGAGAAAGAATACTAGTGTGTTTGACGGAAAAGTGCAGAACCCTAAATTGTGTTTAACAGAAGAGTGCAGGACACTAAAGTGTCTTTAACAGAAGAGTGCAGGACACTAAAGTGTGTTTAACAGAAGAGTGCAGGACACTAAAGTGTGTTTAACAGAAGAGTGCAGGACACTAAAGTGTGTTTGAGGGAATAGTGCAGGACACTAAAGTGTGTTTGACAGAATAGTTCAGGATACTAAAATTTGTTTGACGGAATAGTGCAGGACACTAAAATTTGTTTGACGGAATAGTGCAGGACACTAAAGTGTGTTTGATGGAATAGTGCAGGAGACTAAAATTTGTTTGATGGAATAGTGCAGGACACTAAAATGTGTTTGATGGAATAGTGCAGGACACTAAAGTGTGTTTGGTGGAATAGTGCAGGAGACTAAAATTTGTTTGATGGAATAGTGCAGAACACTACAATTTGTTTGATGGAATAGTGCAGGACACTAAAATTTGTTTGATGGAATAGTCCAGGACACTAACATTTGTTTGATGGAATAGTGCAGGACACTAAAGTGTGTTTGATGGAATAGTGCAGGACACTAAAATTTGTTTGATGGAATAGTGCAGGACACTAAAATGTGTTTGATGGAATAGTGCAGGACACTAAAATGTGTTTGATGGAATAGTGCAGGACACTAAAATGTGTTTGATGGAATAGTGCAGGACACTACAATTTGTTTGATGGAATAGTGCAGGACACTAAAATTTGTTTGATGGAATAGTGCAGGACACTAAAATGTGTTTGATGGAATAGTGCAGGACACTAAAGTGTGTTTGATGGAATAGTGCAGGAGACTAAAATTTGTTTGATGGAATAGTGCAGGACACTACAATTTGTTTGATGGAATAGTGCAGGACACTAAAATTTGTTTGATGGAATAGTCCAGGACACTAACATTTGTTTGATGGAATAGTGCAGGACACTAAAATGTGTTTGATGGAATAGTGCAGGACACTAAAATGTGTTTGATGGAATAGTGCAGGACACTAAAATGTGTTTGATGGAATAGTGCAGGACACTACAATTTGTTTGATGGAATAGTGCAGGACACTAAAATTTGTTTGATGGAATAGTGCAGGACACTAACATTTGTTTGATGGAATAGTGCAGGACACTAAAGTGTGTTTGATGGAATAGTGCAGGACACTAAAGTGTGTTTGATTGAATAGTGCAGGACACTAAAATTTGTTTGACGGAATAGTGCAGGACACTAAAATTTGTTTGTCGGAATAGTGCAGGACACTAAAATTTGTTTGACGGAATAGTGCAGGACACTAAAATTTGTTTGACGGAATAGTGCAGGACACTAAAATTTGTTTGTCGGAATAGTGCAGGACACTAAAATTTGTTTGACGGAATAGTGCAGGACACTAAAATTTGTTTGACGGAATAGTGCAGGACACTAAAATGTGTTTGACGGAATAGTGCAGGACACTAAAGTGTGTTTGACGGAATAGTGCAGGACACTAAAATTTGTTTGACGGAATAGTGCAGGACACTAAAGTGTGTTTGACGGAATAGTGCAGGACACTAAAGTGTGTTTGATGGAATAGTGCAGGACACTAAAGTGTGTTTGATGGAATAGTGCAGGACACTAAAATTTGTTTGACGGAATAGTGCAGGACACTAAAGTGTGTTTGACGGAATAGTGCAGGACACTAAAGTGTGTTTGACGGAATAGTGCAGGACACTAAAGTGTGTTTGATGGAATAGTGCAGGACACTAAAGTGTGTTTGATGAAGAACACATGGAACTACTTAAGAAAAAACGTATTGCAAAAAAAAGGGATGGTAAGCTAAAGAATTTGAGAATCACTGTTCTAGACGGTAGTTTACGAGTTCAACAAATATTTGACCTTGACTTAAAATATTGCAAAGGAAATAGTAGACTGGTAGACGATTAGGGTCCGGTGTATTAGTTGAGTCTGTGTATTAGTTGTGTCTGTGTATTAGTTGTGTCTGTGTATTAGTTGAATCTGTGTATTATGGGAAGGATTGAGCATCCGAAATTATTAGAGTTGCTGCCAATATCAATAACATCCATGTTGGAGATTTACAAAATACTGCTACTAAAACCACTTCTGTTATCATCGGAATAGCAAATGTTGCCAATAATGCAAATACTACTGGTACTACTGAATCAATACTGACATTATCATCATCATCACCATCATAATCATCAAGTACCATTCCGGCTGGCGTAGGTGATCGTGTCTCTTCCCAACTTTCGATCTCGACAGTTATTTATCATTTTTGTTGTTGACTTCCTGCCAAGCCATCCTCTTTAACAGTCTTGTATGCACAGAAAACAAGGTTTGTGGATGATAGACTTTACATGGAGAGATCTCTTAACGCATTTCTGACTCGGAAATAATCTAATTGATGTTATTCTATTACAAGAATGTTGTAATGTTATATACACACCGATATTTCTGCAGATATTTTATTGATTTACGTCACATAAGGGACTTTATTACATCTGAAATATCTTGCAATGAAATTATGATCCCTAGGTCTATTGTCACCAGGCCTAGTAGGTGTCCGTCGGCGGGAGTCAAAGTGACTTATGTCACGATATTTGAGCACTGACCTGAAATGATCACTAGTGATCTATCCAGAGACAATAGCGCTCCTAGACATTGTCCGGGTATAACGTTTTGCTTTTAGACTAGTGAAGGTCGCTAACAAGTTCAGAAACGTGTCCCCAGTCTTGCCATCATAAATGGTAGAGCGGCACTGCATTTTAATAGAAGTCGAACATTTTAGGAGCAACAAAAGACAATACAGAAAACTGATGATGAGCAGCAAGAAGTCTCATCCGTAATAACGTCCAGCATATTTATTGGCTGTAGTATTATTTACAAATTTATATATAAACTGTAATGGTCACTGTACTACATAACTCACTAACTTTTTAAAAATTAATTTGATTTTGATAAATGTCAAATAAAATAGAATACTATTCTTGAAAACATAACAAAAGATGTAACATAAAGTACGCATGTCTTTCCGAAGCCTGTTATTTTACGATTTTCTCGTTCCTGAGATGAGATAATATAAGATGAGGTGGAATGCATATATGGCATTCTCGGGACCGCGTTATAAGTAACGGATGTACGGGCTTTACGGGATATCATAGGTTAATGTTGTAGTTAGGATGAAAAAAATATACAGCCTTACTGGAAACAAGCTTGAAACCGATGTACGTAGTGAGAGTAGAGATTGTCTATCTTCGGTACATCTCTGGCCAAACTTACTAACGGGAAAGGTTTAGTTGTCCATACTATGATAGTGAAGGTCACTGTGAGTGATTTCTTGCAGCACATGAAGTCAAACGACGCACAGTCTGAATATTGAATAAGAGAGCAAATGATCATTTTGATTTTCCCCAAGGAAAAAAATGAAACCATGACCCCAGTACCTTGTATGTCCACTTTTAACCATTTTCACTGCCTGACAGTCTTCTCGTCGAGCCAATGAGGACCCATTCCATTTTCCTTGTATCGCTTGCACTAACTGGAGATTGTTTTCTGGCTGATTTTGTCTTCTTCGTAGCCTGCGCCAAAGTTCAGTCCCATACATCAATTACAACTACGGGGACTGGTTGGTCTCGAGGAAAAATGCCGGCCTCGAGACAGGGAGGTTGTGGGTTCAAATCCTGGCTGCACCAGTTGGGATTTTAAAAAAAATATTTCTCTTTGCAGTAACCACCCCTTATCTCAGCAGCGAGGCCCGGCTTGAAACGTCGACGGAAAAAATATGAGTACATCTGAAGACGAAGTTATCTGCCTGTGCGGGGAGGGACCCATGTCCACACGACTGCCAGGGAAAAAGCGGATTAATACACAAAATTCAGTTCCTAGTCTATAGGGACTTCGTTAGAGTTAAAAGCTGGCGAACGAAAAAAATGTCCCACACATGTTCGATGAGAGAAAGGTCATAGAAAAAAGCATGTCGTGTAAAGACATGAATCTGTTGCTGCTGAAAGTGGCCCATGACCACGTATGCCATATGTGAACGAGCCTCGTCTTGCTGCAATATCATGCCTGGTCAATTTGTGTTGAGGAAAGCCTTTATGCGTGGTGTGATGGTTTTATCTCTGTATGTTGTTTCACCAGTCAGGTTGTCACTGATTACGACAAGGTTCAACATAAATGTTTAAGAAATTCCACCCACAATCATTACCCTGCCTCATCTAATTCAGTTTCCAGGGTTGGCAACTAAACGTTCGCCTTGATGTCTGGACACCAAACATCGCCAATCATGTCAACAAAACGTTATAGTTGGTGCCTGTACACCAAACATCGCCAATCATGTCAACAAAACGTTCTAGTTGATGGCTGTACATCAAACATCGTCCAGCATGTCAACAAAACGTTCTAGGTGGTGCCTGTACATCAAACATCGTCCATCATGTCAACAAAACGTTTTAATTGATGCCTGTACATCAAACATCGCTCATCATGTCAACAAAACGTTCTAGTTGGTGCCTGTACATCAAACATCGCCAATCATGTCAACAAAACGTTTTAGTTGGTGCCTGTACATCAAACATCGCTCATCATGTCAACAAAACGTTCTAGTTGGTGCCTGTACATCAAACATCGCCAATCATGTCAACAAAACGTTCTAGTTGGTGCCTGTACATCAAACATCGCCCATCATGTCAACAAAACGTTCTAGTTGATGCCTGTACAACAAACATCGCTCATCATGTCAACAAAACGTTCTAGTTGGTGCCTGTACAACAAACATCGCCCATCATGTCAACAAAACGTTCTAGTTGGTGCCTGTACAACAAACATCGCTCATCATGTCAACAAAACGTTCTAGTTGGTGCCTGTACATCAAACATCGCCCATCATGTCAACAAAACGTTCTAGTTGATGCCTGTACATCAAACATCGCCCATCATGTCAACAAAACGTTCTAGTTGATACCTGTACATCAAACATCGCCCATCATGTCAACAAAACGTTCTAGTTGGTGCCTGTACATCAAACATCGCCCATCATGTCAAAAAAACGTTCTAGTTGATGCCTGTACATCAAACATCGTCCAGCATGTCAACAAAACGTTCTAGGTGGTGCCTGTACATCAAACATCGTCCATCATGTCAACAAAACGTTTTAGTTGATGCCTGTACATCAAACATCGCCAATCATGTCAACAAAACGTTCTAGTTGGTGCCTGTACATCAAACATCGCCCATCATGTCAACAAAACGTTCTAGTTGATGCCTGTACAACAAACATCGCCCATCATGTCAACAAAATGTTCTAGTTGGTGCCTGTACAACAAACATCGCTCATCATGTCAACAAAACGTTCTAGTTGATGCCTGTACATCAAACATCGCCCATCATGTCAAGAAAACGTTCTAGTTGATGCCTGTACAACAAACATCGCCCATCATGTCAACAAAACGTTCTAGTTGGTGCCTGTACAACAAACATCGCTCATCATGTCAACAAAACGTTCTAGTTGATGCCTGTACATCAAACATCGCCCATCATGTCAACAAAACGTTCTAGTTGATGCCTGTACATCAAACATCGCCCATCATGTCAACAAAACGTTCTAGTTGATGCCTGTACATCAAACATCGCCCATCATGTCAAAAAAACGTTCTAGTTGATGCCTGTACATCAAACATCGCTCATCATGTCAACAAAACGTTCTAGTTGATGCCTGTACATCAAACATCGCCCATCATGTCAACAAAACGTTCTAGTTGACGCCTGTACAACAAACATCGCCCATCATGTCAACAAAACGTTCTAGTTGGTGCCTGTACATCAAACATCGCCCATGTGTGTGGTATGTACGTGGTCGGCCAGATCTGTAGCAATCTGGATCCTGTTTGTAGAGCTTGAAAGCCTGGTATAGTGCACCGTAGAATGTCGAAATGTTGTCATACAGCTGATATAGTCGTTCCAGCAGTCAATATCCTTAAAGCTATAGCTCGCTGCCTGTTCAACCTTGACATTGTGGGGAAAAAAAGATGTTTCTGTGGACTTGGCCTTCTCTAGTTCAAAGATTAGGTCATTTCATGTTTGTTACATCTGCACACCTATATTACATTTTACTGTGATACATTCTCCACTATTCGCTTCCGAAGCTTGTGTAGTTGCTTGCTTGCGTTCGCCCGATGACTAAAGTATTCTAGAGTATTCGTAGAATGTAGAATTCCTCTTTGTCATCCGTCCTTAAAAGGACGTTAAGTGGGCGTGTCTGCGTTGTGTTGTGGTTTTCAGTATAACTGTTATATTTGCGCCTTACGGCCCAACACATCCGACTTCAGCACGAGCTTGTGTAGTGATTATTTACCCATGAATAGTGGAGACACTAGCAACAGCACGTTTAAGTGTGCACCTCCCACACTGAAACGTGCAACGGGTTTTATTTCATGCGGCCTTGAAATCACGCAAAGTAGCCTATAAAGTGGTGCACACTAATTATTTTTTCTTCATGAATATGTGTTCTCAATCAATTACTGAAAAAAAGACAAAAAATGGCAGTTCTATGCTGCAAAAATAACAAAAATGTGTATTTCACATACAAAAAAGATTAATATTTAATTAACGGCTGCGGTTGTAGTGGTGGTTGTTATGGAGGGAGGCTACTGAAAGCCTTTCTTCTTCACTCATCATAGCTGACCTCAGAAACGAAATACTAGACCGACTCTGAACCGTGACATACCAGCACGCAAAATATCGCAGACTATCTCTCTCCTCGGGGCTGGAAAGCAAATGAGGAAGAAAAGACATAAAAGAGGAAGGAAAGACAAAAACGAGGAATGAAATCATCGTTTTCCTAGCTCCTAGAGGGATTAAATAAGGCCAATAAATACCTGGAATCTGCTGATACAGTTAGGCAAGAATATTACTGGTTCCCGTTGGTTCTAAAGTGGGTTGTGATTGACAGCTGTCCGTTGCTATTTCCCGTTTGTTCTTAAGTGGGTTCTGACTGACAGCTGCCTCTGTTCAACTTCGTCAAGAGTTAAAGGGTTTGCTAATATCGACACTACTTTCCTGAAAACAACAGCGCTGGCCTCGTAAGATATGCATTCTTTCTGACGTTCGAGAGGAGATGATAATAAGCTACTGGAAGTTTCAGATAGGAGAACAATGAATTGTATATGAGCTGTTTTAGTACGATGATTTAGTACAAATGTATAGTATCTATTTTACAAAGGGTGATGATACAGTATCAGTATGGTCTTTTATTGTTTGTTTGTTGTTGTTTGTTTGCTGTTGTTTTTTGTTGTTGTTTGTTTGCTGTGGCTTGTTTGTTGTTTGTTTGTTGTTGTTTGTTTGTTGTTGTTTGTTTGTTGTTGTTTGTTTTTTGTTGTTTGTTTGCATTGGCCAGCTTTATATCTTTAGATCCAGTTCCGAGGGACTGAATTTTGCGTGAATTACCCTTTTTCCTATTTTTTTCACAATGACAGCCGTGTGCTCAGGTGTCCCCCGTCATACAGGCAGATATTTTCCGACTTCAGAGATACTCTCATATTTTTATCGTTCATAGTTTTGACATTTCGGATAGATTTTGCCCTGGCAGCAGTCATGTTTTGGCTTACTCTTTTTCGAATTCCAACTGCCAAGGGTTCTTTAACGTGCGCAGCATGCACACGAGACCTCCTGTTTCTCGCCTTTTTCCGAGAGGGTTAGACATAGTATCTCACGACCTAGAGAGGGTTAGACATAGGATCTCACGACCTAGAGAGGGTTAGACATAGGATCTCACGACCTAGAGAGGGTTAGACATAGGATCTCACGACCTAGAGAGGGTTAGACATAGGATCTCACGACCTAGAGAGGGTTAAACATAGGATCTCACGACCTAGAGAGGGTTAGACATAGGATCTCACGACCTAGAGAGGGTTAGACATAGGATCTCACGACCTAGAGAGGGTTAGATATAGGATCTCACGACCTAGAGAGGGTTAGACATAGGATCTCACGACCTAGAGAGGGTTAGATATAGGATCTCACGACCTAGAGAGGGTTAGACATAGGATCTCACGACCTAGAGAGGGTTAGACATAGGATCTCACGACCTAGAGAGGGTTAAACATAGGATCTCACGACCTAGAGAGGGTTAGACATAGGATCTCACGACCTAGAGAGGGTTAGACATAGGATCTCACACGACCTAGAGATCAAGGAAGGATATAGCCATGGATTCGATTTTTTATTTTATTTTCCACCTTTGGTGTGAATCAAACTCGGGACCTTCTTGTCTAGAGGCCGACGTCTTACCGCTAGAGCACCCAGCCCTCGGTTGTTATTCAATATCTGGGAAGTACCGGGGGCTTTTGCGGGGAAAATGAGGGGCGCATGTTCATGCAGTCGCAACGTGGTGTTCAGGTTATGGTTTTTATTTAGAGTCTTGTCACCATAACGCTATTACAAAACATTTACAACGTTTGACGTTTTCCGCTATGTGCTTTCCTCTACCTACCCTGCCCTGTAGTGTATTTCACCGCCTATTCTAGGCTAGAGAAATGGAATATTAAATACACGGTAGGAACACACAAGAAATACAAGGTTAAAGAGGTAGAGGGAGACCAAGACTAACATGGACGAGTAACATTAAAAAATGGAAAAGTCAGCCTATGACAATCTGCACCATCAAAGCAAAAGACAGCAGAATGGCCGCTCAATTGTAGCGACACTTCGATGGGGATACAGCATTCAATGATGATGAGCAACACAATCGTATTCAACGTGCGAACGTGAGTGTCATGAAGTAATTGACTATTCTCTAAATGTTTAATCTAAACGATCGCGTGTAACCGACGTATATTTTTGATAATTTGTATTAAAAAGGTACAAAAATATATTTTTAATTAATTTAAGTTGATGTTGCAATGAACAAGGTCAAAGATCTTCGTAATGATAAAAATAAATAAGTGAAAGTAAACAAGTAAATAAATGACTGTTTCGTGATCCATTAGCATTGTGCTGCTAATTACATGCGATGTTTTTGTGGCTGAATCGTGTAGCCAGATACGTGAGCGTGTAGCCAGATACGTGAGCGTGTAGCAGACTGTTTCAGTAAGTTATCTCCAGGTTTGTTGTTCCTTGTCTCAAGCTACAGCCCGCTATAGATTTACTAATCACGGGCAGAAAATAAAACCTAAAAACCCACCAACTGACGTGACGTGTTCAAATATATGAGACGTAGACGATGGCCTCACTGTACCCAAAACCACCTTTTCTCGCAAAGTTGAAAACGTCATGCTAGCTGGTCGTGTATCAGGAGTTTTTCTCAGCCCGCATGCCTAGGTAAATCTATAGTTGGCTGTGTTCTAGCTTACCTATGTTGACGAAGGCTGGGTGGTTAAAAGATAAGACGCCGGCTTCTAGATAAGAAGATACTGGGTTCAAATAACAGACGGTGTGACTTTCTCTCTTCCATTCTGTGGTTTCTTCGTGTCTTTACCCATTCCCCGAAGTTACTTGGTATTGAGATCCAATATCTGGCCCTCTCGGACAGCGCCTGAAATAGAAGGTTTTGAGCACGGTGAGCGCGTCAGAAGTCGAAGAGAGTCTTCCAATCTGTGGTTTCTTTGTGTCTTTACCCATTCCCCGAAGTTACTTGGTATTGAGATCCAATATCTGGCCCTCTCGGACAGCGCATGAAATAGAAGGTTTTGAGCACGGTGAGCACGTCAGAAGTCGAAGAGAGTCTTCCAATCTGTGGTTTATTGTGTCTTTACCCATTCCCCGAAGTTACTTGGTATTGAGATCCAATATCTGGCCCTCTCGGACAGCGTATGAAATAGAAGGTTTTGAGCACGGTGAGCACGTCAGAAGTCGAAGAGAGTCTTCCAATCTGTGGTTTCTTTGTGTCTTTACCCATTCCCCGAAGTTACTTGGTATTGAGATCCAATATCTGGCCCTCTCGGACAGCGTATGAAATAGAAGGTTTTGAGCACGGTGAGCACGTCAGAAGTCGAAGAGAGTCTTCCAATCTGTGGTTTCTTTGTGTCTTTACCCATTCCCCGAAGTTACTTGGTATTGAAATCCAATATCTGGCCCTCTCGGACAGCGCCTGAAATAGAAGGTTTTGAGCACGGTGAGCGCGTCAGAAGTCGAAGAGACTACATAAATTTAGCGCTGCCTGACCAAAGTTGTATAAATAATTACAAATCTATCAATGCCGAAAAAAGATGTGTCGAGTCGAAAGGGGCAAGCGTGTACCGCATTACTACCCAAGAAATGAAAAATCCAGTACCCATTAACGGCTAGGTGAACCTGGGGACTATCAATCAGGATCGAACCCAAACTCTTGTCCTTAGTGGTCCAGTTCACTAACCACAGAGCTATCACGACATTGCTGTCCAGTGCATAGATCCAGTAAGAAAAAAGACACCGAAAGAAGACATCTCTAATTAAGCTCTATTTTATCTCAAAGGTCAGATCATTAAAAGCAAAGTGAATATAATTTTCATCTCCATTTATAGATGGCAGTTGCGATCTAATATAACCTGAAGGACACAGTCTGATGTTGAACGGATCGTGCCTCGCCCAGAGGTAAGTATAACCTTCAAGACAACAACGACAACCATGTTTTATTTTTATTTGGCTCAAATTGTTTGACCTGTGGAAATTCTTTTGTTACTACCGTTAAAGTAAAGTATTTTGAAGACCTATTAAACATGACACCAACTAACAAGAATACAACAAAAACCACGCAAGAATTTATGAACACTGAACCCAACATCATGAAAGTGGAAATCGAAGAAGTAATCAAATATGAACCAAGAAATAAAGCACCGGGGATAGATAACATACAAGTAGATATAAGTTCAGTAGCAGGAGAAACAGGAGTGACATGGCTGCACAGAATATTCAATGCAGCATGACACTAACAAAAGCTCAAGAAGACTGGCAACAGGCAATCATCGTACAAATATAGAAAAATTAAGATAGCAAGAGAGACTGCAAACAATATAGAAGTAATCACACAAGTAGGAAAAGTATACGCCAAAAGTGTGAGATAAAGGCTTGGACCAATAATAACTTCAGTTAAGCGACTCTCAAATGGGGTTCTGAAAAAAAGCAGAGGATGTACTGACGCTAACATCATCATCATCACCATCTTCATCATCGTCATCATCATAAAAAAACCATGCCTTGTGCATAAGTGATCATGTCACTCCACAACTTTCGATCTCGACAGTTATTTATCATTTCTGTTGTTGACCTGTCAAGCCATTCTCTTAAGCTGTCTGGTATTCTTTCTCTTTGCTTCCCTCTATCTCGTCGTCCCTAAATTTTCCTAGTTGTTACAAAATATTCAAGCTGTTCTCTTCTCATTACATGGCCAAAAATTGAGGGTTACCTCTTCCACATGGGCGCGTACTATCCCCCCCCCCCTTTCTGCTGTTTATTGCATACACGGACCCAAGTGAGCCAACCCATTAGAGACTGGAGATCAACGTGCTTCTACTTGCAGACGATCAGGCACAAATACATGGAAAAATATAAGGCCTACGATAACATTTAAATATACTCAACAGCACAAGCCCGAAATATAACATGAAAATCAATATCAACAAAATAGAAGTCATGAATATCGCAAAAGAAAAACAGAGCATCAACATAACTATAGACAGCAGACAACTAAACAAGTAGAGGAATATCAATACCTAGGAAGTATAGTGACAAACGGCAATTCACAATCAGCAGAAATAGACTAAAGATGCAGCAAAGCTTGTCAATTCATTGGACAACTATCACCACTATTGTCCAACAAGAAAATAGCTCTAGAGGCAAAACAGGCACTCTACAATACAGTCTTCATCCCAACTTTGTGCTACCAATGCCAGTCCTGGACTGTAGATGTTAGATCAATAAGAAACTTAACCACTACTGAGATAAAATGTGTTAGAAGAATGACAGGAAACAGCCTTCAGAAATGAAAAACTGAGAAAAAAAAGCTAGGAATAACCCCCGCCATAAAATATATAAAGAAACAACAAATAAAATGGTTTGGCCACATGACAAGACAGAAAGATAACAAAAAAACACAACGAGCCTTCTATAAACGCGGCGAGAACACCATACTCAATGGTCGACTACGAAAAAGATAGAATGGGGGAATAGAAATATTAGGAAACACAGCAGCAGAGACGAATAGAAGAGCAAAAAGCCGCATCTTATATCTTCCCTCAACGCTGAAAGGCAAATAAGGAAGGAAAGAAGAAAAAGAAATTAAAGTAATACTTTGAATCATGGAGGTATAAACGTCTATCTGCAGCAGCTAAGATAAAATAAATTAGAGATAAAGCTTCAAATAAACATCCTCCTTATGTCAGTTTTGTTGGCGTCAGCGTCACGTTCAATCTATGTGTAAACGTAAAGAAGCAAGAAGCGACGCTATAAAACGTTTCAAAAGTAACAGCAATGGCACAATGGGAAATGAAGACGTGGCTAAGTTCGTGGTAGGGAAACCGCTGTAAATCAAAATAAGTTGAGGAACGGTCTTCAAACTCTGGCTTTGGGGTCTGACACAGCGTTGGTGCTTACTTGTATGTGCGTATAGCCAGTTCAACAAACTGTGCTCATTAAATACAGAAAAAAACGTTATACAGAATGTTGGAGCAGAAAGTTTCTTCATTCATTGGGTACCGTCTCCACATTGAAGTTTGACTACCATGGAGCGCCATTTTACTCTGTCTCTTGTCTTGATGATGCACGTTGTCGTAGGTTCACCTGTCCACCTTTTGATGTTATCAGTCCAGTTTAGTCTTGGTTCACCTCTGCCTCGTCTACCCTGTACCTTCCCTTCCTAGATGACTTTTAGAATTGTATTATGTCTCTTCACATGTCCACACAACTCCAGTACTTGTAGTTTTATTTCCAGACATAACTATCGAACAGTGTTTCGACGATTTAATTATTTCTGCACTAGAAAAACTATTCGTTAGTTTTTAATCAACAGAATGAGTCGTTATTAAAATTGTTTAGTGTCAACGAAGATTATTGATGCTGGACAATGCACTCTATTAATCGATTAAATGAAATAAATGAACGAGTGACTGGGGCAAATATAGAGAGTGATTTCAAGTAGTTCACATAGGTATCAACAATAACTTAGGGCTCTTTAAGTACAAAAAAAAAGGATTCTACTCTACACTTGAGTTATTATGTTGAGCATGATGTTTACTTGTGTGGAATAGGGTGTTTACCTGTGTGGTATACGATGTTTACCTATGTGGTATATGGTGGTTCCTTGTGTGGTATACGATATTTACCTATGTGGTATATGGTGGTTCCTTGTGTGGTATACGATATTTACCTATGTGGTATATGGTGGTTCCTTGTGTGGTATACGATATTTACCTGCGTAGTATGTGGTGTTTAAATGTGTGGTATATGTTGTTTACATGTGTGGAATATGTTGTTTACTTGTGTGGAAAATGTTGTATACATGTGTGGAATATGGTGTTTACTTGTCTGGAATATGGTGTTTACTTGTGTGGAATATGGTGTTTACTTGTGTGTAATATGGTGTTTACTTGTCTGGAATATGGTGATTGCATGTGTGGAATTTGGTGTTTACTTGTGTGGAATATGGTGTTTACTTGTGTGTAATATGGTGTTTACCTGTGTGGTATGTAGTGTTTACTTATGTGATATATGGTGCTTACTTGTGTGAAATATGGTTTTTACTTATGTAGTATTTGGCGTTTACTTATACGGTATATGGTGTTAATGTAATATGTCTCAATTGACAAATGGTACATTTAATGGAGAAAACCTCTGTTACCCAACGCCAGAGGCTTGGGGAACCCCGAAGTCAATACGGTCTCAAATGAGGCCACTACATCTGGGGATGACACTTTGAGAATTCTCACCTGCAATGTGTGTGCAAGCCAAATTAATCACTGCTGTTAGCTCTTTTACTAAAACATAACCAAGTCCCAACTTTTGACTGTTTGAAAACCTCTGCTGGAATGACGACCAACAGTCTTGAACTGTCACCTGGAATTACCTCGGCCTAGTCAGCCGGTAAGTCAAATGTCGAGATACGGCTTCAGGTTTAGTGAATCACACAGAGGACGATATACAGATCTTGTTAGCAGAACAATAAAGAAATGAGGAATGGCAGCTCGGCTCGACAGGACTTCTACTTCGGGCGCTTCAGGTGTTGCGGACATACGCTGTAGCGCAATGGGCACAAAGAAAGATGGATTTTGGGGCGATTATTTAAAAAAAAAAGTTATTTAAAAGCGATGACAAGCCGCGAGGTTTGGATGTATACCAACCGTGATAGGCGATGATATTTAAGGCAGACAGTTTTGACAGAGTGATGTGGTTAGTTTTTTAACGGCCCCAGGTTGTCATCGCTGGTTGAGATGGTCCGTGGAAGGGAGTGTTTGGCAATCTGGAGATTGAGAGAGACAAACTGAGTGACGAGGCACGGGGAAGGATGGGGGTGAAGATGATGATGTAAGATCCTGGACCAAGTAGTGTGTTTGTCAGTTAAGTCTCTGTGTTCTGGGTGGGATGTTGTGTGCGTGTATAATGATGTTCTAACAATTTGTATTTCAATGTGATGTGTGTGTGTGTATGTATGTGTATATATATATATATATATACAGAAAAAAAGAAAGAAAGAAAGAAAGAAAGAAAGAAAGAAAGAAAGAAAAGTATAGAAGTAAGACGTCGGCTGCTGGACCGACGGTTCTAATTTTAGGAATGGAAGAAAGTAAAGAAGTAAGGCTAGAAGGTTGGAACAAAAGAAAGCAAGATAATAAATAACACATTTTTTAACAATGTTCTGTTCTGGAAGAGAAGAATTCTTCTTGTGAAAACGTACCCTATAGAAGCGATGAAAGCAGCAAAGCAAAACTGTAAAAGTGAACAGAATGTTGTATTTTTGTTCCCGTTAAGCATTTCTAGTTCCTTATCGTTAAACCTTTTGAATTGTTTGCAACAACAAAAGAGGGAAGGCAACAGAGGAAGGATAGAAGAAGAAAGAAGAAAGAGGGAAAGCGGAATATCTTCGAAAATGTGAATACGCGCAATATCAAACGCCGTCCTATATATATATAATGTATTAAACAAGCATTCAATATTCAGACAGCGGACAAAGAAAAATTGAAAAAACCTACAATCAACATAGTAGCTGTCAAGGAACGCTAAGAAGAAAAAACAGAAAATTAAAATTAAGTGAAAGTAAGATTTTTTTAGCTTAATCTTTAAAAAAAACCCCGCTCAAATGGTCTTCTTTTATTTTCACTTTCAACTCTCTCTTCAAAAAGCACGTTCCAAGCCGTCATGTTTGGTGCGGTCTAATCAACGATCCATGTTTCCCCATTGCTTTATCATCCATGTTTCCCCATTGCTTTATCATCCATGTTTCCCCATTGCTTTATCATCCATGTTTCTCCATTGCTTTATCATCCATGTTTCCCCATTGCTTTATCATCCATGTTTCCCCATTGCTTTATCATCCATGTTTCCCCATTGCTTTATCATCCATGTTTCCCCATTGCTTTATCATCCATGTTTCCCCATTGCTTTATCATCCATGTTTCCCCATTGCTTTATCATCCATGTTTCTCCATTGCTTTATCATCCATGTTTCTCCATTGCTTTATCATCCATGTTTCCCCATTGCTTTATCATCCATGTTTCCCCATTGCTTTATCATCCATGTTTCCCCATTGCTTTATCATACATGTTTCCCCATTGCTTTATCATTCATGTTTCCCCATTGCTTTATCATCCATGTTTCCCCATTGCTTTATCATCCATGTTTCCCCATTGCTTTATCATCCATGTTTCCGCATTGCTTTATCATCCATGTTTCCCCATTGCTTTATCATCCATGTTTCCCCATTGCTTTATCATCCATGTTTCCCCATTGCTTTATCATCCATGTTTCCCCATTGCTTTATCATTCATGTTTCCACTTATCTTCTCTAAATATAATTTGCCTTTCCCCCTCATCTCCTCCTCTCGGGATTATAAAAAAAAAAACGTGTCTGACGAGTCAACTCTCACTTGGCGTCCGCACAGTGTGTCCTGCCCACTACTCTCCTCGTTGTCTGCTACTTCCTTATCATTCTATGTTAATAATTTTGCGCCACCATTTCTGAAAGGTCTTCAAGCAGAAGAAACTACACAATTATCAGATGACAAGTTTTCCAAATCCTTAGAAAGTTTGTGTAATTTTTGGGGCGATTTGTTATTTTTGTTTCCATCTCCGGTGAAGACTTTCTGAGTCGATATGTCGGTTTTGTGTAGTCTTGACTTAGATCTTCTTCTTCATCCTCTCATAACCTTTGGGGGTCGTAAGAGCACCACTGACAAACTTTCTCCATTTCTCTCTGTCTTCAGTCATTCTATGGAGGTCTGCAAAGTCGATGCGAGTTCATTCTTTCATCTTATCTTTCCATCTTTTTCTCTGCTGTCTCTCGTTCCCTCTTCGTTCACAAATCTTTGGAAAATCGTCTTTGATAGATAAGACAATCGAGATAAGTAGCCAAGCTGTTTCATTTATTATTTCCTCACAGTAGTCAGAAGATCATAAGAAGATGGTAAATACGGTAAGCGGCCTTGTCCGACTGTTATTCTCAGCCACTCTCATCGGTTTCCATTTATACATTGCACCTCTCATCATTACCATGTGCCATTCCGGTTGGCGTAGGGGATCATGTCCTTCAACAATCTTCTATCCATATTGCATCGTATCAAGTCTGTTGTTGACTGTTTTCCATGCCATGACACCAAGCTGTGTAATGTCTTCTTTCTTTGTCGTACGCGATGTCTCTTAACAGTATTTTGCCAGCTGTAACCAAGTATTTCAACGTTTCTCTTCTCACGATGTGCCCCGAAAATGTTGATTGTTTTTTTCTGATGTTTTTAAGAGTTCCCTTTTTGTGTTGGCCTCTTTGAGAATTTCCTCATTGGTCTTTTTAGCTGTCCAGGGAACTTTCAACATTCTTCTAAGAAATCCCTTCTCTGTGGCCTCTAAATGTTTTTTCATTTGTTTGTTTATATGACTCGCTTCCAAATGTCAGAAATGGCTCTATAAAGCACTGATGAACTCTCTTTCTCACTTCTATTGACATAGAATTGTTCCATAAGACGGTTTTCATTTTTTGAAATGCTGTTTTGGCCAGAGATAGACTGCTCTTTATTTCTGTTGTGCATCTTCCATCTGATGTTATTATTGTGTTCAACTACTTAACGCGTTGCACTTGTTTCAGATTTGACCTGTTTATCTTTAATGCAACTCTAGCGTTGTCTTCAAGCAAAGATTAAACAATGTAATTTCAACTATTTATTTTTGTATTTGCTCAAGCCTTGCCGCGTTTTTTTTCGCGTCACTCCCTAATTACGATTTTTGGCGAAACGTCGCACTTTGTCTCGTCTCTGTAAAGGTTTAGTTGCTTAATATCATTTTATTATTATTGTGCATGTTTTCTGCAGCTTTACTAGCTGTCCCGCTTAATATTGAATACATTGTATATTTTATACTTGTGCCTATCTCTCCCTACGAATGTATCAGTGGTGATTACAACGTGATTAATTATACACATAGGATAGCGAGTATGTGAGTCGAAACAACCATGTATGCAACAATTCTAACTTGTCAACGTGTTCAATTTGCAACGTGATTAATTAACACCACATACATATACAATTTCAAATATTCTGAACAACACTTGTGCCTGACACTTTATATGATGACTTAAGACGTTGTCTTGATCTCATTCAAAAGTTTATTCATACAGTTCTGTGGTTACACTTAATATGTCATCTGGATACACCTTTTGGTTGCATATAAAAGGAAGTCATCACACATAATGTTTGCTATGGCCGTATAAACATCTATATCATTAGTGGAAATTCTGTATTCGTGTTTAGGCTACCACCGTTGTTATATTGGATTTTTTCTGAGAAAGTAAAGCGGCACGCGCGTAATACCGATCACATTACCCCAAAAATCATGTGTCGACGCTCTGTAAAATTTATGGTCACTAACACCATATACCCTATACGTCACTTGGAGTAACGGGGGTACGTTACTTTACTTACTTATACAATCAAACGCACGATAATATGACTCCTGAATCAACCTGCATTGTCCTAACCTTCATTTCCTTAAAAAAAAAAAAACCCGGATCCCTTTAGAGACCCGAGATATCTACATATAGCTAAATATTTTCTCTTGAAATAAATCGTCTGAAGGATCCTTAACTAAAACATCACTGAATGTCCCTATAAAACCTAAGTCAAGTCTTTAACTCTCTCTCTATGAATGAATGCTCTCGAATCTCTCTTTTTCAATCTAATCTCTTCTGGTCTCATCTTCATCCTCTCAAGTGCTAACTGTAGCTCCTTTTATAGCCTAGACCCATAATTGTCTCTCCGAATGATATTGTTCCCGCCCAATTTTGGTTTCCGCCATTTCTTGTCTAATTCATCTTATCTATTTCGGAGATAAGCTCGCCATGATTGGGTTCCGCCTCACTTCCTTAATCACGTGTAAACGTTTAACTTCAAAGACACAAAGAAAGCAAATTTAGGCAGGTCATATACGAGTTACATAACCCATATCTAGTCCAACCGCCGAGAGATTATCTTATCTGTTTACTTGTCTTTCGTTTCCTGCCTTATCAGCATCTCGTATCAATATCAAACATATCATTTATTAAAGCCGTGCCTATAACGTGATGTGGGTGCGGGAAACGTTTAGGTCTATTTTTGCCCTATAAATAATGACTGATAATAGTACTACATCAGACGTAACCAACAAATGGGTCTCGATACTATTACACGAAAACAACAAACCAAGAGGCTCAGTTGAAAAGGATGGACAGACGGAACACTGAAAGAACTCTTGATAAAAAATAAAAGCAAATACGAAGCAAAAGAGGGCAAATTGTCGCCCCAATGTCGCTGAAAGACAAATGAGAACGGAATAATGTAGACGAAGCAGAATTACTAATCAAGTGATCTGTCCATAACGAAATAATTTGATCGTATAGTATTTGTTGACCAACGCAACCACTAACAATTGTTTGATCAGTCAAGAGATTGGTGTTCGATCCCAATACCAGAATGGTTGCCCTTACACAAGAAATGATATTTAACCACAGCAGGCAAATCGATGTATGCAAACAGTCTGTAGACTTTTAGTCTATACTCTAGACGTAGCATGAAGGTTCCAATAATGAAGGTCGCGCGACCCACAAGGACATCGTCAAGCTTGTTTCTGGGATAGCAGAGTTTTAAATAATGTTTAATGTTTTCAGTAAATTTCGTTAACCTTATTCGACATTTTTTTGTGTGTGTCTTTCAAATGTCTGTTATAAATTTGGCTTGAAAATTACTCAACAATTATAGAAGGTAGTCGCTATTACTCGGCTCTTGTAAACGGGGTCTCAGTTACTCGGATCTTGTAAACGGGGGTCTCAGTTACTCGACTCTTGTAAACGGGGGTCTCAGTTACTCGGATCTTGTAAACGGGGGTCTCAGTTACTCGGCTCTTGTAAATGGGAGTCTCAGTTACTGGGCTCTTGTAAACGGAGGGCTCAGTTACTCGGCTCTTGTAAACGGGGGTCTCAGTTACTCGGCTCTTGTAAACAGGGGTCTCAGTTACTCGGCTCTTGTAAACGGAGGTCTCAGTTACTCGGCTCTTGTAAACGGGGGTCTCAGTTACTCGGCTCTTGTAAACGGGGGTCTCAGTTACTCGGCTCTTGTAAACGGAGGTCTCAGTTACTCGGCTCTTGTAAACGGGGGTCTCAGTTACTCGGCTCTTGTAAATGGGAGTCTCAGTTACTGGGCTCTTGTAAACGGAGGGCTCAGTTACTCGGCTCTTGTAAACGGGGGTCTCAGTTACTCGGCTCTTGTAAACAGGGGTCTCAGTTACTCGGCTCTTGTAAACGGAGGTCTTAGTTACTCGACTCTTGTAAACGGGGATCTCAATTACTCCACAAAAATCGCATATTTCTTGTTTGAGTTGCGTTTAGTAGTTCTCTTTTCAGTTTTACTTAGTTGTTTTACAACTTCGTCGTTTGTTTTCTTTTCTTTCCAGTCAGAACTAAGATTCAAATTTACCCAATTGTTGTACTTAGTACACTTCTGTACGGATCAGACACTTGTATTACCTATACAGGGCAGGATAAAAGGTTAAACAGCTTTCAACAGCGCTGTCATCGAAAGATTATGAACATCAAATGTCAGGACAAAGTAACCAACTCTAATGTCTTACAACGCACCAAACTCCCGTCCATCATGGCAACACTTAGGAGTCAGGGACTGGGTCATGTAAGAAGAATGGCAAACAGTAGTGTTCTGGAACTAATATTGCATGGCGAACTTAATGACGGAACGAGACCAAAAGGCCAGATCAATGCTGATATATATGAAAGCTTCTAGGGCTTCCTTGAATTAATTCTTTTTCAGTGAAAGAAACGGAAAATCTGGCTGCAGATCGTAGAACATGGAGAACAAAAATAAAAGAAATGGCACATCAAATTTCCAGGCGGTGCTGAAATCAAATTCAGAAGACAAAATGCGCAGGTGGAAGGAGACGAGGCCAGGCACCACGAATACATCTTATTTGTTCTGATATATATATATGTGTGTGCACTTAGCTAATAAAAGATTAGGCCTTAGATTACCTGGGTAATAAGAATACCTCTTTGGTTACTTAGCTAATATAAGATAAGGTCTCAAGTTAACTGGGTAATATAAGATTGGCTCTTTGGTTACTTGGTTAATATACGATTAGGTTTCAAGTTAACTGGGTAGTATAAGATTGGCTCTTTGGTTACTTGGGAGCCGCGATAGCTCAGTGGTTAGTGAACTGGACTACAAAGGACAAGAGGTAGGGTTCGATCCCAACCGACGGCTTCCGTGTTCACCCAGCCTTTAATGGGTACCGGATTTTTGTCTGGGAAAGTAAAGCGGCACGGGCGTAATACCGACCACATTACCCCAAAAATAATGTGCCGAAGGTCTGTAAAATGTATGGTCACTAACACTATATTCCCTATACGCCACTTGGCGTGACGGGGGTACTTTACTTTTTTTTTTTTACTCTTTGGTTACTTAGCTAATATAAGGTTAGGTCCCAAGTTAACTGGGTAATATAAGATTAGCTCTTTGGTTGCTTGGTTAATATACGATTAGGTCTCAAGTTAACTGTGAATATAAGATTATATCTTTGGTTACTTGGTTAATATAAAATTAAGTCTCAAGTTAACTGGGTAATATAAGATTAGATCTTTGGTTACTTGGTTAATATAAAATTAGGTCTCAAGTTAACTGGGTAATATAAGATTAGCTCTTTTGTTACTTGGTTAATATAAGATTAGGTCTCAAATTACCTGGTTATTATTACTTCTTTGGTTACTTGGCTAATATAATAGTGGTCGGAACTTGATAAAAAATTTAGAATCATCGCACTAGCACTTTTCTCATGCACTCACGTATTGTTATCACCTTTTCCTCAAATTCCCGTACTTCAGTTGTACTGTGAGTTTCCGACAGCAACGCGAAATGCAGGACGAAGTTGGTCTTAAGGCGGTTTAGGTTGTGAGAAGTGAGTGACAGTACCGCGCGCTTGAGTCTCGCACTCTAAGACTGCTGGTCAGATCTTTCTTCTTTTTTTAAAATTCTTCCCGCGAGCTGGAATGAAAATATGACGACTTATTAAGCGTAGACGAGATTTCAAAAATCTGCATGAGTTGTATTTCTCAAGCTGGTTGTAACTGACGAGCGTTTATGCTTGATAGGTCTACTGACGGCATAACTGATCCATCGTTGGATTTATTACTGTCTTTGGTTTTTTAAAAATCAAAACTGTTCTTCACATCACTCTACAGCCATCAACGAGCACGTCTCGTCAATCTACACTGGATTTATTCATTTGTATTTCCTCATTTTTTCATCAGTCGTTCTTTGAGTATTTCTTATCCTCATCATCATCATCGAGTGCCGTCTCCGCAACGAAGGTTAGCTACCATGGAGCGCCATTCCGCTCTGTCTCTTGCTTTGATGGCGCAGATTGTCATAGGCTGATTTGTTCATTTTTTGATGTTACTCGCCCATGTTAGTCTTGATCTGCCTCTGCCTCTTTTACCTTGTATTTTCCCCTCCAGGATTACATTTAGTAGGCTGTTGTGTCTTTTAACATGGCCCAAAAATCACATTTGTCTTGTTTGAATTGTGCTTAGTAGTTCTCTTTTCATGTTTAGTTGTTTTAAGACTTCATCGTTTGTTTGTGATGAAAAGTAAAGGGGCTTACTTTTCATCACATATATGAACAATATATGCAAATTAGCATGCCCAATCAAAGGAAATATACCAACAAGGATGATAACAAGCGATAACACAAAAGAGGACAAAATATACGTACCAGAAAACTGCAGAAGAGAGGAAGAAATAAATGAAATACTATTTGTAGAACGACCAAGTTCTGATACATGAAACAACTGAGGACCTACAAGAACATATCAACAGGCTAAACAACACTTGTAAAAAATACAACATGAAGATCAACATAAACAAAATCGAAGTAATGGCAATAGCGAGAAAGAAAGAAAAACTAAACATCATAATAGATAATACGTCTTTGAAGCAAGTTGACAATTTTAAATATCTGGGTAGCACGTTAACACAAGACAATAACCAAGGGACAGAAATAGATATAAGGTGTAACAAAGAATACCAAATTATAGGCCAAGTATCAACACTATTGAAAAACAAAGCAATAACTACGGAAGCAAAAAGGGCAATATACAAATCAATGTTTCTACCAACTCTGTGCTATCAGTGCCAGAATTGGACGCTGGACTCTAGAACAATAAGAAAGATAACGACCACCGAAATGAAATGTGTCAGAAGAATGACAGGAAACAGCTTGAGGGACAGATTAAGAAACACCGACCTGAGGTAGAAACTCGAAATTGAACCAGCCATCGAATACATAAAGAAACAACAGATAAATTGGTTCGGCCACATAACAAGACAAAAAGAACTAACAATGACTCAAAGAGCCATAAACAAACGTTACGAAAACGCCAGATTAAGAGGAAGACCGAGAAAGAGATGGATAAAGGGAATACTAGAGTCACTAGGAGGGATAACACCAGAAGAGTCCAACAGAAGAGCAAAGAATCGCAGATTGTATCCCCCCCCCCCCCCCCCCCCCCGACGCCAACGGCAGTGGAGGAAGGATAGAAGAAGAAGAAAAGAAAATCGTTTGTTTTCCTTTCCTTCCATCCAATTCTACCTATTCTTCTATATATCCACATTTCTTATCCTACTTCTTCATTAACTTCCTCCTTTTCATTATTTTATCTTCTTTTTCGTTTGCCATCACATTCTTTCTTATTTTATTTGTGTCGTCTTCTTTTTTCATTTTTGTTTACAGGCCTTCGGCGCCTGATTTGTGAGGTAATATGGCCGGTGTTACACCGTGCCGCTTTACCCCCCCCCCCCCCAAAAAAAAAAAAATGCAATACCCATTTAAGACTGGATGAACTTGGCCCCGTCGATCAGGATCGAAATAGAACTTTTGTCCTTTGTCCAGTCTCAGTCTGAATAGTAAGAAAACAGAAGTAATGGTCATATCGAAGAAACAATCATCACCATCATGCAGCATAAAAATAAACAGGACGTATCCGAAACAAGTGCAACGCGTGAAATTCGTGGGCACAATAATAACATCAGATGGAAGATGCATCACAGAAATAAAAAGCAGAATAGCTCTGGCGAAAAGAGTATTTCAGAAAATGAAAAACCTCTTATGGAACAAATCTATGTCAATAGAAGTGAGAAAGAGAGTCATCGGTGATCCAATGAGACATTTTTGAGATATGGAAGCGATTCATGGATAGTAGACAAACAAATTGAAAAGACGATTACAGGCCCAGAGATGTGATTTCTCAGAAGAATGTTGAAAGATCCCTGGACAGCTGAAAAGACCAATGAGGGCATTCTCAAAGAGGTGAGCACAAAAAAATGGAGCTTACAAAAAACATCAGAAAAAAATAACCAGCACGTTCAGGCACATCATGAGAAGAGGAAATTTGGAATTAATTCTTGGTTACAACTGTCAAAATGCAGGAAAAGAGATCGCGGACGACAAGGAGAGATGATACTAGATAGCTTAGTGTCATGTCATGGAAAATAGTCAACAACAGAATTGATATGATGCACTGTGGATAAAAGAATATGGAATAATATGATCGCCTACGCCAACTGGTATGACACATGATGACGAGTCTAGTTCACTAACCACTGGACTATCGCGACTCCCTATAAGTAGGAAGTGGTTGAGGAATTATATCATTATGAACCAGCGGCTAACCATCACGATGGATAGCGAAAGGCAAGGAACGACTAGTGAAAGATGTAAAAAAAAAAAAAAGTAAAGTGCCCCCGTCACGCCAAGTGGCGTATAGGGAATATGGTGTTAGTGACCATAAATTTTGCAGACCTCCGGCACATGATTTTTGGGGTAATGTGGTCGGTATTACGCCCGTGTCGCTTTACTTTCCCATAAAAAAATCCGGTACCCATTTACGGCTGAGTGAACCGGAAGCCGTCGGTTGGGATCGAACCCTACCAGTGAAAGAATAGCTTACCACAAACCGTTGCCCAAGGCAAAGAAAAATGGTGGACATTGTCACTAAAGATGTAATCAGGAAACTTTCACTTGCGAACAGGTTACATTTCGCTGTTACAATCATACCATTGCTCCGAACGTAACTTGCATCCTCAAGGAGTAAAGGTATCTAGATGCACCGAGATGCTTAGAGAAGCGAAGTTGCTGTAAAGCTGATGATAATGACAATTTTTTTTTGTGTGTGGGAAAGTAAAGCGGCACAGGAGTAATACCGACCACATTACCTCAAAAATCATGTGCCGAAGGTCTGTAAAATTTATGGTCACTATCACCATATTCTCTATACGCCACTTGGCGTGACGGGTGTGCTTTACTTTTTTAAAAATATGTTTACATATATATGTATATCCTTATAAAATTTTTTGTATTGTTTTTTGTTCCAGCTGAAGGTCTACTTGGCCGAAAGGTCGACTTTTGTTTTCTTAATTACCACGTAAAACTGTTACCAAAACACCTTTTTCTTGAGTTTAAAAAAAAAAAAATTGTCCCTGGCATCGTCACATAGTTTTGAAAAGAAAGATATTCGTTTAAAGAAAGAGAGAGATGTGGAAAGATATTCGTGTAAAGAAAGAGAGAGATGTGGAAAGAAAGATATTCGTCTAAAGAAAGAGAGAGATGTGGAAAGAAAGATATTCGTCTGAAGAAAGACAGAGATGTGGAAAGAAAGATATTCGTCTAAAGAAAGAGAGAGATGTGGAAAGAAAGATATTCGTCTAAAGAAAGACAGAGATGTGGAAAGAAAGATATTCGTCTAAAGAAAGACAGAGATGTGGAAAGATACATGGGGCTACCAACGTTCGGACAATCCGTCTTTGATTCCCGCTGGAAGCTGTGTGAATTCTACTCGTGATTGGAAAAAAAAATACCCCCGCGGTCGACCCAGCCGCTGGCAGAAATGGGTACCATGGTAGTACTCTAGGAAGATGAGGAATGCCGCCTCGCATCGTGAGTTTCGATGCTTGAAGCGACACTATCCAGAAGTCTCCGAACACTTCTGGACAGGCAGCCGAGCACATACTGGTGAAAATTCGCGTGCTAAGACGCGATTCTAGCTTCATACTTTACTTTCTTCGTCTCTAGAAAGAGAGAGAGAGAGAGAGAGAGAGAGAGAGCGAGAGAGAGAGAGAGAGAGTTAGTTTTAGAAAGAAAAATGCTCGTCAGGAGAAAGAGAAGGTTTTGGAAAGAATGATACTCGTCTAGAGAAACAGACAGTTTTGGAAAGAATGATACTCGTCTACATAAAGAGAAGGTTTTGGAAAGAATTATATTTCATCTCACGAAAGAGAGTGTTTTAGAGAGATGGATACTCGTCTCGAGTGACCAATATTAGGAAGCCTTATACGCATGCCTTAGAGGTTCAGTGTGGTTTGTGGTGGTGAAGTTTCTGAATTAGTCTCTTGTAGAACACGTTAAAGTACATCATTAAGTATTGAGACCAAACAACAAATTGACATTTATAATATAGCTCCGGTTATAATTACTTCTCAGAGAGCGCTGGGAAGCCGTTCTAAGACTGTTTGAAATAAAAGTACTGTTATATTATCACGTACTTGATCGTTGAGAGGAAGTTACTCTGCGTGATATGTCTGGTTTGGCCATCTCTGCGCAATGATACAATTAAACGAGATTTCCTGTGATTATTTCCCAGTAATGAAGGTAAAGATTCCTGTTTAATTAAACAACTATTCTTGAAAGCGTTTAATTAAACAACTATTCTTGAAAGCGTTTAATTAAACAACTATTCTTGAAAGCGTTTAATTAAAAGTAAAATAATTACTGACTCTGTAACAAGATGACAAGAGACAGGAGGTAAAACGTGAGAATTACAAAAAAGCTCAAAATCACTGTTGTAAAATGACACGGGTATTGTCACTTCATTATTTCAAATACAAAATAACTCGTAAACGTTAGATCATAATTGTTTCTTTTACCGCTTGCTACCTTACCGTTTTCTGTCTCTTCTTCCATTGTAAAATCACCAGGGGCCAATGGTTGCAAGCGCCTTTGGCCAAGCTGAACTTCTGTGTCATTTTTAATGTTTAATTTATTATTTCCACTTTTTTTCCCCTTACTTTTTAGATTCCTGCTGTCAGCCCTAAAAACATGGGCGCGCCCCGGGCAACTGTCCGAATTGCTGGTACCTTGAGCCGACTCTGATAATCCGCATCATTGTACCCGGAGATTGTCCATTAGTGTTTTAATCTTTTACCTCGTTACGCATGAAGGTCTCGATAGAACGCGCACACACAGACACACACTCACACACACACACACATACACTCACACAGACACACACTCACACACACGCGCGCGCACATATCAGCGAAGGCATCTTTTTCTTAAATGCAGTCATCATCATGATCAAATACCATGCTTGCTGGTGTAGGGGATCATGTCACTCCACAACTTTCGATCTCTACAGTTATTTACCATTTCTATTGTGACCTTCTGCCAAGCCATTCTCTTAAGCTGTCTGGTATCTTTTCTCTTTGCTTCCACCTATCTCTTCGTTCCTAGATTCTCCCAGTTGTCACAATATATTCCAGCTGTTCCTTTCTCATTACATGGCTAAAAAATTATAATTATTTCTCCTTAACATTGGAAATTATACGCAGTAAGATATGATTTTCATAATTTGTGTAGGTAAATATGTTTAACAATGTGTTAACATTATTACAATTTGTTTTTAGAAATCAATATCATCATGTTTTTTTTTTACATATTCACTTTTGCTATTAGACAGATAAACACTCAATGTGATCTTTGTTTCCTCGACTGGCTTTCTCTTTTATTAGGAAAATAAATATTTTCGTAAATCTTGTTTCTTTCCAAGCACTGACAGTTCAATCTCTCAAACAGTAGAAAGAAAATCGGTTCATTTGAAAGAAAATGCTGCAGAAAAATCATTAAGATGCCTTGGATAATGAAAAAGAGCAATGAAGACATAGACACGATGAGCAAGTGGCTTATAAACATCATTCTACAGGGGAAATTAAAATACTATGGCCAATGTGTCAAAATACACAGCGGGCTGGGAAAAACAAAAAACAATAATAGAAAGAATGGTTCCTGGACGACAAGACAGGAGCAGACAAGAAGATGGTGGTTTCATGACATCAGCAGACTTTGAATATGACAACAGAAGAAGTGAGAGATTTGGTTCGAAACACAGATTCTCTCAGACTGGTTGTGGTGAAAATCAACGTTCAGCAAACGACATGCGACCTGATGATAATGATGAAGACTGACAGTTAGCAGTTGACTAGGTCAAGATCATGGCATTGTTTACAGTTTTTTCGGATGCACCGATGTTCAATTGAAATTAGTGAATTACAAACGTTAACTTTTTTTCTTATTGTATGTGCTTTAAGAAACTGAAGTGACATAATTAATGTTGTTAACTACTAACTTAACTTATTTTGTTATGCTGGATGATTTCATACCGCTGGATTTGGCATTTCATTTCTAAATTATCAACTAAACTTCTGTAATTGCTTGTGTTATGCGATTGGTCAGGCTGTAATTGCTTGTGGTATGCGATTGGTCAGGCTGTAATTGCTTGTGGTTGGTATGTGATTGGTCAGTCAGCAATTGCTTGTGGTTGGTATGTGATTGGTCAGTCTGTTATTGCTAGTGGCATGTGATTAGTCAGGCTGTAACTGCTAGTGGTATGTGATTGGTTAGGCTGTAATTGCTTGTGGTATGTGATTGGTCAGGCTGTAATTGCTTGTGGTATGTGATTGGTCAGGTTGTAATTGCTTGTGGTATATGATTGGTCAGGCTGTAATTGCTAGTGGTATGGATTCGTCAGGCTGTAATTGCTAGTGGTATATGATTGGTCAGGCTGTAATTGCTTGTGGTATATGATTGGTCAGGCTGTAATTGCTTGTGGTATATGATTTGTCAGGCTGTAATTGCTTGTGGTATATGATTTGTCAGGCTGTAATTGCTAGTGGTATATGATTAGTCAGGTTGTAGTTGATTGTGGTATGTGATTGGTCAGGCTTGGTGGAAACCTGCCTAAGGGAAGAAAAACACGACCTTGAAACTTCTCTGCCTTGAGGATATGCCCATCTTTGGCGGAAGGTTTGGAAGAAAACCCTGAGATAAAATCAAAAATAGGAAATCCATATGTTCTTTTATCACTGTACTCAAAGAAATCTTGACATCTAAATGCAAAAACAAAGTGGTTAATGCACAAAGATCAAAACACGACATACTAACAATGTCTTGACAGTTCACATGTAGTCAATAATCACAGACTATGAAATTTTGTTTGCACAAGTTTATTAGATCGTCGGTTGCACAAGTGAAGGTACTAGTGGTGTACTTCTAAAATTACAAGTTATAATTATAAAATTAATGTTCTTAATCTGGATGCGCTCAAGAGGTTAACACCGTTTTTTATTTGAGGCATCTCTTAATATATATTGTCAATGACATTTCTAATTCTATATTTCCATATATTAAAATGTTACAACACAACTTGTCTTGCTTAACACTTGCTAATCTGTTTCTATGTCTTGATTTATTCTTAACTACTCTTAATCTACTTACTATTGTTCTCTGGAGCACAAAACTTCTGACTTTAACTTGAAACTCTTCTCAACTAAACCAGGTCTGGTCTAACTTGATGTTTCTCTCTATATTGGTGTTCTTGAATATTCTTCTATCTACGATCTTCTCATTACATTCTCTAATTCTGTTAATGCATGAGGTTAAATACCTCTGTCTCATTTGCATAATTTATTGGCTTAGTCGCCGCCTAGGGATCGCTCAGCCAATGGTGGAATACGAGGTTCAACTTTGGATGACTTTTGTGTCTCGTTGTTTGCAAATCAATCGCCATCTTTAGATTTTAGATAACCCTTGAGCTTTTACAAATAATGATAACATGTACTCTAAGAGTAGTATTTCCCTCATAAACTCAACCTGTCTCCGAGTTTATTTATCAACCTAATTTCGGGGCATGTGACGGTCAAGTCAAGTTTACATCTATTCTCCCACCTTTCCAATAAGAGCTACAATTTTCCATTGCCAAAACTTGCTATTGTTCTTTTATTTCTGTGACAGCTTTATATGATAGTGCTTTCATGTATTGAGTTTATGAGTAAATAATAACATATCCCACCCAAGTTATATCTCTCATTCTGTGATACATTCGATTCCTAGTTGATAAACTATTACACCAATACCAAATTTAACTGATAACATAAAAGGTGGGCAGATGAACATGTGACAACGTACACCATCAAGACAAGAGACATTGTAAAATGTCGCTCCGTGGAAACCAACCATCAATATGGAGACTGCACCCAATGAAATGTTCCATTGAATCCACAGGCGCGGAAACCTATGACGTAGACAACTGTGATCCTCCAAATAAACCGCCCAGAAGAAATGTATTTTTACTTTTATCGTAAACAAAATGTTCGTAAGAAAGAAGAAGGCGTTCCTGAAAGGCGCAATTAGAGAAAATGGAACGGTCTTAAAGCATTCACTACCCCGTTAATAGACTCGTTAAACTAAAACGCCATGCTGCAAGCAATCATCCACACCTTCTTTGTTGTTATATAATGCCATTTGACATGTGTCAACTTTCTTATACTAATTGTTCAAAAAAGAGCAAGAAAGACATTATTGCACATGGTAAACTTTTAGATTAAAAAGTGCTAAATGGAGCATTATCACAATGACAGCCATCGGCTCATTCGCTGCTTAGATGATTTTTTGTAAAACATTAACACACTAATGAAGCACATTTTACTGAAGAATTATTGGGTTATTGCTTGTTCGTGCCGAATACCTTCATTTAACAAGGTGTCTATGCCTGGTCGGAATGGGGCTTGCTGAAGTATTATCTCGACATTAATTTACGTTTTTATTTCTTTAATATATTAGTGTTTTAATATAGAGAACATTTTAAAGAAAAGAAGCATTCTGGTCTTCAAAAATAGAACAACATCTAAAATGTGTGACTTTCTTTCTTTATTTATTTATTTCTTTTCTCTTTTTCTTTCTTGCTTTCTTTCTTTATTTTCTCTTTCTTTCATTTTTTTCTTTCCTCTTTCTTTCTTTCTTTGCTCTTTTTCGTTCTTTCTTTACTTATTTTATATTTTCCTTTCTTTGTTTCCTTCTTTATTTCCTCTTTCTTTCCTTTTTTTCCATTCCTCTTTTATTCTTTCTTTGCTGTCTTTCTTTATTTATTTCCTCTTTCTTTATTTATTTTTTTTCTTTCTTTCTTACTTTCTTTCTTTCTATTTTTTTTCATTTCCTCCTTATTTAATTCTTTCTTTCTTTCTTTTCTTTCTTTCTTTTCTTTCTTTTCTTTCTTTCTTTCTTTCTTTCTTTCTTTCTTTCTTTCTTTCTTTCTTTATTTATTTCCTATTTCCTTCTTTCTTTCTTTCCTATTTCTTTCTTTCTACTAGATTAATCTGCTTATGTCCACTTGTTCTTTCCAAGTTTAGAACCACTCGCTATCTAGGGTCCACTCAGACCCTTTCAGTAACACACTTGGCAGCTTTCTAGACTTAACGACCAGTCCCTGTGATAATCACGTCACGTGATGACTTAGAACAATACGGTCTGTTCTCCTCAGTTGTTTGCTGTTAAAGCAGTAACATTGACTGACCTCTGACCTTCCTTCTGGTTCAGCTTTAATGCGACTTGTTGCGACTACAGTGTCGCATGTGTGACCCTCAATTTGATGGGATCGAAGGTTATGTTAATGTGTCCGTTCCTGTTTTACTGAGATCTTGGCCATGGTGAGAGATGACAAGAGTAGAGCCACCGTGACTTGCCTCTCATGTCGTAAGATGCGACTACGGAGGTTGGAGTCAAGGTCTCCCCCGGTGCTCCAGAGTTCGAACGTCTGTCCACTGAAGCCATCGTTAGTACTTTCGCTAGTGTTAGTTTATGTCGGGAGTTCTTCATACTTGCGAAGTTGCGAGGAGGGGATCAGAGCAAAGTGTGGAGTTGTCCGTTGTGCAATGAGGATGATTTGTCGACTAGACTAGACATTATATTCATCATCATCATCAATCAATGAGGATGATTTGTCGACTAGACTAGACATTATATTCATCATCATCATCAATCAATGAGGATGATTTGTCGACTAGACTAGACATTATATTCATCATTATCAATTAATGAGGATGATTTGTCGACTAGACTAGACATTATATTCATCATTATCAATCAATGAGGATGATTTGTCGACTAGACTAGACATTATATTCATCATCATCAATCAATGAGGATGATTTGTCGACTAGACTAGACATTATATTCATCATCATCAATCAATGAGGATGATTTGTCGACTAGACTAGACATTATATTCATCATCATCAATCAATGAGGATGATTTGTCGACTAGACTAGACATTATATTCATCATCATCAATCAATGAGGATGATTTGTCGACTAGACTAGACATTATATTCATCATCATCAATCAATGAGGATGATTTGTCGACTAGACTAGACATTATATTCATCATTATCAATCAATGAGGATGATTTGTCGACTAGACTAGACATTATATTCATCATCATCATCAAGTACCATGTATGCTGGCGTGGGTGATCATATCTCTCCACAACGTTCAATCTCGAAAGTTATTTATCATCTCTGTTGTTGACCTTCTGCCAAGTCATTCTCTAAAGCTGTCTGGTATCTTTTCTCTTTGCTTCCCTCGATCTCTTCATCCCTCAATTTTCCCAGTTGTTACAATATATTCCAATTGTTCTCTTCTCATTACATGGCCAAAAAATGATTGTTTTTTTTTCATAGTATTGGAAATTATCTCTCTTTTTGCTTTGGCCTCTTTCAGAACATTTTCATTACTCTTCTTAGCTGTCCATGATATCCTCAACTTTCTTCTGTGAAACTACATTTCTACAGCCTCCAGTGATTTTATGTCTGTTGTCCTATTGTCCATGATTCACAGCCATATGTTAAGATTGGCTCTACATAACATTTAAGAACTCTTTTTCTACATGGATATTTATATTAGTGGTTACCAAAAGAAGTGTCCAGTCGTTCTCAGGGCACCGTCAAAACGTGGTCAAGAGCCGCGCTGCAGATATTGTCGTGTTTCTACTCAATTATTATAAATTGTCAATTATGACATTCACGTAGGCTTTTTGTTTGCGCATAAACAAGTTTCTACTATCTATCTATCTATCTATTGACCTTTCGAGCCGTAACCGGCCCATAGGGCGTAGACCAAGATACACCTTCTCCTATATGAATTTTTGTTCTAGCAGTTTTCTTTTAAAGATATTTTATCAAATCTCGCCATCTGTCTCTGTTCTGTGCAAGCAGTTCTATCTCATTGAGGGAGCCGATTCCTGCTGCTCTTGCCTCTCTCATCAATGTTCTTCTCAGTGTCTCCCTGGGTCTTCCTCTTTTTCTTTTACCTGTTGTTTCCCATATGAGGGCTTGCTTTGCTATTCGATTATTATCTCTTCTCATCACATGTCCAACGTATGACCATCGTCTTTTCTTTATTACTGAAGATATTAGTGGTTGATTGGCGATTTCTCTAATTTCCTCGTTTGTTTTGAATTCGCTCCACACTATACCAAGTATTTTCCTTAGACATTTATTTTCGAATGCGTTCAACTTTGTTTCTATATCTCTTGTTGTTTTCCAGCTTTCACACGCATACGTAAGGGTTGATAGTACATTTGATTTGAATAGCCTAAGTTTTGTGTTTGTGCTAATGAGTTTTGATTTCCACAACTTTTCAAGGCTTCTGAAAGACATTGCTGCTTTAGCCAGTCTGATTCTAATTTCTTTGCTCGTATCCCCTTCTCGATCAATGTGACTTCCAAGATAGATGAAGTGATCAATCTCTTCTACTGGTTTGTTTTCCATGTATATTTTGTCACTTGTTGGAATTAAACTTTTCATGACTTTAGTCTTTTCATGATTGACCTCAAGCCCAATTTTGCTGGCTATTGATGATAGTTCATTTGTGTTTTCCTGCATCGTTTTTATCTGATTGCTGATGAGAACTATGTCATCAGCAAAGTCCAGGTCCTCCAAATGATCTCCTTGTATCCATTCGATGCCTTTATTACCAGTGCAGCATTTCTTCATTATGAAGTCCATAACAATTCCAAATAACAAGGGCGATAAAATACATCCTTGTTTAACCCCAGTTTCTATTGGGAAACATTCGTTCAGTCCTTCCTCTGTTCGAACTGCACATGTGTAACCATCATACATGTCTTTGATAATATTTATGATTTTTGATGGTAAGCCATATTGCTTCAGAATTTTCCACAAAGAATCTCTATGAATACTATCAAATGCTTTTTTGAAGTCGATGAAGTTAAGTACAAAAGGTTTTTGCTTTTCAATGTGTTCCTCCAATATAAGTCGTAGAGTGAAAATGTGGTCAAGACAGCTTCTCCCTTTTCTAAACCCAGCCTGTTCTTCACGCATTACTGTATCTATTGAATCCTTTATTCTATTTAGGATGATTTTACAGAATAATTTTGAGGCAACTGACAAAAGTGTCACGCCTCTCCAATTGTTACAATCTCTAAGATTGCCCTTTTTTGGGATCTTAACAATGATTCCTTTTTTCCATTTATGAGGCGTCTTCTCTGTTTTCCAAATGATGTTGAAAACAGAGAAGACGCCTCATAAATGGAAAAGTTTCTACATGATAGTGATAATTCTAGTGTCTATCATTTTATTTATTCTTTTCATGGAACCAGAATAACTGTCAAGCCACCGTTTGGGAGCCTCTACATTATATTATAAATGTAAGATTATTTAAATCCTCCATGTATAACTTGACAAGAATTCCTGGTTGATTTCTTCTTTTACGATTAGCTGCAATTAATATATTAAAAATCACACCGCAGACACACACGTGAATGCGTGTCTTCAAATACACTTTCAGGAATTTTTTTTTTTTTTCAGGTTTATGTATTTTGTTGATCCTAAAATCGTGTACGCCCTTAAAACATGTAACTACAGTTTGTTCAGAAATTCGTGCCCACAGAGTTTATTAATTATCTCGGAAACTGTTTGATGAATTTCTGTAATTCTTTTCCGTGAAATCTTATTTTTTTCACCGACCTTCAGTCTGATTTTTTGCTCTACTGTCATGCATTTGGGAAAGATTTTTACTTATTTGAGGTATATAAAAATATTATTTTCTTGCTTGTCCTAAATTTTAGGATTTTACAATACCCACATTTGTTGTCATCAACTCACCAATTAAAAAGGCAAATTTCACGTGCACACCACACATTCTTAGCACCGTTTCGTACTCTTAACTTGTAAGATGAAGGCCACTCCGATGTTTTTTTGTTGGTAATTTCATTTCCAGTTTCTTGTTACATTGGCGCTAGAGCACACGACTAGCTAAGCAACCTAAAACGTTGCTATCATTTGGCGAAGTTTTTCACACATGAGTACTTATACGGTTACGAACACAACTCGGGAATTAACTGTATTTTTCTAATTAAGAGGAGAACCCTCCTGATAAGGCAGGGTTGAATACTTTCGTTGCAGACAAACATAGGACGAAACAGCACAAATTGTAGTTTTCAGTGGTTTAGACTGGAGACAAGAAATTCATCGCCTCGGAAAGTTCTCTCCAAAAAAACAATAATTTATAAATATTTGGCCCCAGAACATACTTATCTCAGTCTAGTCAAGCAAGTAGAAGGGCAACTCTAGACACCACAAATAATATCTCTCTAAATGAAGTCGGATATATTGGGCCAAGCAAAATATCGTATCTTGTTGTAACGGACAACGCAACGCATCTACACCCAATTAGCGCTGTTATAAATCCGGACAGTGAAGAATAGTTGAGCGAACACAGCACACAAAAAACATTAAATGTCTTCAAACTTCAATTCCTTCCTTCCTTTTATACTTTCCTTATTTCTTCCCTTCTTCCCTTTTTCCCCCCATTCTCTCCTCTCTTTCTTTCTTTCTTTCTTTCAGTGTGGGGAAACTAGCATTCCCACAGCCGCAGTTTTGCTTCGAGCGCGAGTATGTTTTCCCACATGCCATGTATCAGGTGGCTTTGCCCCGAAGGCTGAAATTCAAATTGATTAAATGCGATGTTAGATTAGAAATGGCATGCTTGAAAGCTATTTAAGATCGCAAAATTAATGGCTTTCAATGTTTTTATTCTTAAGAAATATTAGTTCTTCCCACATGAAAACTTTTTCTGGTCCAAAGCCTTGACTGAGCCAGCGAAAGTCATAGTCGTGAAGCAAGCCTCTATATTTATTCATTAACTGTTAGAAAAGTTGCTAAAATTGGTAGTAATTTAGTTCTTACGACAAAACAATATCTATTATAATTAAGCAGACAAAACACTCAAAATATACAAGTTGATATAGGAGTTCATCGGCAGAATCTAGTAAGTGTTCAAAGATATAGCTATTTTTGAGATGTCTGAGGAAAGTGTTAAGAGTAACCAGAAAAGATAGAAGCTGAAATGATATTATCAGAGAAAGAGTAGGTATTGAATCAATCCTAAGCTACATACAGAAGAAAAATCTTGTTTGCTCATTTATAAAGAATGCCGTGTGATTTCATACCATATATAGTAGCCTCCATCAGTCAGTTCTTCTTCTTCTTGCCTTCCTCATTTGTCTTTCAGCGTCGAAGAGAGATATAATTTGCTCTTCTGTTCGCCTCTGCTGCTGTTATGTTCGACATATACTTTAATATTTCCACATTTCACCTGTCCTCCAACATGTAGCACATCTCTCTCTCATTTCATCATCTCATCTCGTATCCCTCTGTCCACTTCTCCTTAACTGACCTGTCCCAATCATCCTTGATGTAACAGCATTTATCTATGCCTCATCGCGTGTTGCCGTTGTTCTCGTTGTCTGAAGAAGGCCGCATGTAGGCTAAAACGTCAGTATTCTGTTGTGTTCATTTTCTGTAAAGCTGTCACCATAGCTTCATAGGAGTGTATGTTACACCCCACTACTGGCTCCTTTTTCGCGGTCGGCCCTTTGGTCTGGTGTTCTCACAACATTTATTGAAGGCTCGTTGTATTGTGTTTTGATCTTTCTACCTTGCTACTTAGCCAAACCATTTTATTTGTTGTTTCTTTATATATTCTATGGCAGGGGTTAATCTTAGCTTTTTTCTCAGTTCTTCATTTCTGATCTTATCTCTTAGACTGTTTATGTCATTCGTCTAACATATTTCATCTCTGTAGAGGTTATTTTTCCTGTTGTTCATGCACTTAGGTTCCAGATCTGGCATTGGTAGCACAACGTTGGGATGAAGATTGTATTGTCAGTCATAGTTGACTATGGATTTAGCAGCACCGCTAGAATTTTTTTTTTTTTTTTCGCAGCGTATTCTCTGTTTCTTTGAAAGAAGCAATCAACATTTTTCGGGCACATTATGAGAAGAGGAAAGTTGGAATACTTGGTTACAATTGGCAAAATAAATGGAAAGAGAGATCGCGGACGACAAGGAGAGAAAATACTGGATAGCTTGGTGTCATGGCATGGAAAACAGTCAACAGAACTGATACGATGCACTGTAGATAGAAGATTGTGGAGGGACATGATCGCCTGCGCTAACCGGTATGGCACATGATGATGATGATTCTCTGTTTCTATTAATTTGTCTGCTTCTTGTTTGAGCTGGAGCTTTAGAGTGTTTCCAAAGAGTGCGGTCTGCAGCTATTTCTTCCCAAGCTACAGTGTTTATGTTTATTCATGTCGCTTTCACACGTCTACAAATCGAAGTTTTGAGCACCCACTAGTCCTTTTGACATCTGCCAGTTGTCTGTAAAATATATCTTTTTGTATAATGAGTAGAAACATGTCATATATTCAACATTCCTGTATGGTGCAGAAATACGTACACTAAATAAGAAAAAGAGTTGACAATCTAAGCCTTGAAAATGTGGATCTATAGAAAAATGGGGAGAATTGGATGGACAGAAAATAAGACAAAGAAAGAAAGTTCTGAATCAGATGAGAATGAACAAATAACTACTTAAGATATTTTTAAAAAAAGACTTGAAAATGTTGGGACATGCGAAGAGACACAATACTCTAGTGAAGGTCATCTTGGAAGGGAAGGTACACGGCAGTCGAGGCAGAAGTAGACCAAGACTAAAGTTGACTAACAACCTATGGCACGACGGAGATAAGAGACAGTGTACATTGACGCTATATAGTAGTTAACTTTCGATATAGAGACGTCACCAAATGATGATGAAGATAGATTTACTGGCACGCCCATCACCACTTTCAAATTCAATATATTATCTCGTAATGTTTTTTGTAGATTGTGTAATGCGCTTTTCTGAAAGTAAAAAATGTAAAGTACCCCCCGTCACGCCAAGTGGCGTGTAGGGAAATATGATGTTAGTGACCTTATATTTTACAGACCTTCAGCACATGATTTTTGGGGTAATGTGGTCGGTACTACGCCCGTGCTGCTTTGCTTTCCCAGAAAAAAATCCGGTACCCATTTTAAGGCTGGGTGAACCCGAAAGCCGTCGGTTGGGATCGAACTCTACCCCTTGTCCTTTGTAGCCCAGTTTACTAACCACTGAGCTATCGCGGCTCCCGTGCTTTTCTGATGTTGTGATTCATTTCGAGACTTCTTGCGTGTCTCTGAGCTGAGCCATGACATCTATTGTCAAAGCTTCATCAATTGTTAGAGATCATAATCATCATTATCATCATCATCATAATCAAGTGTCATGCCTGCTGGCGTAGGTGATATTGCCTCTCCACAACTTTAGATCACGACAGTTATTTATAATTTCTGGTGTTGATCTTCTGTCAAGCCATTCTCTTACGCTGTCTGGTATCTTTTCTCTTTGCTCCCCTCTATCTCCTTATCCCTCAATTTTCCCTGTTGTCACAATATATTCCAGCTAAACCATTCTCATTACATGGTAAAAAAATAATGGTTATTTCTTCCTAATATTGGACATTATCTCTCTTTTTGCCTTGGCCTCTTTCATAACGTTTTCATTACTCTTCTTAGCTGATATCTTAGCCGTGGTATTTTCAACTTTGTGTTCGAGATAGTAGCTTTGATATCCAGATCTGTAGCACACTATATGGCTTTTGTCGTCTTGACAAATGGTTTGTAGCTAGCAATCATGATAAGTCGGGCATCATCTGTAATAGGGGATAACAGCGAAGGGTGAAAATGTATGACAATAGAAATGAGTTGAGTCAGGAAAACATGGGCAATTCACGTGGAGAGAAGAAAAGGGGGGGGGGGGGGGAGAGAGATCAGTTAGAGATCAGCTGAGATGGGATAACGAATTCTCGGGGTTTTTGGGAGAGTTCAAGGGTGATGAGTGGCTGAAGACAAAGAATATACGTGAGGGGCACGTTTAGAAGGCAGACAGTTGCTCATACGGTCGACCTGGTAGCAGGTTGTGTTATAGCTCGTTTCAAATCACTTGCCCAAATTCAAAACGCTATTGTTCAGTAACCGTTTGTTAAAAACTGTTGAAATTTTCCAAATGTTATTAGAATGCAAAAGACCCTTTAAATGTATATTTAACAAATATCTTGCAGCTGCAGTTTTCTTAAAGCGGCGAATTTCTCTGATGTTTGTCAAAATTGTAAATTGTGAACCCCTAAATAATAGAAATTACCGTAGTTGCTGGTCTATGATTAATTTTCACTAGGTGAAGGCGTGGCCGTAATGGGGAAATACCAGGAGAATTATTGTCTTCTCAGTTCGAGGACGGACGATAATATCAAGGTATACCTGTATGTCCAATTTTCATAGTTGTGTGGTCCTGAAAAGGACCGTTTGTTGAACTAATTTAAGGTAATATAGGGGCCAACATTGTGGGGGCTATATACTTTCATTCTGAATCAGACGAGTCTAAAAGATTAATAACTGTTTGGGTTGAACATTCCACAAACCATCATTTTTCCAATATTCCTCTTCCTGTTTTAAGACGTGGTCTTCACATTCAGCCCAATAATCTTTGTCTATATTTAATAAAGCGAGATTAGCAAGAGTCTTTACATCGCATATTTTGAATGTTGTATTTTCATCTGCCACTTGTCCTTTTAATTTTGCCCAGATTAGTTCTATTGGATTTAAATGAGCATGGTAAGGTGGCAGCCTCAAACTTATATGACCGTGCTCTTGGATAATCTTATCTATTTGAAAAATCTTTGTCCTTTGTTTTTGCTTTACTAGAGATAGTAATTCAGGTTTTAAGTACATGTTATTAAATTGTATGTGCTCCTTTGTGAGCCATATCTTAATAGCATCTTTTGTACTGGATGACGTCGGGACTTTATCTTCCAGTGCAACAATGTTGTGGTACGCTGCATTGTCCATTATTAGGCAAGATGGTCGACCTAGTGATGGGAGAACAGAATTTTCAATCCAATGTCTAAATATGTGACCATTCATCTCAGAGTGATAATCCCGATTGTCTATGGATTTTGAAAGAAATATGAGCTCTGCATTCTGTATTAGTCCATGTTAGACTACCTGCATGAGCAATTATCAAGCGCTGTCCTTTGCTGCTAGGTATTAATCTCTTAATCTTTCCATCTGATGACTGCCATTCCCTTTGGTTAGTGTGGTGAGCATTGATCCATGTTTCATCCAAGTACACAATATCATAACCTTGCTTGCGCACCTCTTTTACTTCACGTAAGTACTTGCTTCTCATGACTACTATATGTGGCTTCTCACAGATGATGTTTCGTCCATTGGAATACTTTTTGAATGTAAAGCCTGCAGCTCTCACATTCCTCCATAATGTAGACTTTGATATTTCAATACTGTCTTTCTTTTTCAGCGAAACTTTTAATTTTCTTATTGTAACAGTTTCATTCATACCCAAAACATTTTTCGAATTTCACGTCTACACCTCTGAATGAACGGAAATGGAACACACAATTTCTCAAGTGTCTAATTGTGTCAAACAAACCACGGCGAAAGCGTGCAAACACATTAATTTTACCGTGTATGGATTTTTACTCGCTATTTTTAACTTAAAATACTGTAAACATTAAGTTTTGACTACATCAATGGGTCGTTATAAATTTATATAAATCAAATAAGCAACAATAATAACCAAATGTTTTTTTTTAATGTAATTGTTTCCCTGTTGGGTTCTAATCATTATAACTTTACATGCAAATTTTGAACAACTTACAACAAGCGGTTAAAAAGCTATCGATTTTAAAAGTTGGGCACGAGTTATGAAACAAGCTATAGTTTACGGTCGACCTGGCAGCAGGTTGTTTTAGTTTACGGTCGACCTGGTAGCAGGTTGTGTTAGTTTACGGTCAGCCTGGTAGCAGGTTGTGTTAGTTTACGGTCAGCCTGGTAGCAGGTTGTGTTAGTTTACGGTCGACCTGGTAGCAGGTTGTGTTAGTTTACGGTCGACCTGGTAGCAGGTTGTGTTAGTTTACGGTCGACCTGGTAGCAGGTTGTGTTAGTTTACGGTCAGCCTGGTAGCAGGTTGTGTTAGTTTACGGTCGACCTGGCAGCAGGTTGTTTTAGTTTACGGTCGACCTGGTAGCAGGTTGTGTTAGTTTACGGTCAGCCTGGTAGCAGGTTGTGTTAGTTTACGGTCAGCCTGGTAGCAGGTTGTGTTAGTTTATGGTCAGCCTGGTAGCAGGTTGTGTTAGTGTTGGTCAGTTTTCAGTTGTGCGAGCAGGGAGCTCGTCGTGAAGTTAAATTGCCTAGTTTAGTAGCTACTCTATTTTACTGTGAGGCCATGTGATTTGGCCACGGTCTGAATGTGGTGAAAAAAAGTGAACATGTTGCATTTATTGAGGGATGAGCAATGGACTCGCTAACATTTGGCATGTTTTGTGAAGAGCTAGTTACTTGAGATGATTTCATTCTGTGTGAGCCGAGGAGCTAGCCAGCATGGTGGTATATTTGTCAGAAATTGACAAGTGATCTTTTTGTTCAAACGAGAGGCTTGCTAGTGAAACAGTTATATTGTTTGAAATGGACCATTTCTCTAATTCAGTAGGTGAGAGTGAGAGGTCGACATATTTAGTCTACTTGTGTTGAACAGTGGAGCTTCACTGGGCATTTGAAGCGAGCGAGAGGCTTGCTAATAATGCAGTTAATTTGTGTGCAATTGAACATTTGTCTAATTCATTATGTGAGAGGGAGAGGTCGACATATTTATTTCATTCTGAGCGCGCAAGGGTGCGTGCTTATGTTAAATTGTGTTGTGGAATGGAACATTGTCAAGTCCTAAGTGGGCAAGGTGAGTGTTATTGTATCCACTTGAATAGCAGAGTGGTTATGTTGTCAGCTGAATCAAGTTGAGGCCTATTTTATGAATACATTGTCTTGTTCAATTATTTGAGTCAGTGTAGTGATCATTGTCGGTGTGGCAAAGCGAACGAACGGAGGGTTGCAGGACATACAACAGGATGGAGCTCTGTGTGGAAGTTATGAGTAAACAGCGCCAAGTATTACACGGCCACGGCATCTTAACAGCGGCTTCGAGGCTTCATCATAGTTCTTATAACACATCATCATTGAGTGCCTTCTCCGTATCGAAGGTTGGCTACCATAGAGTGCCATTCTGCTCTATCTCTTGCTTTGATGGTGCAGATTGTCACAGGCTGACTTGTCCATCTTTTGATGTTACTCGTCCATGCTGGTCTTGATCTGCCTCTTTTACCTTGTATTTTCCCTTCCAATATTACATTTATTAAGCTATTGTGTATTTTAACATGCCCCACAAATCTCAATTGTCTTGTTCTAATTGTGTTTAGTAGTTCTCTTTTCATTTTTAGTTGTTTTAAAACTTCATCTTTTGTTTTTTTTTTCTTTCCACCCAATTCTACCGATTCTTCTATAAATCCACATTTAAAAGGTTTCAATTTTCTATTTTGTTTTCTTGTCTAATGTCCATGTTTCTGCATCATACAGGAATATTGAGAAGATGTAACATTTTGCTATTCTCACAAGTTTAGTAAAATAACAGTGTTTAATACTGGATGCTGTTTTACTGAGCAGCTTATCCCGTGTCTGAATCTGCCAATATTGGATAGACAGATCCGACCTCAGAAAGAACAATCTGTACCTGGCTTCGTCTCCTTTCTAGTGGGACGTCTATCGGTGCTGGAATGATCAAAATGAAAACAAATGACTAATTACCAAAATAAAGGATCTCGAAAGTAACCAGCTTTTATAGTCTTCGGTCATTACTGGCGGGGATTATGCCATATTCTGCTCGGGCTCTGAGAGTCGAACAGTTTTAGTTCATATGGGACATAGCCTGTGAGCCTAACGTTGCCAAACCTTAATCTAGAAGATCATGACAATACAAATAATAGAGATATAGACAGACGAGGTACAGACAAGGGGACAGACTATAGACTGAGGTACAGACAAGGGGACAGACTATAGACTGAAGTACAGACAAGGTGAAAGACTATAGACTGAGGTACAGACAGACCGACAGACTATAGACTGAGGTACAGACAAGGTGACAGACTATAGACTGAAGTACAGACAAGGCGACAGACTATAGACTGAGGTACAGACAGACTGACAGACTAAAGACTGAGGTACAGACAAGGTGACAGACCTTGTGAATGACTGAGGTACAGACAAGGTAACAGACTATAGACTGAGGTACAGACAAGGTGACAGACTATAGACTGAGGTACAGACAGACTGACAGGCAGACCGTGGACATGTATTGAAGAATTTCCAAACACCCTCCCCTGTACCTTGCTGACATGCCCTGATGGTAAACAAGGGTGTCCGATGACGTTTTATAGCAGCACGTGGCAGTCAAGTATTAAAATGTGACCGTTCTAGATCACAAAAGTCGAAAATGAGGCAGCCGCGCCGTTATTTTCTTTCAACTCATTGATCCAGGTACTTATTTTTTCAATATAGTCGACTAGAGAACGTCAAGATTCACTTGAAATCCCCGTTCACCTCGTTGTCAAGCCAGCACGCTACCACCACCAGACCACTGACGCTGTGATAATACCACACAATGTACTCACGGGCCCGCTTGGAGACTGCAAATAACAACCTAGTCTGCCTCATCCTCATCCGACACTATAAGCCACCTTTTTATATTCCGTCCAGTTTAGTATATATCTATCTTTCCCCAAACTCTTTCTCAGCACCACTCATCCTCTATCCTAATCCCCTTCAACAATCAATGTGAAATATCACATTATATTTATTATCCCCAACAACTGTAATTCTTGTTCACGACACGCATAAACTCTAATCCTGTAAATGAATGCGGGGTGTATTTTAAACTACACGCCACAATTATAATTATTATTTTATTTTCAAATTCGGATTGTAGCTTAACAAGATGAATAAAATTAGCTCCGTTAATAACGAATTTTTCAAGTCCATAAATATTATCAAACAGCTCATTATACTTCTGCTGTCGTCTGCGTCTATTTACAACCGAATGAAATGTGGCGCCAGTTGGGGGAAAGGAACACGCCCACAACAATTTAAATTAAACAGCTCCAGCTTTGTTGCGCATACGCGAAACCTTATTATGACTTAACGAGGGTCACAGGGCATTGTATTATTTTCATTGATTTTCTCTTTTTGCTAATGTTTATCTTATTATTATGTAATTGTATTTTACGATATTGTATTTATGTTTACTTTATCATATTTTATTACGTATAATTTTACTGGCTATCTGTTATATGGTGTAATTATTATCTTTTATTGTTCATCTCGATCTTGCGTGCGGGATCCTCGTTTTTTTTTTGTGTATAAAAAAAAAATACATAACTTTACGCTTGATCCCCATTATTGGGTCCTACCGAAGAGAGAAAAAAAGGGGTGGGGGTGGGGATCGTAGGTTTTGTGTTTGGAATGAACGAAAGGAAAGTGCAAGGGATAGCTAGAATAAATATTTCAATAATCACTTGTTAGTGCCCTAGATCTGGTTGCAAACTGTACAAGAAGACAAACCAGAAGACGACATCCATAACACCTGCTTCCATGGGGAAATCTCTGGAAGTTGTTTCATGTAATTTCAGTAATGTAGGCATGTAACTTTTTGAAATGTAACTCCAGAGCGGCTTATACCTTATACTTCCAGCGTGAATGTGTCTTTTTATGTGTTTAACTTAGGAAACCCATAGGAGACAGGACGAGCTTCTATTCTCAGACGATGCAACACTACTCATGGAAAAACAGAAGACCTGTAAGAACTATTTGAATAGACCAAACAGCACCGGCACTCAATACAACACGACAAACAACATCAACAAAACAGAAGTCATGAATATCGCAAAAAAGAAACAGAATAGCAACATAACGATGGACGGTAAACATATTGAACAGCTATCACCACTAACAAAGAAATCACTCTAGAGTCAAAACGGGCACTCTACAATACAATCTTCATTCCAACGTTCTGATATTAATGCCAGTTCTGGACACTAGATGCAAGAACAACAAGGAAAAAAAAAACACTGCCAAAATTAAATGTGTTAGACGAATGACAGAAAACATCACGAGAGATAAGATCAGAAATGAAGAACTGAGAAAAAGCTAGGAATAATTCAGCTTTAGAGTACATAAAGAAACAACAGATGAAATGGGTTGGCCACGTCATGAAACATAAATATTTAAAAGTAAACACGAGTCTTCAAGAAACGTTGCGAGAACACCAGACTCATGGGCCGAACACAAAACAGCGAAAGGCCACAAATTATATCACCCTTCGAAGCTGAAAGGCAAATGTGAAAAGAAAGAAGAGGAATAACTTTGTTTTAATTTAGTGGACCGGAAATCTTCATTGTACAAGGAACAACTCAGTTGTGCTCAGATCCCCCCACCCTCAGCACCGTCCTCAGTAGACAAAGGTTAATTACTACTGGAAGCTATTCTGGATGTTGAATCAAAGAGATGAGTAAAATATCTCAGGGAAGAGGCCAATAATTACAGAGCTGCGGTAAAGCTGGTAGTAGGAGCAAGTAGTGGGGTTCAATGTACACTGGAGAACCTATTCATAAAGTATGCAGGATGATGTGTTGGGCAGTGAAGTATGCAGGAGGATATGTTGGGCAGTGAAGTATGCAGGAGGATATGTTGGACAGTGAAGTATGCAGGATGATGTGTTGGAAAAAGAAGTGCGCAGGATGATATGTTGGGCAGTGAAGTATGCAGGATGATATGTTGGGCAGTGAAGTAAGCAGGATGATATGTTGGACAGTGAAGTATGCAGGATATGTTGGAAAGAGATGTGTGCAGGATGATATGTTGGGCAGTGAAGTATGCAGGATGATATGTTGGAAAGAGAAGTGTCCAGTATGATATGTTGGATAGTGAAGTATGCAGGATGATATGTTGGGCAGTGAAGTATGCAGGATGATATTTTGGACAGTGAAGTGTGCAGATTATATTTTGGACAGTGAAGTATGCAGGATGATATGTTGGACAGTGAAGTGCGAAGGATGATATGTTGGACAGTGAAGTATGCAAAATGATATGTTGGACAGTGAAGTATGCAGGATGATATGTTGGACAGTGAAGTATGCAGGATGATATGTTGGACAGTGAAGTGTGCAGGATGATATGTTGGACAGTGAAGTGTGCAGGATGATATGTTGGACAGTGAAGTGTGCAGGATGATATGTTGGGCAGTGAAGTATGCAGGATGATATGTTGGACAGTGAAGTGTGCAGGATGATATGTTGGACAGTGAAATATGCAAGATGATATGTTGGGCAGTGAAGTATGCAGAATGATATGTTGGACAGTGAAGTATGCAGGATGATATGTTGGACAGTGAAGTATGCAGGATGATATGTTGGACAGTGAAGTGTGCATGATGATATGTTGGACAGTGATGTATGCAGGATGATATGTTGGACAGTGAAGTATGCAGGATGATATGTTGGACAGTGAAGTATGCAGAATGACATGTTGTACAGTGAAGTATGCAGGATGATATGTTGGAAAGAGAAGTGTGCAGGATGATATGTTGGACAGTGAAGTATGCAGGATGATATGTTGGAGAGTTAAGTGTGCAGGATGATATGTTGGACAGTGAAGTATGCAGGATGATATGTTGGAAAGAGAAGTGTGCAGGATGATATTTTGGACAGTGAAGTGTGCAGGATAATATTTTGGACAGTGAAGTATGCAGGATGATATGTTGGACAGTGAAGTGCGCAGGATGATATGTTGGACAGTGAAGTATGCAAAATGATATGTTGGACAGTGAAGTATGCAGGATGATATGTTGGACAGTGAAGTATGCAGGATGATATGTTGGACAGTGAAGTGTGCAGGATGATATGTTGGACAGTGAAGTGTGCAGGATGATATGTTGGACAGTGAAGTGTGCAGGATGATATGTTGGGCAGTGAAGTATGCAGGATGATATGTTGGACAGTGAAGTGTGCAGGATGATATGTTGGACAGTGAAATATGCAAGATGATATGTTGGGCAGTGAAGTATGCAGAATGATATGTTGGACAGTGAAGTATGCAGGATGATATGTTGGACAGTGAAGTATGCAGGATGATATGTTGGACAGTGAAGTGTGCATGATGATATGTTGGACAGTGATGTATGCAGGATGATATGTTGGACAGTGAAGTATGCAGGATGATATGTTGGACAGTGAAGTATGCAGGATGACATGTTGGACAGTGAAGTATGCAGGATTATATGTTGGAAAGAGAAGTGTGCAGGATGATATGTTGGACAGTGAAGTATGCAGGATGATATGTTGGACAGTGAAGTGTGCAGGATGATATGTTGGACAGTGAAGTATGCAGGATGATATGTTGGAAAGAGAAGTGTGCAGGATGATATGTTGGAAAGAGAAGTATGCAGGATGATATGTTGGACAGTGAAGTATGCAGGATGATATGTTGGAAAGAGAAGTATGCAGGATGATATGTTGGACAGTGAGGTATGCAGGATGATATGTTGGACAGTGAAGTATGCAGGATGATATGTTGGAAAGAGAAGTGTGCAGGATGATATGTTGGAAAGAGAAGTATGCAGGATGATATGTTGGACAGTGAAGTATGCAGGATGATATGTTGGACAGTGAAGTATGCAGGATGATATGTTGGAAAGAGAAGTGTGCAGGATGATATGTTGGAAAGAGAAGTGTGCAGGATGATATGTTGGAAAGAGAAGTGTGCAGGATGATATGTTGGAAAGAGAAGTGTGCAGGGTGATATGTTGGAAAGAGAAGTGTGCAGGGTGATATGTTGGAAAGAGAAGTGTGCAGGATGATATGTTGGAAAGAGAAGTGTGCAGGGTGATATGTTGGAAAGAGAAGTATGCAGGCTGATATGTTGGACAGTGAAGTATGCAGAATGATATAACACAACAATAAGTATGCATGATGATATGACACAGAAAAGTCTGATGGAAGATATGTTATATAATCATCGGCTTCAACATAATCATAATCATCATCATAACCATCATCATCATAACCATTATCATCATAATCATCATTATTATAACCATCATCATCATAACCATCATCATCATAATCAACATCATAACCATCATCATCATAACCATTATCATCATAATCATCATAATCATCATCATCATAACCATCATCATCATAATCAACATCATAACCATCAATATTATAAACATCATCATCATAACCATCATCATCATAATCAACATCATAACCATCAATATTATAACCATCATCATCATAACCATCATCATCTTCACAATCATCATTAAGACCTTCATCATAATCATCATCATAATAATCATCATCATAATCATCATCATAACCATCATCATAACTATCATCATCATAACCATCATCATAATCATCATCATAACCATCATCATTAAAACCACCATCATCATAACCATCATCATTATAACCACCATCATCATAATCATCATCATAACCATCATCATCATAACCATCACCATAATCATCATCATAACCATCATCATAATCATCATCATCATCATAACCATCATCATCTTAACCATCATCATTATAACCATCACCATAATCATCATCATAACCATCATAATAATCATCATCATCATCATAACCATCATCATCTTAACCATCATCATTATAACCATCCCCATAATCATCATAATCATCATCATCATAACCATCATCATCATAAGCATCATCACCATAACAATCATCATTATAACCATCATCATTATAACCATCATCATCATAATCATCGTAATCATCACCATAATCACCATCATCATAATCACCATCATCATAATCACCATCATCATAATCACCATCATCATCAACAACATCATCATCATAAGATGCTAGGCCGGAAAGCAATTATCTCTCCCCACATCTCTCGGTCCATCATACACGCCATAATCTCATTAGGTGATCTGTGGTTATATCATTTGAATAAATGGTTCTGTTTGATATTTTTCCTATTGGTTTTCCTGTGCTCTTCTTTCCATTAATTCTGCCCGGTGTTGTAGTATTCTCAACATCGTCTTTACGCCACACATCACTTGCCGAATAAATGTAGATTGTCTTAGGAACTGTATAATCGATCGTTTACGATATCGAGCTTTTCATCGGCGGCCTTAACAGGTATCTTTGTACAATGGGAGACTTTCAGATGCAAGTCAGTCATTTAACCTGGTGAGATTGCGAAGCTGCTGTTGTTAGGATCAATATCACTACATACCAGACGAATCCATAGGTGCTCCGGTATCCCCAATATAGAATCTGAAGAAAATCAGAGGCGTATCCTCTTCCACGACACGAACTCCGTAGCACGGAGTTAGATCTATGTTGTTGTGGGTAGATATATTTTTCTGATGCTTTTGTCCGATCAGTTTTCACATTTATGGCCTCCTCTTTTCGATTTTAATTGCCACGAGTTTGTGGATTATAACTCGAGAAGTGAGTTCAATCTTTTAATACAGAAGCTTTTTATCAATACAATGGAAGAGATTTCAGAGACAAAATGTTTCATAGTTTCAAGAATCAATCTACATATTTATATTTATCTAACATATTGCATGACCTATGGAAGCGAATCATGGACAGTAGACAAACAAATGAAAAAACAATTAGAGGCCACAGAGATGGGATTTCTCAGAGGAATGTTGAAAGTTCCCTGGACAGATAAAAAGACCAATGAGGAGGTTCTCAAAGAGGCCAACATAAAAAGGTAGCTCTTAAAAAACATCAGAAAGAAGCAATCAACATTTTTCGGGCACATCATGAGAAGAGGAAAGTTGGAATACTTGGTTACAACTGGCAAAATAAAAGGAAAGAGAGATCGCGGACGACAAAGAGAGAAAATACTGGATATCGGTGTCATGGCATGGAAAACAGTCAACCACAGAACTGATACGATGCACTGTAGATAGAAGAATGTGGAGGGACATGATCGCCTACGCCAACCGGCAGGGTACATGATGATGATGATGATGATGATGATGAGCATATTGCATATAATATATGAATTATTAGAAAATTTAACAAGGTGTTAGATTTGACCAATACCAAAATGATACAAGACATATAAAAAAGAATATGATTTGGTGATGGTTCATAATAATCAAATTCGGAGTGACGCACAGTGCGGCGAAACGTACTGAGAGTTAATAAACTTTTCAACGGAATCAAGACTGTGTTTTATGAGTCATCACATGAAGTGTACAATTGTCTTTTAAAGTTAGTTTCTGTGTTTATATCGTATAGGAGAAACAACAATTTGAAAAAAAAATGGTACGGTTAAAGCTTTACGTAATAAATGGACGACATAAATCTGAACGGTGCTTCGGCGCAATAGGCCTTCAGCAGGAACAAACAAATCATAACAATATCATTTTTTCTGCTTTTTTATTCATTTCTACTTTACAATAAGCTTTAATGCAGCCTCGCATTTTCATGCATTTATATGCAATTTTTTTTTGCTTTAAACCCTTCATGTCATGTTGGTTTTCATTCTGATTTCATCTCTTATAAGTTTCTTCTTTGCCTCAACCTTAAACGTTTTATTTTTGTGTTGATGTATTCGATAAAGTTTTCATAGGAACGATGGCCAATTATTAGTTTTCCTAGGAACGATGACCAATTAGTTTTCCTAGGAACGATGACCAATTAGTTTTCCTAGGAACGATGACCAATTAGTTTTCCTAGAAACGATGACCAATTAGTTTTCCTAGGAACGATAACCAATTATTAGTTTTGCTATAATGCACTAACCTCTTGTAGATGTCTTTTGGCATTGAACTGTAATATGTTTCAATAGGATTGATAGATGGGCAGGCATAACTGCACACAAAGATAGAGTAGGGGAAAGAAAGGGAGAGAGAAAGAGAGAGATAAAGGGATAGAGAAATAGAGAAAGAAAGGAAGAGAGAGAGAGAGAGAGAGGTGGGGGAATCTTACATCTTAAAAAAATTCTCACCTAGATTCTGCTCGTTAACATCAATTGGCCTGCTCATCGTTAACAATTTTGCTGATAGCTCAACCTAGGCCGTGCACCTGTTCGTAGATAAAGGGAAAACCCCAATCAGGGCTGCTTGTGTAAGATCTATCTCAGAGAGTGCTCTGACCCAATTAAAAAAACACTTTCAACTGACCTGAAATGAAATACTAACCTTAGCAGAGAGTCACGGGTAAACTTAAGAAAGTACTATCACCAAATCATCATCATCAAGTGCCATACCTGCTGGCTTAGGTGATCATGTCTATCCACAACTTTCGATTTCGACAGTTATTTATCATTTCTGTTGTTGACCTTCTGCAAAGCCATTCTCTTAAGCTGTGTAATATTTTTTTCTCTTTGCTTCCCTCTGTCTCTTCGTCCCTCAATTTTCCCAGCTGTTACAATATATTCCAGCTGTTCCCTTATCATAACATGTCAAAAATAATGATTGTTTCTTCCTTGTTCTCATTACTCTTCTTAGCTGTCCACGGTATTCGCAACATTCTTCTGTAAAATTACATACCACCAAGGCATAAAACGTGATGAATTAAGCAAAGAATTTTACCTCAGTAACGTACGTCAGCAACTTACCTCAGTAACTTATCTCAGTAACTTACCTTTGTAACTTATCTCAGTAACTTACCTCAGTAACTTATCTCAGCAACTTACCTGAGTAACTTATCTCGGCAACTTACTTCAGCAACTTACTTCAGCAACTTCCCTCAGCAACTTGCCTCAGTAACTTATCTCGGCAACTTACTTCAGCAACTTCCCTCAGCAATTTACCTCAGTAACTTACCTCAGTAACTTACCTCAGTAACTTACCTCGGTAACTTACCTCAGTAACTTACCTCAGTAACTTACCTCGGTAACTTACCTCGGCAACTTGCCTCAGTAACTTACCTCAGCAACTTACCTCAGCAACTTACCTCAGTAACTTACCTCGGCAAGTCTTCAGTAATTGCTTACTAATATGGAAGTAAATTTTTGTTAGCAACCCCTACCATTATTTTTAAAATTATTGACAAAAATTACTCTCACTTTTAGCAAATAGTATAGCTACTATATCACATTTGTAATTACCAAAATTGGAATACTTGGTTACAACTGGCAAAATAAAAGGAAAGAGAGATCGCGGACGACAAAGAGATAAAATACTGGATAGCTTGGTGTCATGGCATGGAAAACATTCAACAACAGAACTGATACTATGCACGGTAGATAGATGATTGTGGAGGGACATGATCGCCTACGCCAACCGGCAGGGTACATGATGATGATGACTATATCACAGCTACTCTCTAGCTAACCACAGAAGCTAACAAAGGAATCCCGTCTTAATGGAGAAGGAATTTCTGTTGTTTAAAAAAGTCGTTCTCAGCAATCAAAATTTGAAAGACACTTTACAAACTCCACATAGCAATGTTCGGAGTGGAATGATGATGACCCGTAAACAGCTCAATAATTCAATAACGCGGCAACTAATATCAGCAATTAATCTCACAATCTAGTCTCAGTAATAAATATCTGCAATTAATCCCAGCAACTAATCTCAACAAAGAGTTATAGCAGCTAGTCTCAGCAACTAATTAAAATAAAACTAGTCTCAGCAATAAATCTCAGCAATTTTTCTCGGCCCCTGATCTCAGCAATAGTATCAGCAACTAGTCTCAAAAACTAGTGTCAGGTACAAATTTCAGCAATTTGTCTCAGCAACTAGTCTCAGCAACTAGTCTCAAAAACTAGTGTCAGGTACAAATTTCAGCAATTTGTCTCAATAAATAGTCTCAGCAATTAGTCTTTGCAAAAGTCGCAGCAAATAGTCTCAGCAACTAGTTTTAAATACTAATACCAGCAAATAGTCAGCAAATAGACTCACCAAATAATCTCAGCAACTAGTCGCAAAAATTAGTCTCAGCAATAAATCTCAGCGACTAGTCCAAGCAACTAATTGCAGTACCTAGCTTCAGTATTTAGGTTCAGAATATAACCTCCTTGCAATCTTCAACAAAATAAATCTCTGCGAGTGTTCTTACACGATCACTATTATACTCGGACGGCGCCCATTAGCACAGCGATCTTTTTTGCCTGATTACACAGGATGGTCTCAGCACAGCCCACGAACCCCTCAGCACCGGTGACCGTCCATGGGATTGTGCCATTTAGGAGAACTGGCTATTATCGTTTCTTAAACATAACTGGAAAAAAATTAGCAATAGTAACACAAAAATAAACGGCCTTAAGAATACGCGACACAATAATAACAAGGCAGTAAATTTAAAATTACTGAGGACGTGCATCTTCCTGATCGCAACATATGGTTGTGAATCATGGACAATCTCACAAACAGTAAGTAAGAAAATCGATTCATTTGAAATAAAATGCTGCCGAAAAATCTTTCAGAGATCTTGGATAATGAAAAAAGAATAATGAAGACATTAAACGATGTAAACATTAACTCTTCGTAATAAAGAATCGATAACCTCTGAACTCGGGTGATATCTGCCTGCATGGCGAGAGACAAGCTCTCTTAATCAACGGATTCTCACCTGAGTACTGAAGATGTCAGTTGGTGATGGAAATAAATCACTGAAAATTCAGAGCCTGAAGGAAGATCATAGATGGTCTTTGCTAGTGGCTATTCGCTGATGAAATGAACAACAAACAATAACGGAGTAAGAACTGACATAACTTAACGTCAAGAAGTAATCTTAACAAAAGAAATGCTCAGCAACATATCTATTAATTTAACTTCTGCACCACAAATTAATCTAAGTAAAAACTCCCAATAGTTAATATCTGTTAACTCCCAAAATTAAATGTACCAGTCCAATATCAGTGGATAAAGAGATACAGCGAAAACAATGGCGCTGGATAGGATAAACACTACGGAAGCCAACTGAGAGTATTACACAACAGTCCCTTTTTTGGAATCCCCAGAGAAAAAGACAAAGAGGAAGACCGAGGAATTCTTGGAGAAGACAGATAGGAGCAGAGATGAAGATGATGGAGAAGACATGGAATGATCTTAAAAGAATGTCAAGAAATAGAACGGCTTGGAAAGTGTTTGTTGAAGACCTATGCTCCAAAGGGAGCTGAAAGGTAGAAGAAGAACTCACAAAATGTAGCTTTTGCAACGCGCAGCATAAATTAACCTCATCAATTCTTACCTCTTGTAATTCAACCTCGAAAACAACTCTCTAATTGTAAATACATTATATAAGATCACAATTTAATCTTATCAATGTTTACATTTTAACTTGAGCAATAACTCTGAAGAACTTAACTACAACAACGCTCACAGTTGAACTTCGGGTCAATATGGAGGATAGGCGGCAATGAACCGTTGAGTCACTGTCTGAAAAGGTTCATTGTTGCAATTTCCTCATATTTCGAGTCCGGCTGGCAGCAGGGGCTATTGAGATTAGTGCTCTGTGCACTCTGTGAGCTGTGTGCTTCATCGGATGGTGTTTCTATATTCCGATTGCTTTGGATGAATGATGATATCGTACGACAAAGGGTAGTTCAGTTGCGTTCACTGTCGGTGCTAAATGCCTTATGTCTGTTGACGTGTGCTGTGTTTGTTACGATCGGGACTGCAGTTGCTTTTCCTTGTTTGGATATTCGATGAAATGTTAATTCAGATGAATCCACTGGTACAGGCGGTTGAGTAGTTATGTTCTTCATTTGTTTGCATTGATACGGGGACCTTTTAATAGCTATAACTAACTATAACTATACCTAATTCAACTGCAGCAACAACTCACAATTCAACTTTAGTAACGGGGTACTAGTTGGTCTCGTGGCAAGACACCGGCCAGAGATTGTAGGTTCAAATCCTGGCTGCACCAGTTGGGATTTTTATTTATGATATCTCTCTGCAGCAACCACACCTGGTCTCAGCAACGAGGCCCGGCGTGAAACGCCAATTATTCATGGGCAAAAAAATATGAGTATCACCGAAGACGGAGTTATCTGCCTGTGCGGCGAGGGTCCACTGTGTACACGGCTGCCATGGAAAAGCGGATTAAACACGCACAAATCAGTTACTAGTTTCTAGGAACTTCGTCAGAGGTAAAAGCTGGCGAACTCAAAAAAAAGAAGAAAACCTTAATACCAAACTATAATTCAATCTGAGCAGCAATTCACATATCAACCTTCATAACAATTGTCACGATTGAACCTCTACAACCACCGTCACAATTCAATCTCACAACAACTCACATATTCAACCTCAACAGCTCCCACAATTCAACCTCAACAACAACTCTTACAATTCAACCTTTACCACAGCTCTCACAATTCATCTTCTACAACAACCCTCACAATTCAACTTCAGTAGCAACTCACATATTCAACCTCAACAAATACCTTCACTGTTCAACCTCAGCAGCAATTCATAATTCACCCTCAACAGCGATAAATGCAGTGCTCATCAAGAACAGCAACTTACAATTTAACTTCAACAAACACCCCCACAATTCAGACGTAACAAAACAACTCACAATTCAACAACAACAACAACAATAGCAGCTCACAAATCAATTTCAAACAAACACTCCCACAGTTCAAACTCAACAACTCTCAATTCAACAACAACTTACAATTCAACATCAACAGCGATAACTCACAATTCAACAACAACAGCACTCACAATCCAACCTCAGCAAACACTCCCACAATTCAACCACAATAACAACCCTTAATTCAACATTCAGCAAACACTCCCACAATTCAACCACAACAATAACAACCCTTAATTCAACCTCAGCAAACACTCCCACAATTCAAACACAACAATAACAACCCTAACCTCAGCAAACACTCCGACATTTATCCCCAACAAGAACCCCTATCAACATAACCCCCCACCCATCCGCTCTGCCAGAGAAAGAACAATAAATCAGATTTTCTTTGAGCTCAATCCTTAATGACGTTATAGACAATCTCTATCTTTATTTTTTCAACATTTGTGTTTCAGGTTTATGTTCTTTCATATCCCCTGAGAATTGTCCTACAGGTCGATATGTGGGACTTATCGTTTGACATATTAGATTATGTAAGTTTGAAACCGTAACTGTTACTGTAAGAGAATATCAAGATGCAACTTCCATACTTCAAGCGGTTAACTAAAGTATGACCTTTTGGCGTCTTGTCACGGTTGGCAGCAAGCAATCATGATTATTCAGTAGTTTTGTCAAATATTAGTTTCTTATGATGGGGGCTATTTTACTGAGCAGCTTCTGTCGTGGCCGAATCTACAAATAAATGGACAAATGGATAAACAAATCCGACTGCAGAATGAACAAGACGCAATTGTTATGCCTTGCTTATTCTCCTCTTTCACCAGCGCATTTTCCCCCTGATTGTAAAATCATCTCTTCCTGGAATGCTTTTGTGTCGTTTAAAAAAAAAATATTTTTGTTCTACATTTTCTACGTTCTGACGCCATATGTTAACGTCATCAAGACATGTGGGACAAATGAACAACTAAAGTATCACTCTTTCAACAACTGCAAACCATCTGCTACAGGGGAACCCAACGTAAAAGGTTCAGACAAGACTCATTGTTCTTTTAGCTTATTATTTTTTTATTATGCCATCAATCTTTTGATAACCAATTATTTATATGAACGTAATCAAACTGACGTCTAAAAGAAAATGTAGATGATGAGGTGGTGGCCACACGCCGGGTCTTGGCTACCACTGGTTACACAACGTGAGTGAAGCGGGAGAAATCCTACTGGGCATGACCTAAAGCATGACGTCTGTGACGGTGGATGACGGAGGAACCACATGCCCAATGACCCAGAAACTGCAGCAACGATATGTGTAGTACACACTCACACAAAAGGCATGTTCTAGGCGCGCGCACACACACACACACACACGCACACGCATACACACACACACATAGCCCTAATAAACAAATGTTGAATCATGGATGCTTGGGTTGAATCATTCTACGGTTGAAACAACAAACAAGAGCTTGATTGAGAGAAGAAATAACATTTTAGAAAATTAAAAACGTCTTGTGATAACCCTTCACCTGGAACCAACAGGAAGAAAGAAACAAAACAAGGAACACCTAGGAACATATGGGGACACATATAACTTCATCCTTGAGATGGATATCAGAAAAATAAAATATACATGGAGACAAATAGAATATGAAGTAAAGGACGAAAATGATAACATAGAACTCCATTTTTCTATAGAATTAAGATATTTAGAAGAATTAGTTGTTACACTGTAAAAATAATATGCGACTTACTGTTCCAATAAAATTGATGCATGGATTTGCAATATATGTTGAAAAATGTAAACCCTTGAAATGTGGATTTATAGAAGAATGGGAAGAATTGAGTATACAAAGAATAAAACAAATAATGAAACTTTTAAACATCTAAAAATGAAGAAAGGGCAATATAACACAATTTAAACAAAAGAAATTGAATTTTTAGAACACATAAAAAGACACAATAACTTGCTGAAAATCAACTTGGAGTGGAAAATGCAAGTTAAACGAGCTGGCAAACATTCAGTGGCTGATAACATCAAGAGATGGACTGGGGACATATAACAGCCTGCATCATCGACAGAATAGAATGATACTCACTCCTTCGGATGAAAAAAAAATGGGAGTTAAGATGGGCATAGCCAGAAACGAGAAATTTAATGGGCGTGTAAGAAGACTTTTTAACCAACTTAGATCTGGAGTTGTCAGTCACTGGACATTGCAGGACTTGCTGAGGAGGGGATCAGAGCACCTATGGTCATGTTCGGAGTGAAGTGATGATGACCCGCAGATAACTCAAAAACTCAATGGAATGACGCTTCATGATACCCAACCTTCCATGCTGAGACAGCACAGTATGATGATGGTGACGACGATGATGATGATGGTGATGATGATGATGAGAAAGAAAAGAATATTTATTTTTAATTTCCCCAATCCCCGATGTTTACAACAATCTCCCTCACTCGCATGTTTATCCCAGTTACAAAACACGAGCGCTGACCGAGTAGTGACTTAATTAAGAGATTCAAACGTCACCAAACCACGCCCCACATTTCACAGACAAAGAGCAAAGTACAATGTTTAGTGTCATGACGCACGAAATCCCCAAGTAAAACTTGAGATTAACTTTTAAAATTCATGTATATTAGAGGGGAAAAAAATCTTCTGTGTTCGTCTTACTTATCTTCACCGTCATCTCTTAAACGTTAAAATGGACGTAAATGGGCTATGTTTGTTATTTACAACAAAGTACGACCAATTCGTTCTACTCCAGCATGACATTTTTAAGCACCGGTTTACCGCTCTTCTTCGATCCCTTTTCCTATAACCAGACTGGTCAGTCTGCTTCCAGGCCGACCTCCTGGAACATTGAGTAGGATTTTGATCAGTTCTGGTTCTATGATACTGACGCAAAATATCAGTATTGAATCACTATCGTTTTCAACCCAGCTATAGTTGTTTCATACATCAATACTGATACAAGATGTCAAACAATGGCAGAACAGAAGCATACCAACTGCCGCCTTTACTAGATATTATTCTGTAGACTAATTAAACGTCAACGTTTTTCCCACTCCTTGCTAGTCGTATGGGGAATATAGTGTTAGTGACCATATTTTTCCATGACCACGACACATTTTTGGGAGATGTGGTCGGCAACACACCAGGCCGTCTTTACCTCCTAGAAAAATCTCTGGTACCCATTTTTAGAGGCTGGGTGAACCTCGGAGTCTTCTCGGTCCTTAAAAAATCCACATCTCCTGAGGATTGAACCCCGACCCCTCTGATGAAGAAGCGAGCACACTAACCACTCGGCCACCGAGGTGAGCACACTAACCACTCGGCCACCGAGGTGAGCACACTAACCACTCGGCCACCGAGGTGAGCACACTAACCACTCGGCCACCGAGGTGAGCACACTAACCACTCAGCCTCCGAGGCGAGCACACTAACCACTCGGCCACCGAGGCTTCATCTCACTATTTAGGGCTGTTAATTTACGTTTGCAACATAAAAACTCAAAAGTAGACTTTCCTTCACACCTTAAGACGAAAGGGGAATATGGCAGCTGGTACACACTCCTTCTTCAATGACGAACGGCATGTTTTATAGGTGGTGCTGTCAGTATAACGCCAGGTCGTCCTATTTTTTCCAGAAAAATCATATACCTTTTTAAGGCTGGTTGAACCTTTGGGGCCATCGATTGTGATCAAACACGGTCTGTTGTTCTAGTAAGTAAGTAACCAAGTTGACAAACCACAACGCTACCACGACTGTAGATTTAGAACAAATACAGTAACGCTAACAGTGAGTTAATATTATGCATAGCTGGCATCTTTATGTGGCACGGTGGGCCACTGTTTCAGCCTGGCTACCGCATTTAGTGTTACCATGGTAGCAAGCAGATCCTTACGCAGCAAGTAGTTCCTATAAAGCCTATGAGTAGGAAACTTATTACAGGGCAGATCTTCTGTATGTGGACACACCGGTCTATTATGTCACATGATATATGATGGAACAAAACAGTCTGTAATGTTGGTCTATGATGTTACATGATATATGATGGAACACAACAGTTTATGATGTTGGCCTGTGATGTCACATGATATATGAGGCTCACACCGGTCTTTGATGTCACAAGACATGATAGGACACAACGGTCAAGATGTCACATGATATATGATGGGACATAACGTTTTTTTATGTCACATGATATATGATGGAACACAGCAGTCTAAGATGTCATATGATGGAACATAATAGTATTTGATGGCATATAATATATGATGGAACACAACTGTTTTTGATGTCATATGATATACTGAAGGGAGGTCAAAAAGTAATGCACACCAATTTTTTTCTCGGAAACTATTCGGGCAAAATGTGTGAAATTTTCACAGATTGTAGCTGAACATCCCTTTTACACTACATTATTTTTCAACATAATCCCCGTCCAAGCGTATTGCCTTACGCCAACGCGAAACTAGGTCATGAATGCCTCGTTTGTACCAAGTTGTGTCCTGCTCGCGTAGCCATTTTTTAACTGCACGGATCACATCCTCATCATTGTCAAAGTGTTTCCCACGCAGGAATTTTTTGAGTGGTCCAAACAGATGGAAATCCGAGGGAGCCAGATCAGGGTTGTAAGGAGGATGGGGCAGTACATTCCAACCAAATTTGTTGATTGCTTCCCGTGATACCAGACTTGTGTGAGGGCGTGCCTTGTCATGTTGAAAAGCAACAAATCTGCAGATGGTTTATTAGGCCGAACTCTTTTGAACCGATTTTTGAGTTTTGTCAGTGTATTGATGTAAGCTGTCGAGTTGATTGTCTCACCTCTTGTCATTACATCAACAAGAATCACACCACCAATGTCCCAGAAGACAGTGATCATCACCTTTCCGGCTGATGGAGATGTTTTGAATTTTTTTCTTTTTGGTGACTGCGGATGATGCCATTCCATTGACTGCATTTTTGTTTCAGGCTCATAATAATGTGCCCACGTTTCGTCACCGGTAACAATTTTTGACAAAAACATTTCTCCTTCAACACCGAAACGCTCCAACAATTCAGAACAGAATGTTTTCCTTTGAACTCTGTGATCATTTGTTAGGCACCGAGGAACCCATCGAGCGCAAATCTTTGAATATCCGAGAGTTTTAAAAATTGCGATTGCACTTCCCTTGCTGACTGTAAGCTGCAATGCCAATTGCTGACTAGTGATACGCATATCCTTACGAATAATGGCATCAGTCCGGTTTAACATGTCTGTGCTGGTAGCCGAGGCAACACGTCCAGGACGCGGTAAATCATGCAGCTCCACTCGTACACTTTCTGCAGCTTTAATTCTCTGAACCCAGCGACTAACTGTGATCCTATCGACTGCAGAACATTTGTACACTGCACACAGTCGTTTATGAATGTTTGCCACAGTTTCTTTTTCCGCAACCAGAAATTCTATGACAATTCGCTGTTTGTAACGGACATTGTTGACAAGCTCCATTTTAACGGTTCATAGATTGCGTAATATTTATCAGAATGCTGTGCAATTTGGTACACATAATTGGAACATGTCATATTCCAAGTGTGCAAAATTGCATATTCCTATCTTTATTATTAGCCGAGAAAAAAATTGGTGTGCATTACTTTTTGACCTCCCTATAATGGAACACAGCGGTCTTTGATATCACATGATTTTTGATGGAACACAACGGTTTTTTATGTCACATGATATATGATGGAACACAGTGGTCTAAGATGTCATATGATATATGATGTAACACAACGGTTTTTGATGTCACATGATATATGATGGAACACAGTGGTCTAAGATGTCACATGATATATGATAGAACACAACGGTTTTTAATGTCACATGATATATGATGGAACACAGCAGTCTAAGATGTCATATGATGGAACATAACGGTCTTTGATGTCATATGAGATGAAATGCCAGATATGAGAGAAGCACTTTTACTACAAATCCCAAACTTCGGTAAATGACATGCTAGCTTTCTTGACGATATGAACAAGGCGCACAATGAGGCCCAGGCGTGGGACGGTGCATGGACTGAAAGTTGTCACTGACTCATAATTTACTGCTGTCTTCAAAATCGTTGAAACAAATGTGATCAAGACCCCACTCCACATCCTCAGGAAACTGAAAATCTGCCCAAGCGAGCAGGGACAGCAATATGTAACATGCTGTTGTCGGATGTGCCTAGCCTAAAGACACAGACATCGCAGCTTCTTACTTGCGTTCTACCGATGACTAAAGGAATACATCTCTTCGTCATCCGCCCTTAAAAGTACGTTAAAGGGCGTGTATGCGTTGTGTTGTTGATCAGTAGAACTGTGATATTTGCGCCTTTCGGCCCACCACATCCGACATTAGCATGTAATTTTTAAGTACCGGGTTGTCTTCGCTCTTCGATCCTTACTTCGATCCTTACTCGCTTGGGCAAACTAGACAAGATAGTCTGTTCCTAGAGGCACAGCGAAGAGGTGGAGTATGATCTGGATGGTTTTCGTTCACCTAGCCCGGCGCAAGCCTTCAGCTGTGAATCGTTGACAGCTTCCAGCTCCAGCGCTGTGGAGCGCCATGCGTCGTATCTCAGCTTCAACGACTATCAAAGAGCGGACGGCGAAGAGGAGTAAATATGGGCGAATGTAATACAAGACGGTACACATTTTCACTGATAGGTCAAAAAGGAGTGCTCGACAATAACCGGAACCTTATCCGTGAACCGCGATGCCCATCCAATCATTGCTACACTCCGCCTACGCACAGACTGTAAAGGTGAGCAAATCAAAATTAAATACGTAATGCAGGATCGATAACACGTGTTATCTGACACTTATGGAGTGTTATGAGTTCATTAGAAATTCATGACTTTATATGTCCACAACTGTCAACTGATTCATAACGCAGTTTAAGAACACACAATTAAGCTTGAATATTTCTTCCAACAAACTGCCCACGTACCTTCCCAGACGTTCGTAAACAGGGTATTAGGTAACGACTACCGGCTCATTCTAAATTAATGCTATAAATTAAGCTTTGCAATGATACTGTCAGAAATGATGAATGAAGAAACTGAACACGAAGGCGGGAAACAATGATACCCGTAAAGTAAATGGGAAAACAAATGTCTTTAATTTAGTGTTGTTATATTGTAATAAGTATTCGTTATTTGTTATTTTCGTTTTAAAGACTAAAAATATGTGTTAGTGTAATAGTATATAGATTAGGAGATACTAGATCACATAATTGGAGATAGAATTATAGCTTGGGTTGGATAGCTCAGTAGTTACCCATATAAGTAGATGACAGCAGAAGCAATACAATAATAACACAGACACAGACGAACAGTAGCAAGCTTTGGGAATTAAAAATGTGATCTGTCTTTGAAAAGTTGAGGAAATAGATGTAAACTTGACTTGACCATCACATGTCAAGAAGTTAGGTTGGCAAACTCGGGGAGAGGATATGTTAATGTGAGAGATGTCACTCTTAGGGTTCATGGTAGCATTATTTTTAAAACTCAGAGGTTAACTAAAATGTCAAGATGGTGTTTTGTTTTGCAAAATTTGACACAAATATAATCTACAGTTGAGCTTCGCATTCAACCATTGACTGGGATATCACTAGGCAGCGACTAAGCCAATACATTATCAAAATAAGGCAGAGGTATTTAGCCTCATGCATTAACAGAATTAGACAATATTTAGAGAGAAGCTTTAAAATAGAGAAACACCCAGAACATATAAAATAGACGAGCTTAGTCCGGCTTCAGTCGAAATTTCCTGAAGGAAGACGTGAGTTTTTATACTTATCGACTTCCACATAGTTAGTTAGTTTTTTGTTAATCAAATAGAAATGTAGAAGGAAGATCCAGAGATAGGTCAGTCAGGAAGACATAGTTTAATTGAGAAGTGTTTCAAGTTAGATTCAGTTTTTTTGTGCTCCAGAGAACAATAGTAAGTAGATTACTTAAGAGTAGAATTGAATAAGTCAAGACATATATAGATATACTCCCGTGCGCTGCCTGGGCCCGAAAGGGGAGTAAAGAATAGCGGCGCTGTACCCTACCAGGCATGTTCGTAAGAGGCGAGGAAGGAAGGTTGGACATGGGACTGTCTATCCCATACTGTAAAAAAATTAGGCGAAAAAACTTCACAAACATGGACAAGTTAAAGAAAAGAAAAAGAGTAAATCCGCCATCCAGGAAAGATAAGGGCTCTCCGTCTAAGAGACGTATGACGCAAGCCGGAGAAAGCCGTAAGGAGTCCGGATTGCCGACTCACCCTTTGTCTACCAGGAAATCGTCCAGAATTGGCACCTGGAATGTACGTACCCTAAATGAACAAGGAAAAGCTGCACAGGTAGCAGCAGAAATGACAAACTACAAGATAGATATTCTGGGAATATGTGAAACAAGATGGCTAGGAACGGGTAAAATAAAACTAAATGCAGGAGAGATGATTTTATCATCAGGACACCAGGAACCTGGAGCACAACATAGTGAATGGGTAGCTATAATGCTATCAAGGAATGCACAGAAGACACTAATAGAATGGGAAGCAGTCCGGCCAAGACTAATGAGAGCAGCATTTAAAAGAACCACAAACAAAATAAAATGACACAGTATCCAATGCTATGCACCAACCGACGATAAGGATGATTTAGTTAAAGATGAATTCTATAAACAGTTACAATGTCGGATGGATGCAAGACGAGCCAAGGATATTATAATCTTGATGGGAGACCTAAATGCTAAAGTAGGATCAGACAACAGAGGCTTCGAAGAGATTATGCGAAAACATGGAGATATAAACCAGAATGGAGAGATATTTGTAAATTTCTGTGCCCTTAATCAAGTGAGCCTAGGAGGAACAATATTCCAACATAAAAGAGTACATAAAGCTACATGGGTGTCACCAGATCATAGAACGGAAAATCAAATTGATCACATATGTATTAATAATAAGTTTAAGTCATCCTTACAGGATGTAAAAGTATATAGAGGGGCAGATGTAGCTTCAGATCGTCTTCTTCTGGTAGCCAAACTTAAACTAAACAGATATACTACAACGAATAAGGGTAGAAAGTATTTAAATGTAGGTTCTTTTTAAAGAACTAGGAATTAAAGATAAATTCGCAGTCACAATATCAAATAAATACCAAGCTCTCCAACAACTAGAAAATACAATAAATATAGAAGATCATTGGAACCAGGTAAAAAATATATGGAAAGAGACATACGAAGAAATACTGGGGAAAAGAGAACGCCAGAATAAGGCATGGATGACAGCAGAGACCCTGGACAAAATTAAAGAAAGAAAGAACAAGAAAGCAAACATAAATAAAAGCAAAACGAGAAATAACAAAGCCAAGACACAGGAAGCTTACACCGAAGTAAACAAAGAAGTGAGAAGATGCATTAAAAGGGATAAGAGGAAATATATAGATGACCTAGCTAAAGAGGCAGAAGAAGCAGCAAATAAAGGGAATATGAAAGAACTGTGCAACAGCACACAGAAGAGTTTAAGTGGAAAATACAAACAGATCAATGCCTTTATTAAAGATAAGAAAGGAAATCTGCTAGTTTTATAAGGGAACAAATGGAGAGATGGAAAGAGCACTTTGAAGAACTTTTGAACAAGACCCAGCTCAAATAATCCTCCAGATATACTACCAGCAGAAGAAGAGTTACACATTAACTGCGGAAAACCAAGCAAAGAAGAAATAAATGAAAGTCATCAAGTTATTAAAAGATGGAAAGCCACAGGACCAATTAAGCCATCACAACAGATATTAACACCTCTACCAAGATGTTACATAACCTATTAGATAAAATTTGAGAGAGGGAAGAATTACCTAAAGTCTGGAATGAAGATTATATGATCAAACTACCAAAGAAAGGAAGTTTACAGGAGTGCACAAATTATAGGGGAATTATGCTACTATCAGTGCCAGGAAAAATATTAAGCAGAATCATTCTGGAGAGACTAAAAGAGGCCATAGAGAAACATTTGAGAGATAAACAAGCATGTTTTAGGAAGAACAGATCATGTGCTCATCAAATAACTACTCTACATATAATAGTTGAACAAAGTTTAGAACTAAAATCCCCACTTTATATTGGATTCATAGATTACGAAAAGGCATTTGATAGTTTTGACAGAAAAATGCTTTGGAAGTTGCTGAGTCATTACGGAATCCCCATACAGTTTATTAACCTGATAAAAATAATGTATGAAGGAATGAAATGAAGTGTGGTGCATGAAGGACAGCTTACAGAAGTATTTAAAATAAGAACAGGAGTAAGGCAGGAATGACTTCTGTCTCCATTTCTCTTTCTACTGGCCATAGATTGGATTATGAAAATAATTCAAAACAACAGAAATGGAATCCAGTGGTCACTGACCAAGCAACTTAATGATGTAGACTTTGCTGATGACATAGCTGTCCTATCACACAGTCATCAACAGATGCAGGATAAGATGAGCATACTTGATGAGAGATCACAACAGCTATGACTGAAAATTAATAGAGATAAGACCAACATTATGAGAATTAATGCAGTTGGCAATAACCAAATAAAATTAGGGGAAATACCTCTACTAGACGTACAATCTTACATATATCTGGCCAGTAATATAGATAAAGAGGGAGATATCAGAAAATGATACCAAAATAAGGATATCAAAAGCAAGAGGAGCTTTCGTTTCATTGGGAAACATGTGGAAATCGAAAGAAATTAGGTTAAATACAAAAATAAAAATTTTCAACTCAAATGTTAAGTCGGTCATATTATATGGCTGTGAAACATGGAGAAAAACAAAACTGACAATCATGAAGATACAGACTTTCATTAATGCTTACGAAGAATAAAAAAAATGGAAATGGCAGGACAAAATCACTAACATAGAATTATGGAAATGTACCAGTCAAATACCATTGGATAAAGAGATACAGCGAAGACGATGGCGCTGGATAGGACACACACTGCGGAAGCCAACTGAGAGTATTACACAACAGGCCTTTTTTGGAATCTCCAGGAGAAAAGTCAAAGAGGAAAACCAAGGAATTCTTGGAGAAGACAGATAGAAGCAGAGATGAAGATGATGGGAAAGAGATGGAATGATCTTAAAAGAATGGTAAAAACAGAACGACTTGGAAAGTGTTTGTTGAAGACCTATGCTCCACTGGGAGCTAAAAAGGTAGAAGGAGAAGAGATATAGATATACGAGAAGCAAGTGTCAAGAAAGACGAGTTGTAATATTTAAATAGAATGAAAGATAGAATTTTGATTGCTACAGATAATATGTATTAAATGCGGTCTCAATATCCACTGGTGATGACCTATAGAGCGCATCCAGATCGATAACATTAATTGTAGAATTGACATTTATAATTTTAGATATACTCCACTGTACTTCAGTTGTACCATCGATGATCAAATAATCTTGTAGAAATAAAATTCATAGTCTGCGATTATTAACTACACGAATCCACGTCAAGACAGTGTTAGCACGTCGTGTTATGATCTATGTGTAATAATTATGAAAATATCTAAAATCTGTATCATAAAATAGTTACCAACACTCCCACCCAAAAGAATATGACTCTTGCTAAACTAAACGATAATCGCATTAGGTGACATTGATTTCTAAGCGCAGGTATGTCTCTAACACTTGCCTGTTGCGGAGTTGAGTGGTAGGAATGAAATGAGCAGGAATAGTGGAATTCTGGTAAGTAAAATTAATAGAAGATTTGCAGATCTATCAAAATCATAATTGTAGAAATCATTGTTAGATGAAAGAAAATTAACCACAAAGAAATACAAAGAAATCCCAGGTACTAGTGATATATATATATATATATATATATATATATATATATATATATATATATATATATATATATATATATATATATAGGAGATATACATATGTTATCATCAAGAGGAATGAAAAGAAGGGGAGAAACAAATATGTTGTTCCAGAAAAAATATAAGGATTTTATCAGCTTCTCTTGAAGAACAACTAAACTAAGAAAGAAAATCATTGTCTAGAATCTAGATCATAAATTCGAAGGTTAAAATAATGAAACAGAAGAAGAGACTAGGATCAAATATTTAACTCTTTTGAATTAATTTTGTACTTAATTAGATTAGATGTGTTAACGTTTGGAGCCAATATTTCATTTTCTTTCACTAAAGCAGACCTGTCAATATCGTCTGAAGTGCGAGTAAACAAACTCCAGATTTTTTTTCGGTTTTTCCAGTTAAAGTAAATAATCTTGCGTGGGATTTTTCATTGAAAACAAAATGGAAGAGTCACGCGTTTAGTCTTAGAGACGAAGTGTACTTGTCTGATATAATCAAAATGAAAAGATAACATATAAATTTTCCTTAATTAGCTATGGCCACAACATTTGTTTCTGCTTCCTTTGTTCAATGGCTTAGAACTATCTCAAAACACCGAAATGTTTGCCAGCCTGTCTGTACTTATAATCTTCTGTTTGTGTATGCTTTAGGTATGTATGTATATTTATATATATATAGTTATAATAACAGTTATTCGAAGGCCACGCTATCACTGCAAACGAATGAAATCACATAATTGCTCAACCGCCCGTGCCAGTGGAATCATCAGAATTAACATCTCATCGAATATCTAAACAAAGAAAGGCAGTTGCAGTCCTCATCATAGCCGCTACAGCACACACCAAAAGACATAAGGCCAATCGGCACCGTAAGTGAACGCAGCTGAACTGTCCTTCGTCATACGATATCCTCATTCATCGCAAGCAATCTGAATATAGAAACACCATCCGGTTGAAAAGCTCAGCCCACGGTGTGCACAAACAAATAAACTCAATATATCCGGTAGCAAGCCGGATGTGGAATATGAGGAAACAGCAACAAGAAACACTTTTCAGCGAGTACCTCAACGGTTGCCTATTCGCCATATTGACCGGACGTCTCACATATATTAAATCACATACAAATGTATAATTAAAGTCAATCACCTTAATCTTACAGTATAGTTTTAAACAAATCTTGGACGATGCCGACTTTGCAGACGACCTGGCACCCTTGAGCCCAACACAACCTTAAGCTTAAGAAAAAAAAAAAAAGACCAATTCCACATTTCGAGTCAAATAGGCCTTCAGATCAACACGACCGGAAGAAAAGTCCTGGATATCACTAGCATAACCTCTGATATAACACATAACAATGATACTGTATAGAAAGTGACTCATTGTGCTGACTTAACTAGCAAAGTGTTCAGAAACGGAGACATCACATTGTGTTGTGCTCAAGTCTGGTATAAAAAATACTTGTCAATTCCCACAATTCACTTATTCTATTCTTTCTGCCCATACTTAAGGAAACAACACATTACGGCTCGTGTGTTTATTTATGAAGCTCTTTACGTGTTCTATGAGGCCATCGTCTGTTACAAAATGCGTTAAAGTAAAGGAGAAATGCCGGATGTCTTTGATAATATTTATTCCTACTTCAAGAAAAAGAGTTCTCAAATGTTATGTAGAGCCAGCCTTTACATATGGATATGAATCATGGACAAAAGGATAACAGACAAGAAAATCACTGCAGTCTGTGGAAATGTGGTTTTGCAGAAGAATGTTGAGAATACTATGGACAGCTAAGAAGAGTAATGAAAACGTTCTAAAAGAGGCCAAAGCAAAAAGAGAGCTAATTTCCAATATTAGGAAGAATCAATCATTATTTTTTGGCCATGTAATGAGAAGAGAACAGCTGGAATATATTATGGCAACTGGAAAAATCGAGGGACGAAGAGATAGAGGGAAGCAAAGAGAAAAGATACCAGACAGCTTAATTAAAAGATTGGCTTGGCAGAAGGTCAACAACAGAAATGGTGAATAACTGTCGAGATCGAAAGTTGTGGAGAGACATGATCATAAACGCCAGCAGACACGGTACTTGATGATGATTATTCCTACTTACTTTAAGTGCAACGTATCGATATTGTCTCCATGGCAACAAACAAATACAATTTTATTGCAATGTGTGATAAAAAGCACAAAGATTACAATATAGATTTGAATGAAACATGATCTTGGGAGGGCTAGAAGGTCATGGCGTATGTCTCTCAACAGAACTGTTCTGGCTTCAATCCCTGTCACATGAGACTTCTAATACATTCAAATTGGTAGTTTCTTCGTGGATTTACCATCTCCAGTCCTCTCGGAAAACGACGAAAAAAAGAAAATCCCATATGCAAGCTGCCCATGTTAAAACTCAGCAGTTAAAAATCGAAAAGTGCAGGGAACTTGTTAAGAAATAAATAAAGATCTACACATGTCGAAGATGAATATGTCGGACCAGAAAGGCGAGAAATCGTGGCTTGCCACACACTAACGACACAAGGCATTGTTTACGTCGTGCAGTGAGTCGTCACGGTGGACAGAAACAAAGATCAATACGCTGATAAGTAGAAGACAAACACCAGCATGGTTCAATACTTTTGATGTCAAATACTAAAATAGAAGACAATTCCAGTGTAGGTCAATAAACTTAATGTCAAATACTAAAATAGAAGACAATTCCAGTGTAGGTCAATAAACTTAATGTCAAATACTAAAATAGAAGACAATTCCAGTGTAGTTTAATAAACTTAATGTCAAATACTAAAATAGAAGACAATTCCAGTGTAGGTCAATAAACTTAATGTCAAATACTAAAATAGAAGACAATTCCAGTGTAGGTCAATAAACTTAATGTCAAATACTAAAATAGAAGACAATTCCAGTGTAGTTCAATAAACTTAATGTCAAATACTAAAATAGAAGACAATTCCAGTGTAGGTCAATAAACTTGATGTCAAATACTAAAATAGAAGACAATTCCAGTGTAGTTCAATAAACTTAATGTCAAATACTAAAATAGAAGACAATTCCAGTGTAGGTCAATAAACTTAATGTCAAATACTAAAATAGAAGACAATTCCAGTGTAGGTCAATAAACTTAATGTCAAATACTAAAATAGAAGACAATTCCAGTGTAGTTCAATAAACTTAATGTCAAATACTAAAATAGAAGACAATTCCAGTGTAGTTCAATAAACTTAATGTCAAATACTAAAATAGAAGACAATTCCAGTGTAGTTCAATAAACTTAATGTCAAATACTAAAATAGAAGACAACTCCAGTATAGTTCAATAAACTTAATGTCAAATACTAAATTAGAAATTAACTCCAGTATAGTTGAATAAACTTAAATGTCAAATACTAAAATAGGAGACAACTCCAGTATAGTTCAATAAACTTAAATGTCAAATACTAAAAAAGAAAACAATTCCAGTGTAGTTCAATAAACATAATGTCAAATACTAAAATAGAAGACAATTCCAGTGTAGGTCAATAAACTTAATGTCAAATACTAAAATAGAAGATAACTCCAGTATAGTTCAATAAACTTAATGTCAAATACTAAATTAGAAATTAACTCCAGTATAGTTCAATAAACTTAAATGTCAAATACTAAAATAGAAGACAACTCCAGTATAGTTCAATAAACTTAATGTCAAATACTAAATTAGAAATTAACTCCAGTATAGTTCAATAAACTTAATGTCAAATACTAAAATAGAAGACAACTCCAGTATAGTTCAATAAACTTAATGTCAAATACTAAATTAGAAATTAACTCCAGTGTAGTTCAATAAACTTAATGTCAAATACTAAAATAGAAGACAATTCCAGTGTAGTTCAATAAACTTAATGACAAATACTAAAATAGAAGACAACTCCAGTATAGTTCAATAAACTTAATGTCAAATACTAAATTAGAAATTAACTCCAGTATAGTTCAATAAACTTAAATGTCAAATACTAAATTAGAAATTAACTCCAGTATAGTTCAATAAACTTAATGTCAAATATAAATTAGAACTTAACTCCAGTATAGTTCAATAAACTTAATTGTCAAATACTAAATTAGAAAGTAACTCCAGTATAGTTCAATAAACTTAATGTCAAATATAAATTAGAAATTAACTCCAGTATAGTTCAATAAACTTAAATGTCAAATACTAAATTAGAAAGTAACTCCAGTATAGTTCAATAAACTTAAATGTCAAATATAAATTAGAAATTAACTCCAGTATAGTTCAATAAACTTAATGTCAAATATAAATTAGAAATTAACTCCAGTATAGTTCAATAAACTTAAATGTCAAATACTAAATTAGAAAGTAACTCCAGTATAGTTCAATAAACTTAATGTCAAATATAAATTAGAAATTAACTCCAGTAAAGTTCAATAAACTTAAATGTCAAATACTAAATTAGAAAGTAACTCCAGTATAGTTCAATAAACTTAATGTCAAATATAAATTAGAAATTAACTCCAGTATAGTTCAATAAACTTAAATGTCAAATACTAAATTAGAAAGTAACTCCAGTATAGTTCAATAAACTTAAATGTCAAATATAAATTAGAAATTAACTCCAGTATAGTTCAATAAACTTAATGTCAAATATAAATTAGAAATTAACTCCAGTATAGTTCAATAAACTTAAATGTCAAATACTAAATTAGAAAGTAACTCCAGTATAGTTCAATAAACTTAAATGTCAAATACTAAATTAGAAAGTAAATCCAGATAGTTCAATAAACTTAAATGTCAAATACTAAATTAGAAAGTAACTCCAGTATAGTTCAATTAACATAAATGTCAAATACTAAATTAGAAAGTAACTCCAGTATAGTTCAATAAACTTAATTGTAAAATACTAAAAAACTTTTGTAGCCTGCCTTTTAGATTCGTCCTCTAGACTTTTCGCAGTCCATGTCGTAAATGGGCGAATTTTGTCTTAGCACTGTAACAACCCTAGTTTCTGTTACTAACTGTTGACTTCCACTGTAACAACCCTAGGTTCTGTTACTAGCTGTTGACTTCCACTGTAACAACCCTAGGTTCTGTTTCTAGCTGTCTATCTCCTGACTGTTGACTTCCACTGTAACAACCCTAAGTTCTGTTACTAGCTGTTGACTTACACTGTAACAACCCTAGGTTCTGTTTCTAGCTGTCTATCTCCTGATTGTGGACTGTCTACTTATACAATCATAGGTTCTATTACTAGCTGTCTATCTCTTGACTGTAGACTGTCTACTTATACAACCCTAGGTTCTATTGCTAGCTGCATATCTCCTGAGTGTAGACTGTCTACTTATACAACCCTAGGTTCTATTACTAGCTGTCTATCTCCTGACTGTAGGCTGTCTACTTATACAACCCTAGGTTCTATTACTAGCTGTCTATCTCCTGACTGTAGGCTGTCTACTTATACAACCCTAGGTTCTATTACAAGCTGCCTATCTCCTGACGGTAGATTGTCTACTTATACAACCCTAGGTTCTGTTTACAAGCTGCCTATATCTTGACTGTAGACTGTCTACTTATACAACCCTAGGTTCTATTACTAGCTGTCTATCTCCTGACTGTAGATTGTCTACTTATACAACCCTAGGTTCTATTTACAAGCTGCCTATATCTTGACTGTAGACTGTCTACTTATACAACCCTAGGTTCTATTACTAGTTGCCTATCTCCTGACTGTAGACTGTCTACTTATACAACCCTAGGTTCTATTTACAAGCTGCCTATCTCCTGACTGTAGACTGTCTACTTATACAACCCTAGGTTCTATTACTAGCTGTCTATTTCCTGACTGTAGATTGTATACTTCACATAGTTTTCCTGGAAGTATCCTCGTGCTTCGTGACTCTAAGTCTCACCGAAAGATCTTCTACGTTCTCATCATAGTCTGTTTGATACTGCTCTACTTCATCATTTTTTGGCCATGTAATGAGAAGGGAACAGTTGGAATATATTATCACAACTAGGAATATTGAGGGACGTAGAGAAAAGATACCAAACAGCTTAAGAGAATGGCTTGGCAGAAGGTCAACAACAGAAATGATAAATAACTGACGAGATCGAAAGTTTTGGGGAAACATGATCACCTACTCCAGCTGGCATGGTATTTGGTTATGATAATGATGAAGATGATGAATATATAGTACATTGTCTCTTTGTCAAATCCATGTCTGGGGGAGTGGTTAATCTCTTGGCAAGACGCCGACTTCGAGACAGAGAGGTTGTGGGTTCAAATCCCGACTACACCGGTAGGGATTTTTATTATGATTTCTCTCTGCGGCAACCACCCCTGGTCTCAGCAGCGAGGCCCGGCTTGAAACGTCAATTACTAATCATCGGCAAAAATATGAGTACCTCCGCAGTCGGAGTTACCTGCCTGTGCGACTAGGAACCCCTGCACACGGCTGCAACATCAACACACGAGAACAACATCAACACACGAGAACAACATCAACACACGAGAACAACATCAACACACGAGAACAACATCAACACACGAGAACAACATCAACACACGAGAACAACATCAACACACGAGAACAACATCAACATACGAGAACAACATCAACACACGAGAACAACATCAACACACGAGAACAACATCAACATACGAGAACAACATCAACATACGAGAACAACATCAACACACGAGAACAAATCCACACACGAGAACAACATCAACACACGAGAACAACATTAACACACGAGAACAACATCAACACACGAGAACAACATCAACATACGAGAACAACATCAACATACGAGAACAACATCAACACACGAGAACAACATCAACATACGAGAACAACATCAACACACGAGAACAACATCAACACACGAGAACAACATCAACACACGAGAACAACATCAACACACGAGAACAACATCAACACACGAGAACAACATCATCACACGAGAACAACATCAACACACGAGAACAACATCAACACACGAGAACAACATCAACATACGAGAACAACATCAACACACGAGAACAACATCAACACACGAGAACAACATCAACACACGAGAACAACATCAACACACGAGAACAACATCAACACACGAGAACAACATCAACAAACAATAAGATACAGATAAATACTACTACATCTAGGATGAGCGAGCAGGTAAGTCGAGGAGAAATAAACATAGGGACAAGAGATGAAATGATGAAACGAGAAAGAGAGAGAGAGAGATAGATAGAGAGAGATGTACTACATATCTGAGGTAAAAATATATACATGTAATATGCGAAAATGTGTCAGTTAATATATATATATTTATATAAAATGAAGCAAGACTCAACTGATGGCAAGACTGGACAGCACAGCTCACTGCGTCAAAGAATTTCAAATGTAAGTAAAATATGGCGGAAGTAAAAGAGGTTGATGAGAAACAAGTAACGTGATAGGACGAGAGTATATATAATCTCTATGTGGGGGGGGGGGGGGAGAGAGAGAGAGAAGAAAATATAGGAGTGTCTACAGTGACTAGCCAAGTAAAGAATATAAATCTGAACAAAATTCTGAGTGTATATAATAGCTAACCTGATAGAGAACTATAAAATAAAAAAAAAAAAAAAAAAAAGTAAAGTACCCCTGTCACGCCAAGTGGCGTCGTATAGGGAATATGGTGTCAGTGGCCATAAATGTTACAGACCTTCGGCACATGATTTTTAGGATAATGTGGTCGGTATTCCGGCCGTGCCGCATTACTTTCCCAGAAAAAATATGCGGTACCCATTAAAGACTGGGTGAACCGGAAGCCGTGGGTTAGGATCGAACCCTACCTCTTGTCCTTTGTAGTCCAGTTCACTAATCACTGAGCTGTCGCGGCTCCCTGATAGAGAATAGAAAGTTAAAAAATCTGACAACTCGCTCTATGATGAAATAGAAACATCAACAAGCACTTGCGGTGACTCAGTATTGATGTAATCAGTAAGAGTGCGAAATGATAGGACGCTGACCTTATTGGTGACCTCATCTATATATTCATCTACAATCACTGGTGAAGTTGCTTTACTTCTCTTACACTTATCATGTGTCGTGGTAGAAACCCTGCTTTACTTCTCTTACAGTTATTGCATATCATCGTAGAAACCCTGCTTTACTTCTCTTACATTTATTGTGTGTCGTGGTAGAACCCCTGCTTTACTTCTCTTACATTTATTGTGTGTCATGGTAGAACCCCGCTTTACTTATCTTACATTTATTGTGTGTCGTGGTAGAACCCCTGCTTTACTTCTCTTACATTTATTGTGTGTCGTGGTAGAACCCCGCTTTACTTATCTTACATTTATTGTGTGTCATGGTAGAACCCCTGCTTTACTTCTCTTACATTTATTGTGTGTCGTGGTAGAACCCCTGCTTTACTTCTCCTACATTTATTGTGTGTCATCGTAGAAACCTGCTTTACTTATCTTACATTTATTGTGTGTCATCGTAGAAACCTGCTTTACTTCTCTTACATTTATTGTGTGTCGTGGTAGAAACCCTGCTTTACTTCTCTTACAATTATTGTGTGTCGTGGTAGAACCTCTGCTTTACTTCTCTTACATTTATTGTGTGTCGTGGTAGAACCTCTGCTTTACTTCTCCTACATTTATTGTGTGTCGTGGTAGAACCTCTGCTTTATTTCTCTTACATTTATTGTGTGTCATCGTAGAAACCTGCTTTACTTCTCCTACAATTATTGTGTGTCATCGTAGAAACCTGCTTTACTTCTCTTACATTTATTGTGTGTCATCGTAGAAACCTGCTTTACTTCTCTTACAATTATTGTGTGTCGTGGTAGAACCTCTGCTTTACTTCTCTTACATTTATTGTGTGTCATCGTAGAAACCTGCTTTACTTCTCTTACATTTATTGTGTGTCATCGTAGAAACCTGCTTTACTTCTCTTACATTTATTGTGTGTCATCGTAGAAACCTGCTTTACTTCTCTTACAATTATTGTGTGTCGTGGTAGAACCTCTGCTTTACTTCTCTTACATTTATTGTGTGTCATCGTAGAAACCTGCTTTACTTCTCTTACATTTATTGTGTGTCGTGGTAGAAACCCTGCTTTACTTCTCTTACATTTATTGTGTGTCATCGTAGAAACCTGCTTTACTTCTCTTACATTTATTGTGTGTCCTGGTAGAAACCCTGCTTTACTTCTCTTACATTTATTGTGTGTCATCGTAGAAACCTGCTTTACTTCTCTTACATTTATTGTGTTTCGTGGTAGAACCCTGCTTTACTTCTCTTACATTTATTGTGTGTCGTGGTAGAACCCCTGCTTTACATCTCTTACATTTATTGTGTGTCGTGGTAGAACCCCTGCTTTACTTCTCTTACATTTATTGTGTGTCATGGTAGAAACACCGCTTTACTTCTTTTACATTTATTGTGTGTCATGGTAGAACCCTGCTTTACTTCTCCTACATTTATTGTGTGTCATCGTAGAAACCTGCTTTACTTCTCTTACATTTATTGTGTGTCATCGTAGAAACCTGCTTTACTTCTCCTACATTTATTGTGTCGTGGTAGAAACCCTGCTTTACTTCTCTTACATTTATTGTGCGTCGTGGTAGAAACCCTGATTTAATTCTCCTACATTTATTGTGTGTCATCGTAGAAACCTGCTTTACTTCTCTTACATTTATTGTGTGTCATCGTAGAAACCTGCTTTACTTCTCTTACATTTATTGTGTGTCGTGGTAGAACCCCTGCTTTACTTCTCTTACAATTATTGTGTGTCGTGGTAGAACCTCTGCTTTAATTCTCTTACATTTATTGTGTGTGATCGTAGAAACCTGCTTTACTTCTCTTACATTTATTGTGTGTCGTGGTAGAAACCCTGCTTTACTTCTCTTACATTTATTGTGTGTCATCGTAGAAACCTGCTTTACTTCTCTTACAGTTATTGTGTGTCGTGGTAGAACCCTGCTTTACTTCTCTTACATTTATTGTGTGTCATCGTAGAAAGCTGCTTTACTTCTCTTACATTTATTGTGTGTCGTGGTAGAAACCCTGCTTTACTTCTCTTACATTTATTGTATGTCATCGTAGAAACCTGCTTTACTGCTCTTACAGTTATTGTGTGTCGTGGTAGGACCCTGCTTTACTTCTCTTACAATTATTGTGTGTCGTGGTAGAACCTCTGCTTTACTTCTCTTACATTTATTGTGTGTCGTGGTAGAACCTCTGCTTTACTTCTCCTACATTTATTGTGTGTCGTGGTAGAACCTCTGCTTTATTTCTCTTACATTTATTGTGTGTCATCGTAGAAACCTGCTTTACTTCTCCTACAATTATTGTGTGTCATCGTAGAAACCTGCTTTACTTCTCTTACATTTATTGTGTGTCATCGTAGAAACCTGCTTTACTTCTCTTACAATTATTGTGTGTCGTGGTAGAACCTCTGCTTTACTTCTCTTACATTTATTGTGTGTCATCGTAGAAACCTGCTTTACTTCTCTTACATTTATTGTGTGTCATCGTAGAAACCTGCTTTACTTCTCTTACATTTATTGTGTGTCATCGTAGAAACCTGCTTTACTTCTCTTACAATTATTGTGTGTCGTGGTAGAACCTCTGCTTTACTTCTCTTACATTTATTGTGTGTCATCGTAGAAACCTGCTTTACTTCTCTTACATTTATTGTGTGTCGTGGTAGAAACCCTGCTTTACTTCTCTTACATTTATTGTGTGTCATCGTAGAAACCTGCTTTACTTCTCTTACATTTATTGTGTGTCCTGTAGAAACCCTGCTTTACTTCTCTTACATTTATTGTGTGTCATCGTAGAAACCTGCTTTACTTCTCTTACATTTATTGTGTTTCGTGGTAGAACCCTGCTTTACTTCTCTTACATTTATTGTGTGTCGTGGTAGAACCCCTGCTTTACATCTCTTACATTTATTGTGTGTCGTGGTAGAACCCCTGCTTTACTTCTCTTACATTTATTGTGTGTCATGGTAGAAACACCGCTTTACTTCTTTTACATTTATTGTGTGTCATGGTAGAACCCTGCTTTACTTCTCCTACATTTATTGTGTGTCATCGTAGAAACCTGCTTTACTTCTCTTACATTTATTGTGTGTCATCGTAGAAACCTGCTTTACTTCTCCTACATTTATTGTGTCGTGGTAGAAACCCTGCTTTACTTCTCTTACATTTATTGTGCGTCGTGGTAGAAACCTGATTTAATTCTCCTACATTTATTGTGTGTCATCGTAGAAACCTGCTTTACTTCTCTTACATTTATTGTGTGTCATCGTAGAAACCTGCTTTACTTCTCTTACATTTATTGTGTGTCGTGGTAGAACCCCTGCTTTACTTCTCTTACAATTATTGTGTCGTGGTAGAACCTCTGCTTTACTCTTACATTTATTGTATCGTAGAAACCTGCTTTACTTCTCTTACATTTATTGTGTGTCGTGGTAGAACCCTGCTTTACTTCTCTTACATTTATTGTGTGTCATCGTAGAAACCTGCTTTACTTCTCTTACAGTTATTGTGTGTCGTGGTAGAACCCTGCTTTACTTCTCTTACATTTATTGTGTGTCATCGTAGAAAGCTGCTTTACTTCTCTTACATTTATTGTGTGTCGTGGTAGAAACCTGCTTTACTTCTCTTACATTTATTGTATGTCATCGTAGAAACCTGCTTTACTTCTTACAGTTATTGTGTGTCGTGGTAGGACCCTGCTTTACTTCTCTTACAATTATTGTGTGTCGTGGTAGAACCTCTGCTTTACTTCTCTTACATTATTGTCGTGGTAGAACCTCTGCTTTACTTCTACATTTATTGTGTGTCGTGGTAGAACCTCTGCTTTATTTCTCTACATTTATTGTGTGTCGTAGAAACCTGCTTTACTTCTCCTACATTATTGTGTGTCATCGTAGAAACCTGCTTTACTTCTCTTACATTTATTGTGTGTCATCGTAGAAACCTGCTTTACTTCTCTTACAATTATTGTGTGTCGTGGTAGAACCTCTGCTTTACTTCTCTTACATTTATGTGTGTCATCGTAGAAACCTGCTTTACTTCTCTTACATTTATTGTGTGTCATCGTAGAAACCTGCTTTACTTCTCTTACAGTGTGTCATCGTAGAAACCTGCTTTACTTCTCTTACAATTATTGTGTGTCGTGGTAGAACCTCTGCTTTACTTCTCTTACATTTATTGTGTGTCATCGTAGAAACCTGCTTTACTTCTCTTACATTTATTGTGTGTCGTGGTAGAAACCCTGCTTTACTTCTCTTACATTTATTGTGTGTCATCGTAGAAACCTGCTTTACTTCTCTTACAGTTATTGTGTGTCGTGGTAGAACCCTGCTTTACTTCTCTTACATTTATTGTGTGTCATCGTAGAAAGCTGCTTTACTTCTCTTACATTTATTGTGTGTCGTGGTAGAAACCCTGCTTTACTTCTCTTACATTTATTGTATGTCATCGTAGAAACCTGCTTTACTGCTCTTACAGTTATTGTGTGTCGTGGTAGGACCCTGCTTTACTTCTATTACATTTGTCGTGCGTTGTGGGAGAAACCCCGCTTTACTTCTCTTGCACTTATCATGTTTCGTGGAAGAAACCCAGCTTTACTTCTCTTACATTTATCATGAGAAAGAACTTTCTAGCCGTTCTTACATCCTAGTATAAATCAAATAGTTTAAATATTGAATACAACTTCGATAATGAAATGTTGACTTTGTTATAATTTTACAGATAGGCTACGATAATGATGAATCTATAGTAATAATTAATTTAAAACATCATAAAAAAAAACCCCCAGAATTATTTAAGTTTTGTTTCTGCCCTCAAATTATCCTCGATGTATCTAATAATTGTGGCCACGACATAGTTTACACAATAAGTGTTTTATTTTTTTGTTTTTAAACAAAAGATGTGACGGCTCTCGTCACTTGAAATCCCTAACCACAACTGCCTGTGAAACTCATTGCCAGCTTGTTTTTTTATTCAACAAAAAAATTCAAATTTTACAGCATGAATGGCGCTTAAGTTTCTTGTTTAAAGTAACAGCATTGATTTGTATCATCTTCGCAGGGGCGTAATAACGAATGTAAAATAAGGATTTAGTGGTACCCCCGGGGTTCTATCCACGGTGCATCGAATCAATTCTGTTGTTGACGGTTTTCCATGCCAAAACACCAAGCTATCTAATATTTTGTTTCTTTGTCGTCCGCGATATTTCTTTCCCAGTATTTTGCAGTTGTAACCAAGTATTCTAACTTTTTTCTTATCATGTGCCCGAAAAATGTTGATTGTTTCTTTCTATTGTTTCTTAGAGCTTCCTTTTTGTGTTGGCCTCTTTGAGAATATCCTCGCTGGTCTTTTTAGCTGTCCAGGGAGCGTTCAATATCTGAGAAGTCCCATCTCTGTGGCCTCTAATAGTCTTTTCATTTGTATGTTTACTGTCCATGATTCGCTTCCATGGGTCAGAAGTGGCTTTATATAGCACCGATGAACTCTCTTTCTCAATTCTATTGACATGGATTTGTTGCATAAGACGTCTTTTATTTTCTGAAATGCTATTTTGGCCTGAGCTATTCTGCTTTTTATTTCTGTGTTCCATCTGATGTTATTATTGTGCCCAAGTATTTGACGCATTGCACTTGTTTCAGATTTTTCCCGTTTAGTTTTGCGCTGCATGCTGGTGATGATTGTTTCTTTGATATGCCCATTACTTCTGTTTTCTTACTATTCAGACTGAAACCTTTCTTGTTGCTTTGTTTTACTATTATGTCTATCATTTCTTGTAGTTCATTCTCTGTCTCTGCTATTGAGGCTGTATCATCCCCATCTCACAATTTGTTTATGTTGTGACCGTTGACTTCAATACCTTGTATATCTACTGTTTATCTCATAATATTTTTGCTGTAAAGTGAAAACAAATCGGGCGTAATGTATGAACCAGTAAAATATAATATAACGATGAAACATAATTCCAAACTTGAGTCCTGGAAAATATTGATGTGTAAAGATTTACACGCAAATATTTTATTTAAATTTTATTTATTTTTGTTTATTATTGCAATCATTAGCTACATCAGAGCCTGGAAATCGAGGAAATCAAAGCATTTTCTTGATGTTATCATCTATCTAGTTACGAGTCAAACACACCTGTTCAAAGCTATCATAACTAGGGTGTTCCCGGCAGTCAAAATGATTTAATCTTTATATTGTAAAGTCAGCGCAACTGACAACACAAATAAAAGTATTCAGCGAGTATTTTATTCTATTCCTGGAATCGCTTTCACTGCAGTCGGGACATCCCCATATCCGTTCAATCGTCCGTCCCAGCATTCCTCGAAGCGTAAACAGCCCGATTGTCCGTGTAAGGTTTTGATTATAGATACATCTGCTTTTCTCAACAAGCATTCCGCATCGGCCACATCCATTTTCTACCTTTATACTTCTCAGTCTCTCAATATATACATCATTGTCCCACCTTTAGACTTCTCAGTCTCTCAATATATACATCATTGTCCCACCTTTAGACTTCTCAGTGTCTCAATATATACATCATTGTCCCACCTTTAGACTCCTCAGTCTCTCAGTATATACATCATTGTCCCACCTTTAGACTTCTCAGTCTCTCAATATATACATCATTGTCCCACCTTTAGACTTCTCAGTCTCTCAATATGTACATCATTGTCCCACCTTTAGACTTCTCAGTCTCTCAATATGTACATCATTGTCCCACCTTTAGACTTCTCAGTCTCTCAATATGTACATCATTGTCCCACCTTTAGACTTCTCAGTCTCTCAATATGTACATCATTGTCCCAGCTTTAGACTTCTCAGTCTCTCAATATATACATCATTGTCCCACCTTTAGACTCCTCAATCTCTCAATATATACATCATTGTCCCACCTTTAGACTTCTCAGTCTCTCAATATATACATCATTGTCCCACCTTTAGTCTCCTCAGTCTCTCAATATATACATCATTATCCCACCTTTATTCTCCTCACTATCTCAATATATACATTGAGGATGACGTCATGGACGCACCAAAATGGCAGCTTTTTTATATTCGAGCCATGGACTAAGCAATGTTTACTTTGAACACCACGATATCTGTTATTGCAGCGAGTTGGCAGATTTTTGAAAATGTATTCATGGGTTTGAAGATAAATGTTTGTTCACAGTTCGTTAACCTTCGCTGTAGATAAAGTCTTTAATTTGATGGCTTCGTTTGTGACCTTGGTAGCTAAGGACCTAACTTGTGCAAACGGATGGCATTGGCAAGGATCATTTTGAAGCTATGAAGTGGGTTCATTTTGTGTTTAACTCAAAAGCATATGTGCTTTTTAACCAAAGACCTTTTTTTTTGGGGGGGGGGGGGACTCAAGGAAGATATCCCCGATGGAAGAATAACTTATATTATTAGTCCCATAAATGATTCGCTTCCAGAAGTTTATGATGTAAACAAAGCAGTTTTGTCATTGCAAGTGAATAATGCCCACACCTATAATTGGTCAGGATTGTGTAGCAGCAGCAGCTTTATAGCAAACACAGAAAACATCATAGGATTGTGCTGTTCTGAAACAGCTATGCCATGCTACCCTAGAATCGCCTTTAATGGGATTACTGTGACCACAAACCACTCTCCATGTGTGTGCCACATATCTACACCCCAGAAAGAAATACTGAATATAACAACATCATATGCCGTCTGTGATATTAATTACCACAAACCAGGAGCCTCCTGTATGGTCGATACAACTGTTGCACCAAGCACTTCATCAGCAGAGCCAGATCTATGGAATGTTAATCTGACATTGTTCTTGAATGATGTCCAAGTTAATGAAACATCAGAATCGTGTGGCAACAGCTACAAGAATGGAGCCGAGAACATCAAGTTCTGCTGCTATAAAGGAGACTTGCCTAGCTATCCCAGAATTGCCTTAAATGGGATCACTGTAGTTGAAAATTTCTCCTCTTGTGTAAACTATACATTCACATCCAAGAGTGAATCAGTGAAGGTCACAAAATCATATTCTCTCTGTGGTTTTACTAACTACAGGTCAGGTGGCTTCTGTTGGATTGGAATGATAACTTACCACCACTGTGTGTCTATATGTTTGGAATTGGAGTCATCAACGATGGCCTAACATCATCAAGTGCTACGACAATTATCATTTTCGGGAGGACGCAAACTTCCATGGTATATGGTGGATAGGCGGCAGGAACCATTGAAGGCTATGTTTTAAAAGTGTTCCTTCTTGCAGTTTCCTCATATTCCAAGTCCGGCTTGTTGCAGGAGCTACTGAGTTAAGTGCTCTGTGCACACCATGAGCTGTGTGTCTCATCCGTTTTGATCCTGTTTCGATATCCCGCTTGTTTACGATGAATGATGATATCGTATGACAGGGAACAGTTGGCTGTGTTCACTTTCTGCGCGGTTTCGCCTTATGTCTTTTGGCTTGTGCTGAGACTGCTACGATGGGGACTACAGTTACCTTTCTTTGTTTGGGAGATGTGTTAGTAATTCGGATGATTCCACTGGCACGGGCGGTTGAGCAATTATGGATTTTAATTCGTTTGCAGTGATACCGAGGCCTTCCATAACCAATAACCAATACATCATTTTCCCACTTTTAGTCTCCTCAGTCTCTCAATATATACATCATTGTCCCACCTTTAGACTCCTCAATCTCTCAATGTATACATCATTGAAATACCTTTAGACTCCTCAGTCTCTCAATATATACATCATTGTCCCATTTTTAGACTCCTCAGTCTCTCAATATATACATCATTGTCCCATTTTTAGACTCCTCAGTCTCTCAATATATACGTCATTGTCCCACCTTTAGACTTCTCAATCTCTCAATATATACATCATTGTCCCACCTTTAGACTCCTCAATCTCTCAATATATACGTCATTGTCCCACCTTTAATCTCCTCAATATCTCAATACATACATCATTGTCCCACCATTAGTCTCCTCACTCTCTCTCTCTCTCTCTCTCTCTATATATATATATATATATATATATATATATATATATATACATATATCAATCTCCCACCTTTAGTCTCCTCACTCTCTCTCTCTCTCTCTCTCTCTCTCTATATATATATATATATATATATATATATATACATATATATATATATATATCATTGTCCCACCTTTAGTCTCCTCACTCTCTCTCTCTCTCTCTCTCTCTCTATATATATATATATATATATATATATATATATCATTGTCCCACCTTTAATCTCCTCTGTCTCTCAATATATACACCATTATCACCACAAAGTCCCAAGATAACTTTGATACAATGGCATGCAGATTACAGAGATCGACCATACTTATATAATGATTACGGATTTTAGAGATCGACCTTACTTATATAATGATTACAGATTACAGAGATCGACCTCACTGATGTAATGATTACAGATTACAGAGATCGACCTCACTGATGTAATGATTACAGATTACAGAGATCGACCTCACTGCACTCAGAGTAGCCTCAGAGGTGCTCAGTCTTTCCCAACAGATGGCGCAAAGTACACACTCTGATTTGTTCCCGAAGCTTGCTGGTTATACACGTCTCTTGTTGTCCTTTTAACTGTCTATATGACTAGTTTCGTTTCCAACATCGAGAGTCTCACACGTCATCAATCATTTTGCTATTCTTTAAACAAAAATTTATACAAAACCGTAAGAATACCTCTCTAACTCTCTTGTTTAGAAATATTCTTCCACAAATGTACCTTTTTATGAAGGAACGAAATGTAGTGTGGTGCATGAAGTACAGCTTACAGAAGCATTTGAAATAAGAACAGGAGTAAGGCAGGGATGCCTTCTGTCTGCAATTCTCTTTCTACTGGCCATAGATTGGATTATGAAAATAACTCAAACAACAGAAATGGAATCCAGTGGTCACCGACCAAACAACTTGATGATTTAGACTTTGCGGATGACATAACTCTCCTATCACACAACCATCAACAGATGCAGGATAAAATGAGCATACTTGATGAGAGATCACAACAGCTAGGACTGAAGATTAATAGAGATAAGACCAACATTATGAGAATTAATACAGTTGGCAATAACCAAATAAAACTAGGAGAATTACCTCTATTAGATGTACAATCTTACATATATCTGGGCAGTAATATAGATAAAGAGGGAGGAACAGAAAATGATACCAAAATAAGGATATCAAAAGCAAGAGGAGCTTTCATTGCACTGGGAAACATATGGAAGTCCAAAGAAATTAGGTTAAATACAAAAATAAAAATTTTCAACTCAAATGTTAAGGCGGTCATATTATATGGCTGTGAAACATGGAGAACAACAAAATTGACAAACACGAAGATACAGACTTTCATTAATTGATGCTTACGCAGAAGAAAAGGATGGAAATGGCAGGACAAAATCACTAACATAGAATTATGGAAATGTACCAGTCAAACACCAGTGGATAAAGAGATACAGCGAAGACGGTGGCGCTTGATAGGACACACACTACGGAAGCCAACTGAGAGTATTACACAACGGGCCCTTTTTTGGAATCCCCAGGGGAAAAGACAAAGAGGAAGACCAAGGAATTCTTGGAGAAGACAGATAGAAGCAGAGATAAAGATGATGGGGAAGACATGGAATGATCTTAAAAGAATGGCAAGAGACAGAACGACTTGGAAAGTGTTTGTTGAAGACCTATGCTCCACTGGGAGCTAAAAAGGTAGAAGTAGAAGAATGTACCTTTGAAAATGAATGAATTAACGATGTCTTTATTTTCATGTATTAGTTGACTGCTGAGTATTTGAGTGTAAGGAAATCAAAAGTGAATATTACTTGAAGTTAGCGAACAAATCACAAAGCTACAACGCTCAGACGTACGCGTGGCGGTGCGGCTAAAACCACTGTTCCGATGGCTGAAAAGCAGGCGTACGGTGTTCGAAACCCGCGATGGACAGAAAGGATTTTTTTCTGTCGGGGGTGAAATAAAAAATCCTGAGTCTCACACGTCGTGGCGACTGCTTGACCAAGCGGCCTTTATCCCTCTGGTTCTATCGTTGCCCCCCGACATACACCAGCAATGGTACTATGTGTCGTAAAGATAGTTTTTTTTTTTTTTTTACGATACACAAAACGGTAAACACATCAAAAATAAACTAGGGGATAGAGACTCAAAGGCCGGACCCTTTTCCGGGCACATAGAACTCTAGATCCGCCCCTGCTTATGCAAATATTGTTTTATACAAGTTCCTTATTCCGTTCCACAGCGCCCTGTCGTATACTAGCCGTGATTTATGGCCTGCAGAAATATTTATACTCAGTAATTTATTAGGAAGAGAGGGGAGAGAAATGCAATGTCGGACATGTATCAAATAACATCCAAATAGTGATAGCCTCCCCCTGATAGTTTCACCACACTGGTAAAGCCTCAGATGAAAAGTACCAGGAAATACGTCACTGACGATGGGTACTTATATAAATGACTTGCCAGTTAGTGTTTCCTTTTCAAAGGTAAAAAAAAAAAAAAAACGAATAAACATGGCGTGTCGTGATGAAACCAGGGTCCAGATTACGTCGACCTTTTCGCTTGATTTCTACTTTCCATTGGAGCAATTCGTTGGAAAGCGAACAAGAAATTGTCTGTGGGGATTTGGCTCCGGAGAAAATGACCAAAAAATGTCTTTAGGTGTTGCCCTGCTTGTCTGCATGTTCACTTTTTAGTTTGAAAACAATTTGTCAGTTTTTCTTTTAAATTTATGTTTAGAATTTCGTCAGGAAAATTCTCTTCCCCCCCCCCCTTTCCCTCATTCTTCCCCCAACTTTCTTTTAAATATGAAAAGTAAGCTTTTAACTATAGCCATGCAGACAAGAAGGATAGTTTGAGCGGGGCAAGGGAGTTAGGAACGACAGAGATAGAGAAATGAGAGTTTGTGAATGAGAATTCCGCTGTAATAATGATGAAACTGCTAATGGGGGACGGGTTGACCTAAAGCAGTGATTCTCAAAGTGGTGCCCGCTAGCACCATTGCCCCCGCCGCGTGTTTTCTTGGTGCACGGGAAGTTCCAGGGAATGACGTCATTAATGTCTGACATTCAGTTGAAAGAAAGATTGAGAGAAAGTAAAATAAAGGCAAACATTAATATTTTTTTTCCTTCCCACTGAACAGACTCGATAACAACCAGCATCAAATGGTCAGAACAAAGAAGATTTAGTGGTTGGGGTTAGACTTGATGTGGTATCTTGAAAGGTTTGAGTAGATGTGAACGCAAATTAACATCAATCATACGTGCCCAACTTTGAAAATCGAACAGAAAAAAAAACAGTACCAAAACTCTCATTAGTTCAGTTTAGTGTAATGATTTCTTTTGTCATGCTTAATTTGCTGGTTATCTTTAGAAGGTATGTAATTATTTTGTTGGTTATCTTCAGAAGGTATGTAATTTTTTTGTTGGTTATCTTTAGAAAGTATGTAATTATTTTGTTGGTTATCTTCAGAATGTATGTAATTTTTTTGTTGGTTATCTTTAGAAGGTATGTAATTATTTTGTTGGTTATCTTTAGAAGATATGTAATTATTTTGTTGGTTATCTTTAGAAGGTATGTAATTATTTTGTTGGTTATCTTTAGAAGGTATGTAATTATTTTGTTGGTTATCTTCAGAAGGTATGTAATTATTTTGTTGGTTATCTTTAGAAGATATGTAATTATTTTGTTGGTTATCTTTAGAAGGTATGTTATTATTTTGTTGGTTATCTTTAGAAGTTATGTAATTATTTTGTTGGTTATCTTTAGAAGGTATGTAATTATTTTGTTGGTAAGACACAGTGCTTTATATTTATTTTTACCTTGAAAATGGAAACACATTAACCTTGCGACGAGCAAAAAAACTGTGTCGTAGATATAAGTAGTCGTTATTAACGACAAAGATGGAAACTGGCGCTCGAGGTTGTTTGGAAATTGTCCAGTGCTACCGTGGGCACAAAATGGTGGAGATTATCTTGTTAGAGTCTAAGTCATCTCGTTACTAGTATCAGTTGTATTAGCTTTGTGTGCCACGAGAAAAGTAGAGTTTGAGTATCACTGCATTGGTCTGACTACTTCACTTTGGTAGTTTGTCTCTGTGGTAGATTGTCTCAGTGGTAGGTTGTCTCTGTGGTAGGTTGTCTCTGTGGTAGATTGTCTCAGTGGTAGGTTGTCTCTGTGGTAGGTTGTCTCTGTGGTAGATTGTCTCAGTGGTAGGTTGTCTCTGTGGTAGGTTGTCTCTGTGGTAGGTTGTCTCTGTGGTAGGTTGTCTCTGTGGTAGGTTGTCTCAGTGGTAGATTGTCTCAGTGGTAGATTGTCTCAGTGGTAGGTTGTCTCTGTGGTAGGTTGTCTCTGTGGTAGGTTGTCTCTGTGGTAGGTTGTCTCTGTGGTAGATTGTCTCAGTGGTAGATTGTCTCTGTGGTAGATTGTCTCTGTGGTAGATTGTCTCAGTGGTAGGTTGTCTCTGTGGTAGGTTGTCTCTGTGGTAGGTTGTCTCTGTGGTAGGTTGTCTCTGTGGTAGATTGTCTCTGTGGTAGATTGTCTCAGTGGTAGGTTGTCTCTGTGGTAGGTTGTCTCTGTGGTAGATTGTCTCTGTGGTAGGTTGTCTCTGTGGTAGGTTGTCTCTGTGGTAGGTTGTCTCTGTGGTAGATTGTCTCAGTGGTAGATTGTCTCTGTGGTAGATTGTCTCTGTGGTAGATTGTCTCTGTGGTAGATTGTCTCAGTGGTAGGTTGTCTCTGTGGTAGGTTGTCTCTGTGGTAGGTTGTCTCTGTGGTAGGTTGTCTCTGTGGTAGGTTGTCTCTGTGGTAGGTTGTCTCTGTGGTAGATTGTCTCAGTGGTAGATTGTCTCAGTGGTAGGTTGTCTCTGTGGTAGGTTGTCTCTGTGGTAGATTGTCTCAGTGGTAGTTTGTCTCTGTGGTAGGTTGTCTCAGTAGTGGGTTGTCTCTGTGGTAGATTGTCTCTGTGGTAGGTTGTCTCAGTTGTAGATTGTCTCAGTGGTAGGTTGTCTCAGTGGTAGATTGTCTCAGTGGTAGGTTGTCTCTGTGGTAGGTTGTCTCTGTGGTAGATTGTCTCAGTGGTAGGTTGTCTCTGTGGTAGGTTGTCTCTGTGGTAGATTGTCTCAGTGGTAGGTTGTCTCTGTGGTAGGTTGTCTCTGTGGTAGGTTGTCTCTGTGGTAGGTTGTCTCTGTGGTAGGTTGTCTCAGTGGTAGATTGTCTCAGTGGTAGATTGTCTCAGTGGTAGGTTGTCTCTGTGGTAGGTTGTCTCTGTGGTAGGTTGTCTCTGTGGTAGGTTGTCTCTGTGGTAGATTGTCTCAGTGGTAGATTGTCTCTGTGGTAGATTGTCTCTGTGGTAGATTGTCTCAGTGGTAGGTTGTCTCTGTGGTAGGTTGTCTCTGTGGTAGGTTGTCTCTGTGGTAGGTTGTCTCTGTGGTAGATTGTCTCTGTGGTAGATTGTCTCAGTGGTAGGTTGTCTCTGTGGTAGGTTGTCTCTGTGGTAGATTGTCTCTGTGGTAGGTTGTCTCTGTGGTAGGTTGTCTCTGTGGTAGGTTGTCTCTGTGGTAGATTGTCTCAGTGGTAGATTGTCTCTGTGGTAGATTGTCTCTGTGGTAGATTGTCTCAGTGGTAGGTTGTCTCTGTGGTAGGTTGTCTCTGTGGTAGGTTGTCTCTGTGGTAGGTTGTCTCTGTGGTAGGTTGTCTCTGTGGTAGGTTGTCTCTGTGGTAGGTTGTCTCTTTGGTAGATTGTCTCAGTGGTAGATTGTCTCAGTGGTAGGTTGTCTCTGTGGTAGGTTGTCTCTGTGGTAGATTGTCTCAGTGGTAGTTTGTCTCTGTGGTAGGTTGTCTCAGTAGTGGGTTGTCTCTGTGGTAGATTGTCTCTGTGGTAGGTTGTCTCAGTTGTAGATTGTCTCAGTGGTAGGTTGTCTCAGTGGTAGATTGTCTCAGTGGTAGGTTGTCTCTGTGGTAGGTTGTCTCAGTGGTAGGTTGTCTCAGTGGTAGGTTGTCTCTGTGGTAGGTTGTCTCAGTGGTAGATTGTCTCTGTGGTAGATTGTCTCAGTGGTAGATTGTCTCAGTGGTAGGTTGTCTCTGTGGTAGGTTGTCTCTGTGGTAGATTGTCTCAGTGGTAGATTGTCTCAGTGGTAGATTGTCTCAGTGGTAGGTTGTCTCTGTGGTAGGTTGTCTCAGTGGTAGATTGTCTCAGTGGTAGGTTGTCTCAGTGGTAGGTTGTCTCAGTGGTAGATTGTCTCAGTGGTAGATTGTCTCAGTGGTAGATTGTCTCAGTGGTAGATTGTCTCTGTGGTAGATTGTCTCAGTGGTAGGTTGTCTCAGTGGTAGATTGTCTCAGTGGTAGATTGTCTCAGTGGTAGATTGTCTCTGTGGTAGATTGTCTCAGTGGTAGATTGTCTCAGTGGTAGGTTGTCTCAGTGGTAGGTTGTCTCTGTGGTAGGTTGTCTCTGTGGTAGATTGTCTCAGTGGTAGTTTGTCTCAGTGGTAGATTGTCTCAGTGGTAGGTTGTCTCTGTGGTGGGTTGTCTCTGTGGTAGATTGTCTCAGTGATATGTTATCACAGGGGCAGTTTGTCTCTGTGGTAGGTTGTCTCGTTGACAGTTTGTCTCAGTGGTATGTTGTCTCAGTGGTAGGTTGTCTCAGTGGTATGTTGTCTCGTTGACAGTTTGTCTCAGTGGTATGTTGTCTCAGTGGTAGGTTGTCTCAGTGGTAGGTTGTCTCGTTGACAGTTTGTCTCAGTGGTATGTTGTCTCAGTGGTAGGTTGTCTCAGCGATAGGTTGTCTCTGTAATAGTTTGTCTCTGTGATGTAACACAATGGTATATGACCTCACATGTGATATGATGCTACACAAGTTTTTTTGACCTCACATGGTATATGAAGCTACAAAATAGTTTATGACCTTACATGAGATATGATGCTACACAATGGACTATGATCTAATATGAGATATGACTTCAGATATGAGAGAAACACATTGAATACAACTCCAAAACTAGAATATGTAAAGTAATGTATAACTTTTGTCACACAGACAAAAATGAGAGAAAGAGAGTGAAGATTGGAGCGATTGAGATAGAAGATTTGTGAAAGTGAAGTGTAATGTAACAAGAATTAAACCGTTACAGTTGTATCTGCACTTGTGAATATCATGTTCCTGTTTGTGCGACTTTTTCAGTTTATTAGAACAATACAACACACATTATTTATTTAGGATGATGATTGTCTCCTCTTTGCTAAAGAAATGATAACAAAAAAAAAAAAAAAAGAAAAGAGCCCCCGTCACGCCACTTGGCGTATAGGAAATATGGTGTTAGTGACCATAAATTTTACAGACCTTCAGCACATGATTTTTGGGGTAATGTGCCGCTCTACTTTCCCAGAAAAAAAACCGGTAGCCATTTAAGGCTGGGTGAACCCGGAAACGGTCGGTTGGGATCGAACCCTACATCCTGTCCTTTATAGTCCAGTTCACTAACAACTGAGCTATCGCGGCTCCTAAAGAAATGATAGAATAATGTTAAATACGTTAGTAGTAGGACATAGGACAGACACCTCTGCTTGTGGAGATCAATCATAAATGGGTGTTGTAATGGAGGGTAACTTGCGTGGCGATAGATGGACGAATCATTTCACGTGGAAGATGTATGTTTACAGGAGGCCCCGGTAGCTTAGTTGAGAAAAAAAAAAACACTATAGGGCTACCGACGTTTGGACAATTCGTGTTAGATTTCCGCTGGTAGCAGTGTGAGTTGTACTTGTGGTTGGAAATAGAATTACCCCCACGGTCGACACAGTAACAGGCAGAAATGAATACCAGGGTTAGTTATTTAGTTTTTTTGGTTATGGAAGGTCCCGGTATCACCGCAAACGAATTAAAATCCATAATTGCTCAACCGCCCGTGCCAGCGTAATCATCCGAATTAATATCTCATCTCCAAAACAAAGAAAGGTAACAGTAGTCCCCATCGTAGCAATCTCAACACACGCCAAAAGACATAAGGCCTAAGGTGAAACTGCGCAGAAAGTGAACACAGCCAACTGTTCCCTGTCTTACGATATCATCATTCATCGTAAACAATTGGAATATTGAAACATGATCAAAACGGATGAGACACACAGCTCACGGTGTGCACAGAGCACTTCACTCAGTAGCTCCTGCAACGAGCCGGACTTGGAATATGAGGAAACTGCAACAAGGAACATTTTTCATGTTCCCGCCGCCTATCCACCATATACCGGAAGTTCAAAGTACTCTGGGAAGGTGAGGAATGCCTCATCGCATCTTTTCGATGTTTGAAGCGACACTGTCAAAAAGTCTCCGAACACTTCTAGGTAGGCGGTCTAGCACATATGTCTGGAAACCCACGTGTTGAGACGCCGATTCAAGTCTCCTACTGGACCTTTACCTTCATCATCATCAAGTACCAGGCCTACTGTCGTAGGTGATCATGTCTATCTACAACTTTCGATCTCGGCAGCTATTTATCATTTCTGTTGTTGACCTTCTGCCAAGCCAATCTCTTAAGCTGTCTGTTATTTTCTCTCTTTGCTTCCCTCTATCTCTTCGTCCCTCAATTTGTCCAGTTGTTACAATATATTCCAGTTGTTCTCTTTTCATTACATGGCCAAAAAATGATGATTGTTTCTTCCTAATATTGGAAATTAGTTCTCTTTTTGCTTTGACCTCTCTCAGAACATTTTCATTACTCTTCTTAGCTGTCCAAGATACTCACAACATCACATGTTTACAACACTCAGAACAAAAAATCACGAATAATCAACAACATAACAAAAAACAATGAACAATAGACAGCACGAAACAGGATCGAACCCATACTCCTAGACACAGCGCATAGCCACGAGAACCAAACGCTAGATCACACAGCCAATTAAGCCTGATTTTGTTGGTATTCTTTAGTTAAGCTTATAGTTGAGCTCCTTACTGTTAAATGATTTAGGCGGGGTTGCCTTTGACCGTTCTTGTTGTCATTCACCACTCGTGGACCACATGAAGGCACAGTGTGGAAGTCTTCTTAAAATCTGACCCCATCAATAATAATTCCTGTAAAATTAATGCTAAATAAACCACACTGAGGACAAATGTAAACATTAGCAGCAGTAATTAATTACACATTGGACCTTTATGTCAATTCTCAGTCCTCTTGTATTAAATACTATATGGTGAACTAATACACGGAAAAAGACTAATCGGCAGACCTAAACTATGACATCGAGATATATGTAAATCATCTCTGAATCATCTCCATATGTGAAAATGGCTGGAAACATCTGGCAAGTGATCGCACATCATGGAGAGCATGTATAAGGAATAGTATACCATCAATTGAGACTGTGCTAAGGCAAAACTTAGAAGAGAAAAGACTCATGAAAAAGGATGTAAAACCCTGTGGATCAATGGGCCTGATTTGTTCACTCTGTGGCCGTGTGTGTTTGTCAAACATTGGTAGAATTAGACACGAGAGAAGCTGTTCCACAAAAACAAAACCTCAAAAAATACACAGTAGCCTCCACCAGACTGTTTGACAAGACGAAAAGGGCCATATAGTTCATGTGTAACTGTGATAGTATCGGTCCCAACTTAATGTGCATGTTTCTTTATCTCTCTCTCTATTGCTTAATGTACATGTTTCTTTATCTCTCTCTCTCTTGCTTAATGTACATGTTTCTTTATCTCTCTCTCTCTATTGCTTAATGTGCATGTTTCTCTATATCTCTCTTGCTTAATGTACACGTTTCTTTATCTCTCTCTCTCTTGCTTAATGTACATGTTTCTTTATCTCTCTCTCTATTGCTTAATGTACATGTTTCTTTATCTCTCTCTCTATTGCTTAATGTACATGTTTCTTTATCTCTCTCTTGCTTAATGTACATGTTTCTCTATCTCTCTCTTACTTAATGCATATGTTACTTTATATCTCTCTTGCATCATGTACATGTTTCTTTATATCTCTCTTCCTGAATGTACATCTTTCTCTATCTCTCTCTTGCTTAATGTACATATTTCTCTCTCTCTCTCTCTCTTGCTTAATATACATATTTCTCTCTCTCTTTTACTTAATGTACATGTTTCTCTATCTCTCTCTTCCTTAATGTACATGTCTCTCTCTCTCTCTCTCTTTTACTTAATGTACATGTTTTTCTCTCTCTTTCTCATACATAATGTACATGTTTCTGTCTCTCCCTCATACATAATGTACATGTTTCTCTCACTCATACATAATGTACATGTTTCTCTCTCTCTCCCTTATACATGATGTACATGTTTCTCTCTCTCTCTCTCTTATACATAGTGTACATATTTCTCTCTCGTACATAATGTACATTTTCTATCTCTCTGATACATAATGTACATGTTTTTCTCTCTCTCTCTCTCATACATAATGTACATGTTTCTCTCTCTCATATATTATGTACACGTTTCTCTCCCTCTTTCATACATAATGTACATGTTTCTCTCTCTCACTCATACATAATGTACATGTTTCTCTCTCTCTCTCTCTCATACATAATGTACATGTTTCTCTCTCTCTCTTACATAATTTACACGTTTCTCTATCTCTCTCATACATAATGTACATGTTTCTCTCTCTCTCATACATAATGTACATGTTTCTCTCTCTCTCTCATACATAATGTACATGTTTCTCTCTCTCTATCAAAAGTATAATGTACATGTTTCTCTCTCTCTCTCATACATAATGTACATGTTTCTCTCTCTCTATCAAAAGTATAATGTACATGTTTCTCTCTCTCTCTCTCTCTATCTAAAGTATAATGTACATGTTTCTCTCTTTTTATCTAAAGTATAATGTACATGTTTCTCTCTCTCTCGATCTCTATCTAAAGTATAATGTACATGTTTCTCTCTCTCTTATACATAATGTACATGTTTCTCTCTCTCTCTCTTTCTCATACATAATGTACATGTTTCTCTCTCTCTCTCTCTATCTAAAGTATAATGTACATATTTCTCTCTCTTTCTCATACATAATGTACATGTTTCTCTCTCTCTCTCTCTCTCTTTCTCATACATAATGTACATGTTTCTATCTCTCTCTCTCTCTCTCTCTCTCTCTCTATCTATCTATCTATCTAAAGTATAATGTACATGTTTCTTTTCTGTCAAACAAAGAACTCTGACACCAGCACAACTCTTATTGACTTTGCTCATGTTTTATTTCTGATTAATGTTGACAATACTTCATCAGGGTGGCCTAACACTAACAGACTGATGGTACCTGAACAAACCGATCATCACTCTCGAGAGATCATGTAGTTATTATAAGTCCACATAACTATAACGAGATTATACTTATAACGGCGAATTGGTATCATCTTTTGTTTTGTATTATTAATACGTTTTTTTAAATTAATATGTTTCTTTATTATATGTAGCGAAATTCTTTCTTAGTTTTCTTCCTTGTTTGCTTTGTACATGTGGTAAAAAAAAAAAGTAAAGTACCCCCGTCACGCCAAGTGGCGTATAGGGAAATATGGTGTTAGTGACCCTATATTTTACAGACCTTGAGCACATGATTTTTGGGGTAATGTGGTCGGTATTACGCCCGTGCTGCTTTACTTTCCCAGAAAAAAAATCCGGTACCCATTAAGGACGGAAGCCATCGGTTGGGATCGAACCCTACCCCTTGTCCTTTGTAGTCCAGTTCACTAACCACTGAGCTATCGCGGCTCCCTTTTGTACATGTGGATTGAAGGGGAAAAATAAAGAATTTAGTGAACATGCAAACAAAATAATAGAAAAAAAAATAACAAAATATAAGTTATCTTTTTTTTTTTACAAAAGGAGAAAATTAAAAAGACGATTTGAAGGCAAGGTACCTGAAAGCAACACAGCTTGAAGCTGTCAACAACTACAATGGCTTGATCCATCTGTGAACTGGAACCATCCAGACCCTTCTCCACCTCGTCTCGGTGCCTCCAGAAACAGACTAACCTGTCTAATCTGGGGGAGCCAGAAGGGATCAAAGAGGGACGGCAACCCGGTACTCTAAAATACAGTGATGAGGTCGGATGTGCTGAATCGAAATGCGCTACTAAGCTACAACACATCAATGCCCACTTAACATCCTTGTAAAAAAAAAGGGGGGGGGGGGTGACGAAGATGATTATCAATTCTTTTAGGAATCATCGGATGAACGCCCGAAAGAAAGATTTAAAAAGATTAACAGAATTCTAAAAAGATCATTTCTTTTGAAGCATAAAGAGACACAATTATTAACGGAAAATCGTGTTGGAAAGGGAAATATAAGATAAACGAGCCGGTTGGAAACGGAAATTAATGTGGACAGACAACATCAGGAGGTTTCACCTAGAATGGAGGACATAGCTTGAACCACCAAGGCAAGATACATCGGGTTGACACTTATTTGTAGCGGCGACAACAGAATACGGTACAGAGTTCATTCTATGTCTAGTTTTGTAAAACAAAACTTTTCAGTTAAATGTCACGATCGATAAACTGAATTCATCAGTACGGCGTGAACGATTTGAGAAAGATAGACCAAGAAAGGAATGCCATGATAACGTCACAAGAAAAGATTCGTAAGAGCAATCAGTGGCAGGGAGAGAACGATGGACGAAGCATGGAGAAACGTCAAGATCAAAACGGACCCATCGAACTTGAATGTCAAAGGTTGAACAAGACAAAACCATTTTTTAAAAATCTGATTTGCTGTACAGTTGATAACTTAGAAAGGTCAAACACATATTTTTTTCCCCTTTCAAATTATCCGTTCATCGCTTTAGCGCATTTCATTTTTCAAAGGAAATAAATTATTTCATTAAAAATTGTGATTGCTGAAAGAAAGCTATTTTCGAGCCACGTGATCCGTGTACTGGAGTCTGAAGAATACAAGCCGCATGCCCGAGCAGGTCACCACGTAATGCACAGGTTAGCGTTTATATTTTACACCCGATCTTTCCGGCACGTTTTCACTTAATCAAACCCCCATTCACCTGAAAGGGAAAATACAGTTTTAATCCACTCGGCCATTCGCTCTCCATGATTGCTGTTGTGAATGACTTCTACACCATGATTGCTGTTGTGAATGACTTCTACACCATGATTGCTGTTGTGAATCAATCTTTCACCATGGTTCTTACTGTTAATGACTCATACTGTATGGTTCTTATTGTGAATGACTGCTGCAAAATGATTGTTGTTGTGAATAACATCTACGACATGATTGTTGTTGTGAATAACATCTACAACATGATTGTTGTTGTGAATAACATCTACGACATGATTGTTGTTGTGAATAACATCTACGACATGATTGTTGTTGTGAATAACATCTACGACATGATTGTTGTTATGAATTACTTCTACACCATGATTGTTATTGTGAATGACTTCTACACCATGATTGTTGTTGTGAATGACTTCTACACCATGATTGTTGTTGTGAATGACTTTTACACCATAATTGTTGTTGTGAATGACTTCTACACCATGATTGTTGTTGTGAATGACTTCTACACCATAATTGTTGTTGTGAATGACTCCTACAACATGATTGTTGTTGTGAATGACTCTTACGACATTATTGTTATAGCAAATGACTCCTACAACATGATTGTTATAGCAAATGACTCCTACAACATGATTGTTATAGCAAATGACTCCTACAACATGATTGTTATAGCAAATGACTCCTACAACATGATTGTGAATGACTCTTACTTGATAGTTTCTGGGAATTGCTCTTACATCATGTTCTAACAACACAACAGTAACTACGAACAATGTTTTTGTTACTGTAAATGGTTCTTACAACATCACTATCATCATTAAGTACGGTCCTGCTGGCGTGGGCGATCATGTCACCCCACAACTTTCTATCTCTACATTTGCTTATCAGTTGGCTTCGTTTCTAACATTGTTCTTAAATTGTCATGCACATTCTCTGCCTGTGTCCCTCTATAACTTTCTCACTCAGTTTTCTTCCTGTGTCCCTCTATAACTTTCTCACTCAGTTTTCTTCCTGTGTCCCTCTATAACTTTCTCACTCAGTTTTCTTCCTGTGTCCCTCTATAACTTTCTCACTCAGTTTTCTTCCTGTGTCCCTCTTTCACTTTCACCCTCAGCTGTCTGTGTGTGTGCCTTTATCCCTTTATCCCTCAATTTTTGGTCTGTGTCCTTCTATCACTTTGTCCCTCAGTTGTTTGTCTCTCTATCACTTTCTCCCTTAGTTGTCTGTCTCTATCTCTCTATCACTTTCTCCATGCAGGACTGTAGCTGCCTTTCTTTGTTTTGATATTCGATGAGATGTTAATTTGGAAGATTCCACTGGCACGGGCGGTGGAGCAATTATGGATTTTCATTCGTTGGCAATGATACCGTGGGATTCGACTAACTATAACTAACAATTCAAGTGAACGAAGGATAGATAGACAGACTACACAACTCTTTGGAAACAATGAGGTAGACAGGTTAGGTGATAAATTACATGAGATAGGTAAAAGTACAACCTATAAGGTATCGCAGCGCTATCTGAAAAACACATTTATTAACAAATGGAATACACAAGACGTGTACATGAAACCTACTGTCCTGGTCAACCCATATTCTACTGTCATAAAATCACTGACAATTTGTTGCTACAACATGATTGTTATTGTGAATGACTTCTACAACATGATTTGAATGACTCTTACATGGTTGTTGCTGTTGATTGCTCTTACATCATGTTATAACAACATAGCTGTTACTGTGAGATTAAAGATACCTATACAATACAGGTAAAGAACACATAGCAGAAGCTGCTAGAAGAAGGAATTGAACAATGCAGAAGGAAAAATCCTAATGAAAAAGTAACAACCAAATGGCAATGCATAAAGAAAAGCATACAAGAAACCTGCGACACCTTACCCAAAAGAGAAAAGAACAAAAAACAAAAATGGATAACTAACACCATCTTGAAAAAATGGAAGAAAGGAGACAAGCGATCAACACTGCCCAATACAATAAAATAGATAATGAAATACGCAAAATGTGCAAAAAGGCAAAAGAAGACTGGCTCAGCCAAAAATGTATAAAAATAGAAACTATGAAAAGCAAACAAGACTTAAGAGGAATGCACACAGAAATAAAGAGAATGACTAATAAAAATTAAAAAGCCACAAAAGGTGGATGCATTGCAGACAAAAAAGGAAAAATGCTAACAGACAATAAAGATATAATAGATAGATGGAAGGAATTTATAACAGAACTATTTCATGATCAAAGGGACAAGAAACCAGTTATAAAATGTACATCAGGCTATAACATCTTAAAATCTGAGGTGGAAAAAGCTATAAAAACTATGAAAAAGGGAAAAGCAGCAGGACCTGACAGCATACAGATAGAGATGATACAGGCACTAGAAGATTTGGCATTGAAGTGATTACAGACATGTGCAACGACCTATGTCATACAGGATACATACCAAACAGCTAAAAAACATCAACTTTCATTGAATTGCCTAAAAATAATGGTGCAGTTGAATGCAGTGACTTTAGAACAATAAGCCTAATGAGCCATGCTACAAAAATCTTGCTAAAGGTTATACATGGAAGGATTAAGAATAAAATCAATATTGAATTAGATGAGCAGCAATTCGGATTCAGGAAAAATAGCGGGACAAAAGAAGCCATATTCTGCATGAGAACATTAATCGAAAAGTACACAGAAGTAAACAAACTAATATATGTCTGATTCATAGACTACACCAAAGCTTTTGATAGAGTACACCACAAACAACTTATACAATGCCTAAAAGAAATACATCTAGATGACATGGACATACGAATAATATGTAATCTATACTGGGAGCAAACAGCAATAATAAAATATAACAAAGAGAACTCTACACCCATTGATATAAAAAGAGGAGTAAGACAGGGATGCAGCCTATCACCAAGCTTGTTCAATCTATCTATCTATTGACCTTTCGAGCTGGAGCCGGTCCATAGGGCGTAGACGAAGATACTCCTTCTCTTATCTGAATTTTTGTTCTAGCAGTTTTAAATTCTTTTAAAGATATTTTATCAAATCTCGCCATTTGTCTCTGTTCAGTGCAAGCAGCACTATCTCATTCAGGGAGCCGATTCCTGCTGCTTTTGCCTCTCTCAGCAATGTTTTTCTCAGTGTCTCTATGGGTCTTCCTTTTTTTCTCTTACCTGTTGTTTCCCACATGAGGGCTTGCTTTGCTATTCGGTTGTTATCTCTTCTCATCACATGTCCAACATATGACCATCGTCTTTTCTTGATTACTGAAGATATTAGTGGTTGATTGGCGATTTCTCTAATTTCCTCGTTTGTTTTAAATTCGTTCCACGCTATACCAAGTATTTTCCTTAGACATTTATTTTCGAATGCGTTCAACTTTGTTTCTATATCTCTTGTTTGTAGCCTAAGAGCACCAGAGCTGGAAGTTGTCAGCGACCCACAGCTGATGGCTTGCGCCAGGATCGGTGAACCAAAACCATCCAGACCCTGCTCCACCTCTCCGCGATGCCTCCAGTAACAGACTAACCTGTCTAGTCTGGCAAAGCGTGCAGGGATCGAAGAGGGAAGACAACCCGGTACTCAAAAATGTCGTGCTGAAGTTGGATGTGTTGGGCCGAAAGGTGCAAATATAAAAAAAAATATAGTTCAATCATCATCCTCATCATCATCATGTACCCTGCCGGTTGGCGTAGGCGATCATGTCCCTCCACAACCTTCTATCCACAGTGCATCGTATCAGTTCTGTTGTTGACTGTTTTCCATGCCATGACACCAAGCTATCCAGTATTTTCTCTCTTTGTCGTCCGCGATCTCTCTTTCCTTTTATATTGCCAGTTGTAACCAAGTATTCCAACTTTCCTCTTCTCATGATGTGCCCAAAAAATGTTGATTGCTTCTTTCTGATGTTTTTTAAGAGCTCCCTTTTTGTGTTGGCCTCTTTGAGAACTTCCTCATTGGTCTTTTTATCTGTCCAGGGAACTTTCAACATTCTTCTGAGAAATCCCATCTCTGTGGCCTATAGTTCAATCTATACACAAGGCAAATCTTTAAAAACATCATAGAGATGCCAGGCCTACAAATTAATGGAAAGATAATCAAAAACCTAAGATATGCTGATGATACTGCACCACTAGCAGAAAATCCTAAAGATCCACCACAATTACTTAATGAAACAAACATGACAAGCAAAAAATATGGACTAGATATGAATATCAAAAAGACTAAAACAATGATCATAAACAAAGAAAATACTCAAAACCCACAAGTGGATATAAAATTGAAGGAATAGACCTGGAGACAGTTCAGAACTACAACTACCTTGGACATACTATAACCAGTGATGGAAAATGTACATCTGAAATAAACAAAAGAATAGGAATGGTAAAAAGTAATTTTAATGTCATGAGGAATATACTAACATCAATACAAATAACACCTGGGCTAAAACTAAGAATAGCAAAATGTTACATCTTCTCAATATTCTTAGATGGTGCAGAAACATGGACATTAGACAAGAAAATAGAACAGAGAATTCAAGCCTTTGAAATGTGGATATATAGAAGAATAGGTAGAATTGGATGGAAGGAAAAGAAAACAAACGATGAAGTCTTAAAACAACTAAAAATGAAAAGAGAACTACTAAGCACAATTCAAACAAGAGAAAGCGATTTTTGGGCCATGTTAAAAGACACAACAGCCTGCTAAAAGTAATCCTGGAGGAGAAAATACAAGGTAAAAGAGGCAGAGGCAGACCAAGACTAACATGAACGAGTAACATCAAAAGATGGACAAATCAGCCTATGACAATATGCACCATCAGAGCAAGAGACCGAGCAGAATGGCGCTCCATGGTAGCCAACCTTTGTTGCAGAGACGGCACTCGATGATGATGATGATGATGTTACTGTGAGACGTTTTTACAACATCACCATCACATGTCCTGCTCGCGTGGGACAACTTGTTGCCGTGGCTCATTAACAATATGTCAACGTTCGTTTATTGGAAACTGATACAGTGGTTGGTTGTTTGCGTTCGTCACTTTTATATCTCTAGCGAAGGCGCGAATGACGTAATCTTGCATCAATATCATCTTTTTCCTATTTTTCTCACTAGCAGCTGTTGCTCTGGTGTTACACGCTATACAGGCAGATACTCTCCTACTGCAGAGGTACTCCAATTTTTGTCGTCGAGTTATAACGTCATTTGGAAGGAGGGGGAGGGGTGAGGGGGCGTGGGGGTAGATGTTTCCTGTTTATTGTGTTCGGGCAGCAGCGCACTATCTTCGATTTCCAGCTTCCTAGATTTCTTTAACGCGCACACAGGACCTCCAATGGTCACCGTTTTGAGAGAGGACTAGACATTGGACCTCACTACCCAGAGAGGGCTAAACATCGGATCTCACTACCCAGAGAGGGCTAAACATCTGATCTCACTACCCAGAGAGGGCTAAACATCTGATCTCACTACCCAGAGAGGGCTAAACATCTGATCTCACTACCCAGAGAGGGCTAGATATCGGATCTCACTACCCAGAGAGGGCTAGTCATCGGACCTCACTACCCAGAGAGGGCTAGACATCGGATCTCACTCACCAGAGAGGGCTAGGCATCGGACCTCACTACCAAGAGAGGGCTAGGCATCGGATCTCACTACCCAGAGAGGGCTAGACATCGGATCTCACTACCCAGAGAGGACTAGACATCGGATCTCACTACCCAGAGAGGGCTAGACATCGGACCTCACTACTCAGAGAGGGCTAGACATCGGATCTCACTACCCAGAAAGGGCTAGATATCGGACATCACTTCCCAGAGAGGGCTAGATATCGGATCTCACTACCAAGAGAGGGCTAGGCATCGGACCTCACTACCCAGAGAGGGCTAGGCATCGGATCTCACTACCCAGAGAGGGCTAGGCATCGGATCTCACTACCCAGAGAGGGCTAGGCATCGGATCTCACTACCCAGAGAGGACTAGACATCGGATCTCACTACCCAGAGAGGGCTAGACATCTGAAAACACTACTCAGATAGTGCTAGACATCGGATCTCACTACCCAGAGAGGGCTAGGCATCGGACCTCACTACCCAGAGAGGGCTAGGCATCGGATCTCACTACCCAGAGAGGACTAGACATCGGACCTCACTACCCAGAGAGGGCTAGACATCGGATCTCACTACCAGAGAGGGCTAGACATCGGATCTCACTACCCAGAGAGGGCTAGACATTGGACCTCACTACCCAGAGAGGGCTAAACATCGGATCTCACTACCCAGAGAGGGCTAAACATCGGATCTCACTACTCAGAGAGGGCTAGATATCGGATCTCACTACCCAGAGAGGGCTAGGCATCCAATCCGACTACCCAGAGAGGGCTAGACATCGGATCTCACTACCCAGAGAGGGTTAGACATCGGATCTCACTACCCAGAGAGGGCTAGTCATCGGACCTCACTACCCAGAGAGGGCTAGACATCGGATCTCACTCACCAGAGAGGGCTAGGCATCGGACCTCACTACCAAGAGAGGGCTAGGCATCGGATCTCACTACCCAGAGAGGGCTAGACATCGGATCTCACTACCCAGAGAGGACTAGACATCGGATCTCACTACCCAGAGAGGGCTAGACATCGGACCTCACTACTCAGAGAGGGCTAGACATCGGATCTCACTACCCAGAAAGGGCTAGATATCGGACATCACTACCCAGAGAGGGCTAGACATCGGATCTCACTACCCAGAAAGGGCTAGGCATCGGACCTCACTACCCAGAGAGGGCTAGGCATCGGATCTCACTACCCAGAGAGGGCTAGGCATCGGATCTCACTACCCAGAGAGGGCTAGGCATCGGATCTCACTACCCAGAGAGGACTAGACATCGGATCTCACTACCCAGAGAGGGCTAGACATCTGAAAACACTACTCAGATAGAGCTAGACATCGGATCTCACTACCCAGAGAGGGCTAGGCATCGGACCTCACTACCCAGAGAGGGCTAGGCATCGGATCTCACTACCCAGTCGGGGGCTAGGTATCGGATCTCACTACCCAGAAGGGGCTAGACATCGGATCTCACTACCCAGAGACCAGGTTATGGTAAAACCAGGAATTCGTTTTTATTTGTTCTTTTTTCTTTTATTTCCTTTGGCCTGTGGTGGGAAATGAACCCAGGACCTTCTTGTCCAGAAACCGATGTCTTACCTCTAGACCAGCCCGGAGTGATACAATGGTCGAGGTCTTACCTCTAGACCAGCCCGGAGTGATACAATGGTCGATGTCTTACCTCTAGACCAGCCCAGAGTGATTCAATGGTCGATGTCTTACCTCTAGACCAGCCCGGAGTGATACAATGGTCGAGGTCTTACCTCTAGACCAGCCCGGAGTGATTCAATGGTCGATGTCTTACCTCTAGACCAGCCCGGAGTGATACAATGGTCGAGGTCTTACCTCTAGACCAGCCCGGAGTGATACAATGGTCGAGGTCTTACCTCTAGACCAGCCCGGAGTGATACAATGGTCGATGTCTTACCTCTAGACCAGCCCGGAGTGATACAATGGTCGATGTCTTACCTCTAGACCAGCCCGGAGTGATACAATGGTCTATGAAGGGGCACTTGTGAGAAACTTTGAGAACTTGCAGTCAAGATAAATAAAAAAATAAGATCCGGGAGTTGAGACTACGGAACAAGAATATGTGTAGGCCAGGAGGTACACAAAGCATCAAAATTATGTCATCTGATGGGACATAATTGGCTCCTATAGTCTGCCCTGAGTGCAGTAACGCCGATTCTTTCGGTCTGTTTTTTTTTCCATTTAATTTTCTCTATTCTTTATCTCATTCTGACTCATTTTTCTTTCTTTCTCCTTCAGTTTCGTCTTTTTTTTTAAATATCAAATTTTCTTCGTTTCTCTGTTTCACCTAAAGTATCTCTATTTTCTCACACACACTCTATTTCTCCGCGTCGTTTCTCGCGATATGTAATTAATTGTGCCTGAGAGAGCTGATACGAAACACGAGCCAAGAAAGTACTCACATGGGACATTCATCACAGAAGCAGGAGCTAAGTGCACATATGGGGCACACATAAAGACAGAAAACATAAACGTGCACTTACCTGCTAACAATAACCTGCTACCTCTTCTCCCTGCCCTCTGGCCGCGTACATGGCCCCTGGCTGCCATGGCTTATTGTTGAACAATAATACAGTTCCTTCGCTTCACTTTGTCTCCGACCACCTTTAGTAAGTGCCCTGTGTCTGGTGCAAACTATCTACATCTGTTTCACTTCATTGTCCTCCGCTACGATGTACTAAGTTAGTCTACCTTTCCCTGAGAGTCCACTTTATAACGGGGTAAGGCACCAAAATACATCATCAGCATGTGCCATACCGGTTGGCGTAGGTGATCATGCCCCTCCACAATCTTCTGTCTACAGTGCATCGTATCAGTTCTGTTGTTGACTGTTTTCCATGCCATGACACCAAGTTATACAGTATCTTCTCTCTCTCTCTCTCTCTCTCTCTCTCTCTCTCTCTCTCTGCACTCCACGACCTTTCGTTCCCCGTATTTTGCCAGTTGTAACCAAGTATTCCAACTTTCCTCTTCTCATGATGTACCCGAAAAATGTTGATTGTTTCTTCCTGATGTTTTTTTAGAAGCTTCCTTTTTGAGTTAGCCTATTTGAGAACTTCCTCATTGGTCTTTTTAACTGTCAAGGGAACTTTCAACATTCTTCTGAGAAATCCCATCTCTGTGGCATCCAATCGTCTTTTTAATTAAAAATGTTTCAAGATACATGTAAATGCGACTCTGCTGTGAACTAATAGTAATAATGATAATTAAAATAAAGGTGTCAGTGGTATGGTAACAGCTTTATGTCGGTGAGAAACAAAACAAAAGTAGAACGACTTTTCGGCCAAGTTGGCCTTCATCTGGAACAGTAACTAACTCCACTTTATGACATACTTGTGCCTGTTTCTTGATCTTGTTTTAAGTACTTAACTTACCCATCTCCATTTCTCTGCTCTTTCCTGATCAGAAACTCGGGTTCGATTCCAGAATTGTCTTCTTTCTTTTGATCGACAGGCCCCGGCGTTCATCCAGCCTCTAAAAATGGGTACCAAAGATTATTCTGGGATGTAATGGTCTGGGGTGATGCCGACAACATCATCCAAAGTGAGCTGTGGTCATAGCAAGATATGGTCACTAACACCACCATCCCCGTATGCCTAGCAAGGCAGGGGAGCGAACCGTTATTATCTGCTCTAATATTCAGATCCAAAGGTTCAAAGGTCCCAACCTTTACATTTGTTATCCTTATTTGTTTGCGTTAACCTGATGACTAAAGGGATAGTCAGACCTTTACAAGAACGTTAAGTGTGCGTGGACGTGTTGTGTTGTGGTTTGCAATAGAACTGTGATATTTGTGCCATTCGGCCCAGAACATCCGACTTCAGCTCGGCTTTTTTTAGTACCGGGTTTCCCGTCGCTCTCTGTCCCTACTCACTTTGCCCGACTGAATTGGTTAGTCTGTTTCTAGGGGCACCAATAAGAGGTGGAGTAGGAAGTGGATAGTGCTACTTCACCGACCCTTACATAAGCGATGATTCACTGACAGCTGTCAAGTCAGTTACTCAACGACGCGTTAACCCCCCTCCCCCCCCCCCTTTTTTTTTTTTACACGTATTAAGACTGTATGTATCTCCTCTTAGTTAAAACTCTTGAAACACTTTTGGTTCCTGATTATATTCCAAACAGTCATTATGTTTTCTCTTCTCTTCTTCAAAATTCAGATCCACATAGAAAATGTCAAAAATTACAACTCTAACATATTCTATTACCAGATTCCTGTGGCATGAAAAAAAAAAGTTCCGACCATGCTATTCTCTCCCTTTTCTCCCAACAGACTTGTTTTATGCATCAGCTGCCCACGTACACATCGACCCTCAAATTAAACGGTTTTCCCTATTGCCTAATATAAATCACAGATTGATTAGAAAGTACGCGAGACACCACAGTGAACTCCGGATACAAACTCAAAACCGTGACGAGATCTAACCGAGGGCCGAATTTCTTCACCCAGTGCTCACGGCCAGGTGAGGGGCAAGTTCTGGCTTCCTGGCGCTAGAGCGAAGATATCTACGCCCTGCTAGGGCAACACACGCGATTGAACCCACACTTAAGGGTACTTGGTATCTAGACAGCTTAATGTGGTTTGGGCGTTTGATTTTATAACCTGTTTCCTGGGTGCGTTTCTCTTGTCCCAGGGGAAGAAAACAGACACAACATCGGGTAAAATAAGTGTGCAAACAAGCAGGTAACACCAGGCAATCGCAGGCAAATAAATAGTACTGTACACCGACAAGCTGGGAACTGTGATGTAACAGTGGTTAGTGAACTGGGCTACTAATGACAAGAGGTTGGGTTCGATTCTGATCTAAGGTTTCCAGCTTCACCCATCCTTAAACGAATGCAGATTTTTTTTCAGGGAAAGATAACAGCATGGGCGTAATACTGACCACATTACCTCAAAAATAGTGTGCCACATATCTACACAATAATATGGGCTATATACACTATCTTCCATCTACATGTCGGGCTCTTTTCAATTGTCCTCCCCCTCCCCCCCCCCCTTTTTAAATATTGACAAGCTGGAAATCAGACTGACATGGTAACCAGTTGGGATTGTAGTTCGTTAGATAAGAGATTAAAGCTGGGATTGTAGTTTGTTAGGCAAAAGATTAGAGCTTGGATTGTAGTTTGTTAGACAAGAGATTAGAGGTGGGATTGTAGTTTGTTAGATAAGAGATTAGAGCTGGGGTAGTAGTTTGTTAGACAAGAGATTAGGGCTGGGATTGTAGTTTGTTAGATAAGAGATTAGAGGTGAGATTGTAGTTTGTTAGATAAGAGATTAGAGGTGGGATTTTAGTTTGTTAGATAAGAGGTAAGATGTGGTTTGCAGTTTGTTTGATAAGAGGTTAGAGGTGGGATTGTAGTTTGTTAGATAAGAGGTTAGATGTGGGTTGCAGTTTCTTACATAAGAGGTTAGAGGTGGGATTGTAGTTTGTTAGATAATAGATTAGAGGTGGAATTGTAGTTTGTTAGATAAGAGCTTAGAGGTAGGATTGTAGTTTGTTAGATAAGAGATTAGAGGTGTGATTGTAGTTTGTTAGATAACAAATTAGAGGTGGGATTGTTGTTTGTTAGATAAGAGATTAGAGCTGGGATTGTAGTTTGTTAGATAAGAGATTAGAGCTGGAATTGTAGTTTGTTAGATAAGAGCTTAGAGGTAGGATTGTAGTTTGTTAGATAAGAGATTAGAGGTGGGATTGTAGTTTGTTAGATAAGAGATTAGAGCTGGGATTGTAGTTTGTTAGACAAGAGATTAGAGCTGGGATTGTAGTTTGTTAGACAAGAGATTAGAGCTGGGATTGTAGTTTGTTAGATAAGAGATTAGACGTGCGATTGTAACTTGTTAGGTAAGATCATAGATCTGGGATTGTAGTTTGTTAGATAAGAGATTAGAGGTGGGATTGTAGTTTATTAAATAAGAGCTTAGAGGTGGGATTGTAGTTTGTTAGATAAGAGCTTAGAGCAGGGATTGTAGTTTGTTAGATAAAAGGTTAGATGTGGGTTGCAGTTTCTTAGATAAGAGATTAGAGGTGGAATTGTAGTTTGTTAGATAAGAGATTAGAGGTGGGATTGTAGTTTGTTAAACAAGAGGCCTTGGCTTGTTTCGACAAATTGTAGACGATCAAAAAGAAGAAGATGAATTATTGTTTAGACATATCTATATATACTGAGAATACAAACAGTTCACTGGTACACACATACACCGACAAATATACAAACACAAATGTGTACAAAGACACATATATAAATTAAATAAAAAACGAAACAACAGATCTGACCTAATAAAACAAAGATCAGATGGAATGCCTCTTTCTTACCAGGATGGGGTGTGCACTATTTAAAAAAAATGTCTCAAATGTCCAATGATGGACGAGCCATGCGAGGAAGATCTTGCTTGCGTTCGCCCGGTGACTAAAGGAGTGTACCTCTTCATCATCCGCCCTTAAAAGGACGCTAAGTCGGCGTGTCTGCGTTGTTTTGTGGTTTACAGTATAACTGTGATATTTGCTCCTTTCGACCCAATACATCCGACTTTAGCATGACATTTTTTAGTACAGGGTTGTCTTCCCTCTTCGATCCTTACTCGCTTGGCCAGACTAAACAGGTGAGTCTGTTACTAAAGGCACCACGGAGAGGTGGAGCAGAGTCTAGATGGTTCTGGTTCACCGATTCTGGCGCAAGCCATCAGCTCTGGGTCGCTGACAAATTCCAGCTCTGGTGCTGTGAGGCGCGCCTTCGCCTCCCGAGGAAGGGCTGCCTTCAATGTTCTTTCCATGGGGAAGGACACTCCGGAAAACAAACCACAGCTGTTTAGTAGTTACCATCGGGAGAGGACAGGCTGTGAACACACAGGCAAAAACCATGGACAGGGTGGCACAACAGTCCTGGATGGCAACCACCCGACGAGAATAACAAGTCATAGGTCAAACCTAGATCCAATCTACGAGAAGAAAAATCCTAGGTCAAACCAAGATCCAATCTACGAGAAGAAAAAGTCCTAGGTCAAACAAAGATCAAATCTACGAGAAGGAAAAGTCATAGGTCAAACAAAGATTCAATCTACGAGAAGAAAACGTCCTAGGTCAAACAAAGATCCACCCTACGAGAGGGAAAAGTCCAACGTCAAACCAAGATCCAATCTACGAGAAGAAAAAGTCCTAGGTCAAACAAAGATCAAATCTACGAGAAGGAAAAGTCATAGGTCAAACCAAGATTCAATCTACGAGAAGAAAACGTCCTAGGTCAAACAAAGATCCACCCTACGAGAGGGAAAAGTCCAACGTCAAACCAAGATCCAATCTACGAGAAGAAAAAGTCCTAGGTCAAACAAAGATCAAATCTACGAGAAGGAAAAGTCATAGGTCAAACCAAGATTCAATCTACGAGAAGAAAACGTCCTAGGTCAAACAAAGATCCACCCTACGAGAGGGAAAAGTCCAACGTCAAACCAAGATCCACCCACCGAAGATGGAGTGTGGCAGTCGTGCGCAGGTTGAGGGGAAAAATCAGGACATACACACGAACACAAGTAATGACCAAACGACCAGCTCGTCTTGTGTCATTGTGTTGTTCTTCCCCTCCATCATGAAACAGGACAAAGTCAAACTCGCATGATCACAAGACAGGACAAAGTCAAACTCGCATGATCACAAGACAGGACAAAGAGTCAAGCTCGCATGATCACAAGACAGGACAAAGAGTCAAACGCGAATGATCACAAGACAGGACACAGAGTAAAACGCGAATGATCACAAGACAGGACACAGAGTCAAGCTAGCATGATCACAAGACAGGACAAGAGTCAAGCTCGTATGATCAAAAGACAGGACAAGGAGTTAAGCTAACATGATCACAAGACAGGACAAAGATATAAACTAGCATGATAAAGTGACAGGACAAAGAGTCAAGCTCGTATGATCAAAAGACAGGACAAGGAGTTAAACTGGCATGATCAAAAGACAGGATAAAGAGTTAAACTCATCATCATCATGTGCCTTACCGGTTGGCGTAGGTGATCATGTCCCTCCACAATCTTCTATCTACAGTGCATCGTATCAGTTCTGTTGTTGACTGTTTCCCTTGCTATGACACCAAGCTATCCAGTATTTTCTCTCTTTGTCGCCCGAGATCTCTCTTTCCATTTATTTTGACAGTTGTAACCAAGTATTCCAACTTTCCTCTTCTCATGTTGTGCAAAAAAAAAATGTTGATTTCTTCTGTCTGATGTTTTTTAAGAGTTCCCTTTTTGTGTTGGCCTATTTGAGAACTTCCTCATTGGTCTTTTTAGCTGTCCATGGAACTTTCAACATTCTTCTGAGAAATCCCATCTCTGTGGCCTCTAATCGTCTTTTAATTTATTTGTCTAATGTCCATGTTTCGCTTCCATAAGCGAACTAGCATGATCAGAAGACAGGAGAATGAGTTAAACTAGCATGATAAAATGACAGGACAATGAGTCAATCTCGCATGATCACAATTCAGGACAAAGAGTCAATCTAGCATTGATCACAAGACAGGACAAAGAGTCAATCTCGCATGTTCACAAGTCAGGACAAAGAGTCAATCTAGCATTGATCACAAAGACAGGAAAAAGAGTCAAGCTCGCATGATCACAAAACAGGACAAAGAGTCAAGCTCGCATGATTACAAGACAGGACAAAGAGTCAAGCAAGTATGATCACAAGACAGGACAAAGTGTCAAGCTCGCATGATCACAAGTCAGGACAAAGAATCAATCTCGCATGATCACAAGACAGGACAAAGAGTCAAGCTGGAATGATCGCAAGACTGGATAAAGAGTCAATCTCGCATGATCACAAGACAGGACAAAGAGTCAAGGCAGCATGATTACAAGTCAGGACAAAGAGTCAATCTCGCATGATCACAAGACAGGACAAAGAGTCAAGCTAGCATGATCACAAGACATGACAAAAAGTCAAGCTAGCATAATCACAAGTCAGGACGAAGAGTCAAACTAGCATGATCACAAGACAGGACAAAGAGGCAAGCTAGCATGATCACAAGACAGGACAAAGAGTCAAGCTAGCATGATCACAAGACAGGACAAAGAGTCATGCCAGCATGATCACGAGCAGGACAAAGAGTCAAACTAGCATGATCACAAGACAGGACAAAGAGTCAAGCTTGCATGATCACAAGTCAGGACAAAGAGTCAAGCTTGCATGATCACAAGACAGGACAAAGAGTTAAACTAGCATGATCAAAAGACAGGAAAACGAGTTAAACTATCACGATAAAATGACAGGACAAAGAGTCAATCTCGCATGATCACAAGACTGGACAAAGAGTCAAGGTAGTATGATTACAAGTCAGGACAAAGAGTCAATCTCGCATGATCACAAGACAGGACAAAAAGTCAAGCTAGCATGATCACAAGACACGACAAAGAGTCAAGCTAGCATGATCACAAGACAGGACAAAGAGTCATGCTAGCATGATCACGAGCAGGACAATGAGTCAAACTAGCATGATTACAAGTCAGGACAAAGAGTCAAGCTAGCATGATCACAAGACAGGACAAAGAGTCAAGCTAGCATGATCACATGACAGGACAAAGAGTCAATCTCGCATGATCAAAAGACAGGACAAAGAGTCAAGCTAGCATGATTACAAGTCAGGACAAAGAGTCAATCTCGCATGATCACAAGACAGGACAAAAAGTCAAGCTAGCATGATCACAAGACAGGACAAAGAGTCAAGCTAGCATAATCACAAGTCAGGACAAAGAGTCAAGCTAGCATGATCACAAGACAGGACAAAGAGTCAAGCTCGCATGATCACAAGACAGAATAAAGAGTCAAGCTAGCATGATCACAAGACAATACAAAGAGTCAAGCTAGCATGATCACAAGACAGGACAAAGAGTCAAGCTAGCATGATCACAAATCAGGACAAAGAATCAAGCTAGCATGATCACAAGACAGGACATAGAGTCAAGCTCGCATGATCACAAGACAGGACAAAGAGTTAAACTAGCATGATCAAAAGACAGGAGAACGAGTTAAACTATCACGATAAAATGACAGGACAAAGAGTCAAGCTCGTATGATCACAAGACAGGACAAAGAGTCAAGCTGGCATGATGACAAGACTTGAACGCTGGAGAAATATACAAAATCTGATAATTGAAAGGTCAAAATGACAGACTGTCGACCGGACAATTGAACCCGATGGAGTGGCGAACGGATGGTCGGAGGAGATGACAGACTGTAAGATAAACATGAAGAAACAGGTGGAGCCTATGACATGGCGGAACGATCGCCTAACGGACGGACATAAATCCACAATACTCCACTTTGTATCCACATTTATGGAGGCCTACAGAAGGTGGCCATCGCTACTGGTAGGAAGCCTTCAGTGTAAGACAAGCCCCTACTTTATCCTTATCTAATTTGATGACCGAGTTGATGCCCTGGGAACTTGGGGAAAGTTCCCCTGAGGGTCAAACGTACAGACAGACGGAAGAATAGATAAATGATGTTTAGACCGTCTTGGATGTGACCGGTTGAGAGATAGATAAAGAAAAGAACAAACAGAAAGACTGATGTGAACCAAATGAAAAAAAAGTTTCAGAATGCGGACAAAAGAGTAGGCGGTTAGAAAACTCCGCAGGCAGACAAAGAAATAGATAAGCAGTCAGACAAGTGAGAAATATACATATAGATTGAGACAGACAGACAGTTAATAAGTATGACACAGGCTAACAGACAGAAAGACTGGGATGCAAACAGACAAATCGGTAAACAGGCAGAAAAGTGGACAGGCATGAAAACAGACATACAGACAAACACACAGTCAGCTAATTAAATAATGTTAAACTTTGATTTATTTGTAATTATTTTTTTATTCGTTGACCAACAAGAGTCTACCTTTAAATGAACTCTCTGTAGAATCAAATCAAATAAAGTAAACAATAACATCAATAAAATGTCCCATGCAAAGTCATAATAAACGGTGT